>VWPW01003281.1:808969-992200 GCA_013389825.1 Crypturellus undulatus | reverse complement strand
ATCTCTTACGCAATCTTCCTCTACCCAGGGCAAGTCTTCCTCTCTCCCAGCTACGCACAGGGGTACACTGCTGCTGGGTGTTGTGGAAGTGACGCTTGAACACTAGCCAGCTCTCTTGGGCCCCTCTTCCTTCTAGAGCCCTAGCCCATGGGATTCTTCCGAGGAGGTCTCTAAAGAGGCTAAAGTTGGCCCTCCTGAAGTCCATGGTTGCAAGGCTACTTACAGCTCTGCCTCCTCCTCGTTGGATCCTGAGCTCCACCAACTCATGGTCACTGCAGCCGAGGCTATCCCCCACCCTCACATCTCCTACAAGTCTCTCTCTATTTGTTAGTATGAGGTCCAGTAGCCCACCTCTCCTCATCGGCTCCTCAACAACCTGCATCAAAAAGTTATCATCGACAGTCTGCAGGAACCTCCAGGACTGTTTGTGCCTGGCTGTGTTGTCCTTCCAGTTGATGTCGGGGAAGTTGAAGTCCCCATTAAGGGTTTCTAATTCAGAATGAAAGCTCAAATTCATCATCACACAGAAAAGAGCATAAAATTGCATGGAGAAAAGAAAGAGAGGAAGTTTACCAAAAAATACCTATATTGTTTTTGCTTTCTCTTCATCATGTAACTTTATAGTATATAGCAGCAATGAATGGGAAGCTTTGAATTCCTTGTAGGGATCCACTAAGCATAGTGAGCTACTGGGAAATAGCTCAGGACCATCAGCAAAATAAAGAAAATTAATTGCTTTGTATATTCTCCATCACAGTGTTGCTTCCTACATACAAATATAATCACTGAAATTAAATTCTATACGAGGTATGTATGCAGAAGGACCATGTTTTGTTGTATGGGGATGGAGGAGAGTCTGTGTTGTCAAGGCATTTGGGAGTCTGAACAGCATAGGTGGCAATCATAACAGTTGGTCACGCAGGTGAGCACTTTGTGCTTTCAGCTATTAAGTTTCATTACAAAACTACATTTACTATTTTGATAGTATTGTTTTCACATGCTATAATTACTCCATTCTGTTTTCTATTTGCTGTAATTGTCACATGGTTCTGTTGTGAATTCTATACATTGCGCTATACACTAGTCCCTGCAATAACTTAGGTACAGGGATGGTACAAAATTATCTTTTTGCTTGGATGAGTCTAAAACAGGAAAAATAATATATCTGTGGTCTATAGAAAAACAGATTTATTTGGTTCAGTTGTAAGGGAATAAGGGGGTGAGCCCACTTGCAACTGTACCTTGTTACAAGAAAAACACCACTAGAAACCAGGCTTTAGTTCCATCCTTGTTAGAAATTGCTTATACAGGTATCACTTCACAGAATGACTTATTTCGCACAAATGCACACTGAAGTTCACTGCTTAGTTACCAGTATATATGAAAAAAATATGTGCAAGTGTTTATGTGGATAGATAGACAGTTAAGTAGGGAGAGAGACAGATGGTACACATATAAACATGTCCCTCACTTATATCACTGCTTTACACACTTCAAATGCTTCCTACAGAAATTGTCCACATAGGAAGAGGGTTTGGCATTCTGAATAATACTTTATGCATGGCTAGAATAAAAATTCACCTGCTTAGAGGATTCTTTGTTAAAACTCTGTTCATTTTGGAAGAATTCATAAAGAAATGAATACAAACTGTTTCCTGGAATCATGTTTTGTGATGTCTCCATGTACTAAATAACAGCAATTGCTATTGGGCCAGGTTTTGTAGCTTTTTAGATAAGATTTGTATGAGATTTAACTCACTTTTTAGATGAATAAATACCTGATCTTACTGCCTGGCAAAGACAATCAAGGAACATCTGGCCTTTAAGCTGTGATTTTCCAAGTTATTTTCCTTTTGTTTTGGGGAATGGGGGGAAAGAAATCCATCCTTATGTGATGATTTTTCCTTATCCTTCTCTCTTATTATGAGTATCTAAATAACACTAATGAAAAAGGTATTTATCCAAGAGGCTCTCTGTTTCAAAGAAATAAACCTTATTTTCTTAAAATGCATCTCCATTCTTCACTCCTGCTTAGCTCTACATTTTACAGCAGGAAAGGACGGCTATGCAATATAAGGTAACTCCTCCTATCTCCATAGGTGCCAGGTGTAATTTCTGAGTTATATTTAAAAGGCAAGATTAGACAAACTCTATTAATGCACACAGGATAGTTTTCCCTCACTCATAAAAAGTCATTTTATTCAAGCATTTTCTAGACTTAAGGTGAAAAAAACCCTTAGAGCACTGATGTGAATGGGAGTTGGCTGAACAGACATCTAGGGGATGTCTTGGGCCAATTGCCCGAACAATGCAAGCTTGATCCCAAGAAGAGAGCAGCAAAGCCAGGGTAATGAGAAGGAACTTACTTGAGCTCCTGTCAAAAATTCTAGGACTGCTTATTAGTTAAAACACAATGTTGCTGTTTCTTGACAGATGGCAAGGTGTGTGCAGAATTGGTTTTATGCCTGTCACTTCATGCTGCATTCATTTCTTAGCTAGGGTGCAGTGACTCCTTAGCAAGTTCAGCACAAAAGAGGATGACAGCATCCAGAGCCAACTCATTAGAAGAGAAGGGAGAAAAAGAGAGCATGTGCATGTGTGAGGAGTTTTCTCGTTTTTCTGTCTCAGGACAGGTTTGTAGAGTGTGAACATTTGAGATCCTGATTAAAACTCACAGTATCACAACAATAGCCTTCAGTTTTACCTTGCATGTCTTAAATTTGAATTTATTTTACACAATAAATTTCATGGAGTTCTTTTTATAGAAGAAAAGGTAGATTTAAATCATCTTTGAAAGGCAAAGTTTCCCCTGCCAAAAAAAGGCCAAGACAAAATATATTTTTAGACATACCTTCACAATGACAGTACAAACCACCTGCTTATGCCATGCTTTCCTGATAGTCTTGAGCCCAGAACATGCACCAGCAGTAAGCACACAATAGAAGAAAAAATGTGGTAAAAGGTGAAGGGAGAAATCTTTTTTTTTTTTTTGCTGGAGAAAAAAAAATGTAAAATGGTTATCCTTAAAAACGTGGGGGGAAAAAACGAGATTTTCATGAAATGAACACGGAAGTCAGAATTTGTCTGTATATCCTAGATGAAAATTTAAATCCGAAATAATTATACTAAACTTTGGGACAGGAAAGAAAAGGGCTGACAGCTAGAGAACAGACAGAAAAATCAGGGCAGGAAAAGGTGTGATTTGTTATAACAGACAGAACAAATCTGGGCAGGAAAAGGTGTGATTTGTTATTTCTGTCTTTCCATTTCCAAGTCGTGACTTTGGAGGATTTTGATAGCTGTTGTTCTCAAATAAGGAAATGACCAGCTGAAACAGTGGATGTTTTCTTTGGAACATACTTAATCAACTTACCCACCTGTACAGAAGTAGCATCCCACACCTAAATATTTACAAGCTAAATACATAAGAGATAAAAGTCATAACATTGCACAACCTAAATAAAAAAAAAGGAGTTCATAAGCAACTGGATGATATGATTTTAAAAATGAATCAGATGATAGATAGCTGACTCAGAAACCAAGCTTTACAGTTGCAGAAAGATGGAGCTCACTAGAATGAGTCCTGAATCAGTCTTGCTTATACAGAGTTCTCAGCATGTACTCCAGCTCTTCAGGAGAGCTCTTCTCAAACAGCAAAGCAGAAGTAAAATATGCTCCATTAATCCATATTCCATCCATTATCGAAAGAAGGAGGTGCTAAGAAAACACTATTTGGAATTATATTAACCTCACATAGCTTTGAAGGTTTAAAAACCAAGCTTCTTAGACACTGCCATAGCAGGTTTCTCTGTCAGCTACCGAGGGACCCCAGATTATTAACTTTGATAAGGTTTCTAATACCTTATCAATAACTGTTTCTAAAACAAAACAACAACAACAACAAAACCATGTACTGAGATATGTACTCAGATATGAATCTGTCTAACCTGAAAATGATGCCTTTTTGTGGAGTGCCACACAAGTATTTCAGAGCATCAGACTCGGATCCTTTCTATGACTGCAAACAGTGTTTTTGTTACAGTACTAGGCTGGACATGATATGTATTTAACAAGGGCAATGCCAAATTTTCCCGCTGAGCCTAGCTTCACAGACTCACCCAATGGAGACCATGGTTTATGTCATACACATTTTCAAAAGGCAGAAATTAATCAAAGCAGTTATTCCTGTACACTGCACAGTGTTTCTCTAGATTGAGTAGTGAGATTTACTGATATGAAGATACACATGGAAAAATAACTAGGTTATTTTCAATGAAAAATAAAGGCTCGACTTTAGAGCTTAGGCTGATACCACTTAGAAATAAATGCTGAACCAGGAGAAATATCAGTTCTTTTACTTTTAGGTTTTTGTTTGCTTGTTTGTTTTTATATCTGTGACATTCTGAAAACTCTTCACCGAGAGACTATAATTACAAGTAAGTCTTCAAGACTTCATATTTATTTATTCCTCTATTATAACATTTGAAAATCGATAACGCAAGGTTTCATAAATAATCAGATGTTTGGTATGCACTGTGACTGTGCTGCAGACTATACAGAATTTATCTTTACGGATTTTCCTATGGGGTAATCCATAGTTCAGAAACTGGGAAATTCTGGAAGAACTGGCTGTTTTACTTTTTCTTTCTTCCAGATACCAAGTGCACAAGGCTAGTTGAAGTGCTAGAGAACAGGACACAGGAGCTAAACTAAACACAAAATCAGGCTTTTATTCAACAGAATGTCCCCACTGACTTAAGTGTCTCTACATTTTGTAATGTGAAAATATTTTAAAAAATGGAAATCTTTAAAGGAAACTCAATAGAACAAAACAAATTATTATAATATCCTCTGCATCATTTTATCAGGCACATTTTCAAAATAGACTTTAAAGAATCTTTGAACATCTTCACAGAAACTTGAAAATACAAACTAATACTTAATATATTAACACATTACCTATCTTCTGCTAATACAGAAATTTAAAAAAAGAACAAAAATCAAATACAAAGCAATATTTTAGGTAAAACTCTTCATCACATTTTGACAGCAGTAATGGCTTTTCTGTTCACTATTCATTTTAATCCTTTGCTAATGATTCCTCTCAGACCAATGACATTGAAATAACTGTACTAGAATGTCAAAGGACAGAACTTCTGACAGTGGGTTTCAAATCCTCTGCTGAATCTGCTAGATTTAGTTTTTAATGGACAAGTATTCTCAGCATAAATATACTCTAGTCTACCATCAATTAGTAGCAAAATAAAAGAAAAAAAAAAAAGAAACAAGAAAGATTGCCACTAAATACAGTCACATGAAAGAATCTTTAGGCAAACTAGTGGGGTCTGCCAAGTGAACATAATTATCTTATTCCATAGAGCAATTCTCGAAGAGATTTATTTCAGCACCTTTCACAAGCACCATTTCTGTCTTCATTAGGGATCCAAGTACTGCTTCTTGTTCCTCTTAATGTATGTTTATGAAACTACTTTTGATATCAGGAAATGCAGTAGTGTATTAAATTATATTAGAGTGAATTAGGGTACTAATCTGTGATCTATATTAATCTCTGATCTGTAGAGACGCAAGATGAAGCATAAAAGACATTGAAATGAATGAGGAAGGTAAACAGCCTTATCACTCAAAGATCCATTGTGCGGGTAAATTACGCATCCAGCAGTGACTCTCCTCAGAACAGGTAAGATTTTGAACTCATTTCCCATTCTACCTATCAACCTTTCTCTGTCCACACCCTCTCTCAATCTAGCCTATTCAGGAAGAAAGGTCTTCTAAAGTAGGTTCAAATTTTGTCCTAAGTCATGAGTTAAAAGGAATAACTGCTTAGGTTAAGCAGAGTAAGCTCATTGGAATTTTAAGGTGTGGTACACATGTTTAGTGAGGCTAAAGTTTCTTGGAGTAGATCAAAAGCTCTATGCATTGGGAACAAATCAAAATTATTTTTCCCTTTTGCCTGTCTAAAAACCAAAAAATCCCTGTAGCCATGCTTGTAATATGACCAGTTCTCTTAAACTGAAAATTAACATGCATGGATTGGATGGGATTTTTTTTCTTCATTGTGATGGCTGAAATAATTACCATCAGAATGCTTGAATCAATATCAGGAAAAAAAAATCTAGCTATTTCTTTTCTCTCTGGGTTTGGTTTTGTGTTTTTACTCCATATGTTGTGCATATTACAAGATAGATCATTTTTATTTAGCTCTTGTACAGGTGACAAAACAGGCCTATAAAGGGCTGCCTACTCCTACAAATTATATCTGCATTTCTATGAATTTTTAACCATGCAAATTAGTATCATATGAAAAAAAAAAGACCTAGGAAATATTTATCACAACCTTTAGACAGGAATGTACTGTTCAAAAAATTCTGTAAAGGAAAAAATATTATTATTCCAGTCAAACATAAAAGTGACTACATAACAGCTGTTTTTCTGCAAGACTCACAATGGCTCCTCTGTACTCCCTTTAGTAGCTATGATCATGTTCTCATTTATGTCTGCAGAGCCAGTTGCATCCGTATTTCCCAGAGACACAGAACTTGAAAAAGTGTTATCCTTTCTCCTTTCACCCCCTGCCTGTTCTGTGACTGCATTTTGCTGCTAGGAATGCCAACTCTGACTACAGCTACCACAGAGGGAAAATGAACAGTGAAGTCCTGATCTAACAAGACTATATAGATATCTCTGAAAACAATCACATACATTATATATATCAAAGCAAAGGCTGTGGAGTTATCAGACCATAAGTGAAATGTTTAGTTACATACTCTTCCACTGCAGCGTTACCTGTATTTTTTGAGATACATTTTGTGCATACCCTCATGGTCACTAATGTACGTGCCTCTAAGGGCACTGCTGTTAGAAGAATACAGTATTCTAAACGCTAGCTCAGTGAGCTGGGCGCTTGAGTATATCAATTTAGTTTGCTTTACTGTGAAACCTTTAAAGTTCAGGAGTCACAATTGGACAGTACCACAAGGAAGTCTGCTCAGACAGCTATCTTTCATTTTCTTAGGAATCTCTCAAGGAGAAAGAATTATAGATATAATAGATGTTCATTAGCAAGTTGCCAAGTTTTTATACAGTTACTTGCATATACCAGGACTCTAGAATTACCCGGATTTAGCTTACAAAAATTGTAAATACGGACCAACCATCCAGCTGATCTGTGTCAATGATGTAGTTTAATTGAAGTCAGTGATCCTGCTTTGATTTTTGCTGGCTGAAGGTCTGCTTCAAATTACTATAAGTTGTGTTTTTAGTTTTTTTGTTGTTTTATTTTTTCCCATCTGTAGTAGGATAAGTAGTAATAGGTAGTCATTATCACACTAATAGCTTGGGTAGCTGCACCTTCTGTGTCTCTAAAAGATCATTTGGCGTATGGCTAGCAAGAAGAGCTTCAGGCCAATTTCATCACAGCAATTTAATTTATCAAAGTCTTTGAATCAGGGTGCGCAAATGGTAATTAAACTAGTAATTGACCATAATAATAATAAAGTATATAGATAAAGAGAAATTTCTTACACATAGTAAATAAGGAACACAGTGGCAAAATCACTGAAGCATCTTCATAAAGCTCACAAGCTATAGTTGAGTCTCAATATCTTAGCCCGCAGTTGCTCCAGTAGAAAAGCCATACCTGTTGCTCAGCCAAAGCAATCCTCTCACAGCAGTGCTTAGTGCTTTAACCATTTTAGTCCATAAAGTCAATTAGATCTGAGTGGGCTTTTGAAATCCATCTACTCAACATTTCACCTTTTGTGAAGATGCCTGACATTTGTTCTGCATACTGAGGATGTTCATCCATACAGCTTTTGAATAGAAATCAACGCAGATCGGGACCTTTAGTTCTTTATCATAATTTTTCATGTAGGTCCTGCCATTTCATATGATAGATCTTTCAATCTAATTGAGGTAACTTTTTCAGTTGTGCATGCACCCTGGATCAGAATTCAACTGAAAGAAAAATATATAATTAAAAAAAAATCCAAGTCTTACCACAGTTTATACAAACTAAAGATCTGGTGAGTAGCACTGTGGAAGCTAGGTATTTGGAAGCTTGAAAATTTGTATCTACTACCCCACACAATTTCCCACTGTCATTCCTCTATTCTTCCTGTTTGTACTTGCAGTTTGATAGACCTAAGAGTTAACCTTCAGAATTTGTTGTGAGCTTGTTGCATGCTAAGCAATAGACTGAACTGTGAAAGATCTCTTTGATCTTACTGATAGGAGTTCAGAATCATTCTGTTAAGCAAAATGTATATATGAAAAAAAATCCATTATTTCCAAGGGATGACTCTAAGCAACAGTACTACAAAAATCTTGGAATATGTCTTGCCATTTTACAAAATGTGCTTGGAGAGTGAGGTTCAGGGAGAAGCTCTTATACAAACCTATAGAAATAGGTACATATACTTTATAAAGACAGCAATGACTCTTTTATTTTTTTCCCATATCTCTCTTGCACACTATGCAATTGCACAAAGAAAATGCCTTTGTCAAAAAAAAAAGGATAAGGGAGCGGTATACCTTTGACACTAAATAGCAGATGCATACTTCACTCAAGAATGCTTTCAAACACTAAAATACTCCAGCAATTTTCAAAGAATTAAGGAATCACTGTAGTGTAATAAGAAGTACTTGAAAATCTCCATTAGTCTTTATTTATTTATTTATTTTCAGACTGGCTGGATCTTAAAGCTTTTCAGCTTGGTAGGTCAACACAAAGCATAACATGCATTTGTTCTGTTGTTTAGCAATCCATTCCAAAATAGACTACACTTCAAATATCATATGCATGTACAAGATGCGCAGAAACAGAATGCTTATCCCCTCACCATAATATATTAAAAAGCACTTAGTTTGCTTATAAACTACCCTTTATTGTTTGTCTTTTCTCTCCTCCTCCAAAAATGATGCATGATTGTTATTTATAATGGGAATCAATACACCTAACTTCACCTGTCTCAACAGAATACCTATAATGCAAAACAGATCCTAAGGTTCCCTCTACATGTAACAGTAAGAAAAATAAAGAACAATACTTTATGCATGGACTGCAATGATATCTCTTGCTTTCTGGGTGGCCCCTATAGAGAATCCCAGATCGTCCCTCTGCCTAATATCATGCAGGATGCTAAGCCAACTATGAATATTCTGCCATGCCAAGCTCTGTTACAATTTAGGTCACTTCTCACACTTTTGTATCAGCTTTCTCCTAAGATTTCATTATGACAACTTATTTGGCAGGTCTCTCCTTGTTTCTTTGAAGCTTCTTCCTTGCTTTCAGCAACAACTTCCTTCTAGATGTCTATCTTGACTGCCATGATAAACTCTCAGTTCTCCTTAGGCCTACTTATCTAATGTTTCTTTAGGAAGGAGATGAACAAAATTCCTGTTCTTAAAGGATTAGAGCATTACACAGGGATGGGCTGATCTTAACAGAGTTCTTATTAGCAGCTTAGTAAGATGCTGTCTCTGGATTAGATCTCTTAACTCAAAAAATTTGCCCAGTCTGACTTGCCCATTAAGGCACTATGAATGACAGAGACAAATCCAAACCCAAACGAGCTCAATTCATTTGCAATAACTACAACAAAAGAAACCTTATTCAAATCCATAGCCCTAGCAAGACCATAATTACCTATGTTTTTATATGCTACTTACATTACAATAGTGCCTAGAGTCCCTACTGCGATTGGTACAATAAATGGAGTACTGTTATTTCAACTTGCTCCTGCCCCAGTAAACTACTAACTAATACCCAGCATTAATTCCAGCACCTCATTTGTTGAACATCCTTTGTTCACATTGATAGATGGCCTCTTACAAACCAACTTCCCTTTTCCATTCATTAGAAACACTTGTATTTTTACAGACTATCAGTAATCCCAGCTCATCTTTAATTTATACCAGCAGGTCATCAGAATACAGGACAGAGAACTCAGTTCTAAGGAGAAAGACTTCTACTGATTATGTTTTGTTTAGTCTATGATTTGCTTAGTCTTTAGGAACTCCCTCTGAACTGTTCCCCAGTTCTGGAAAGTACATCTATGATACACAGAAAATCAAACTAATGATAAGCCACTGTAGAAATTAATTACGATCCTTTGAGATGCATTTCTTCAACAATCAGTAATGATACTCTGGACACATGAAAGCAATGAGGAATCCCTTTGATTTCTTTTTCATTTTAAATCATGCACATTCACTTGGTGGCAGTGACTACTTTTGGCTCTATTTTCCTTCACCTAGTTGAGTACCTTTCCACATCTTTAAACCTGGCTTTTAATTTGTTGGTGTTCTCATCTTCCTACTTCATCTCTTGAATATCAATACATTAAAAAAAAGATTTTTTTTTATCCCCAGATATAAGGAGACTTCATTAGTCTGTTGACATATTAGCCTCTGCATAGACCTTGAGTTTATTACTGGGTGTTTATTTGATATCTGCTGAGCAGAACAGCAGAGATGTAATGATTTGGAAAACTAGTTTTGTTGAGATACTTAGCCACACAGCTCTAATCTGAGAGCAGGCCTGTGACTGCTATAGTCACTCACTGACAGATCATAATGAAGGAAGACATCTCAGCAAGCCAAAAAGAAAGATCAAAATATATTAGTCCATACTGACTGATTCACCTGGTTGCTTCTAGCACTCAAACTACCTTGTTTTTCAGTGACTCGGACTCAGGCCCATTTCTGATGCAACTGCAGAGCAACTAAATCAGAGCACCTAATTTCAACATTTTGGAATGGGTATGGCTTTTTTTGCTTGATATTGACCTATTAGAAGTTTTGTTGCGTGGATTAAATCTGACCAGATGGCTTTAGAGAGGGGCGATTTGCATATGTTACAAATTGCAGCTATGTCAGTTTCTATTTTTTTCAGTTGCTTTCTATTTCCTCGATGAAAATCATAAAATCAGCATGGCATTATTGTGCTTCAACTGAAATCCCAAAAAAACCCACATTATTTGCACATCTGCAAAATATCCCTTCCTTTCTTTTTTTTTTTTTTTTTTTTTTTTGCTTCTGGCACACAATTATCATCAGCAAGAAACTACAAGTCCCATTTGATTATTGAATCTGATTTGGTAGATCTTCCAGACTACAGTGCAGCTGGTACACACAGTTATTCTGAACTTAGGGTGTGGGAAAAAACAGTTCTAGCAGGGGGGGCATTTTGCTTAATTTTTTGCCTGTTAACACCAACTTCTGATCACTGGTTGGGGTACTGGAAGAAGAAAGTATATAACCAAATAGACACTTAAGTAGACAGCTTTCCTCCCAGGCCCCTTCCATGCCACTTTCACGTCCTCCGAAAACGCACCCCATCATGAATCTGCTCCTCTCTGCAACCTCTAGTGCCCATCTCTTGGACACCTCTGCTTGCCTCTCCCACCCTAGGCTCTCTGCACAGGGCATCTGCATCCCTGCTTACCAAACTGGCCGTCAGTGTCCCCTATGTGTACGCAGCAAGGCTGAGGAAGTTAAGATGTGCTGGGATTCAAACACAGGTGCCAGACTTCAAACATCATGAATGCTGATTCATACAAATATTGTGAAATTGATTTGTTTATGTGCCTGTGTAGAGGGTGACCTCTAAAGCCCAAGCTTGTGCATCCATCTTGGTCATCATGCATCCTAGTGAAGTCAACAAGCACATACAATGATCTCTGTTTAGATTTCACTAGGAGATGACACAGTTTGAGTTTCCAAGGGCCGATTTCCCAAAGTTTGCTGAAGCAGTGGACGCGAGGCCGGCAGCCCCGCACTCCTCTTTGCAATGGTTGAACCCCGTCTGCTCCTGACACCAAAGGATCTCCCGTCCAAACTGAGACAGCCAGAAGGAGAATAGGTACAGAACTTTACTCCATCTAAATGAGCCTGGAAAAACAGTTTGAATATTGATTGCGGCCTCTTGACCTTTGTGAAATTACATAATGGGCCCTCGGGCAAAAAAAGGCTGCGTGCTGCTGATGTAAATAAAGATATTAATTAGGTCCTGACAGAACGCGCTCAATCATCTCCTAGTGCTACAAAGTAATTTTCACAGCAAAGAGTGTACAGCATAGTCAGAGTGTACAGCATAGTCTCAAAGTTATTAAGCTAATTTATAAAATGTCTACTAGATTGTGATAAGCAAGGCTGAAAGATTAAAAGACATTTTGAATAGCAATCAGAGTTGAAGTCTACACATCTGGAAGCTTTCTCAGTTATTGTAACTAGAGAAAATAAAATTTTAAAGTCTTGCTTAAAGGGCAATGCTATATTTATTATGTGCATAAAGGTAAAACAGGGTAAAATACACTATTGATACTAACACTTTGGCATTGTTCACCATTAACAAATTAAGAAATAATACATCAGATCAGTTACTGTCTTCGTGATGTCTGCCTTCTATTAAATAATGTCCAAACTTTGTGCAGTAAGATCTGGAGGAGCTCACTATATAGTCATAAAAGTTAGACATATGTATAATCTTCTTTATGAACAAAAGTGTTCTCATCCATTATTAATGTGTTTTGATATCTTCTGGTTAAGTGTCATTTAATAGATTTAGTGCTACAGGTACTTTTGATATTGATATTGATAATACCAGATATTGTCTGACACTACTGTCTACAGACAGTAGAGGAAAACTTGAAACAGGGAAAGAGTAAATGGAAAGTTCTATACATTAAAGTATGATTAAGCCCTTTGCCCTTTTCCCCATTGGCGAGATCAATTCACCTTACATATAAATCGTTTCCAGCCAAGGGGAGTTTTGAAACTCCATGGAAAGCCTTGGGGCAACAGAACCTCAGGTGTGGAATGATAGCTCACAGAAATAGCTCTATTTTTCTATTTTTTCTTAGCATTGCAATCCCAAAGAGAAAATAACATTTGTAAATGATAACAGCTGTTGCTTTTGCTGTGTCTGCAATCTAAGTCAACAACCTCTAGCATCATTGCTATTAAAAATGCTAAGTATGTCTCCAGGTACAACATAGGATGTAGAATAACTTCAAAAAAAACAAAAGCTGTTCAGAGGTTATTATGTCATTTTAACATAGGGTCTTATCTAATTTGATGCACATTCAGTTATGTTTGAAAATCTCTGTGAATTAAAATCAAAGGACATTAAGTTGCTGTATAAGAAAATTTCTTCTTGAAGATATCCTGCTTTAAACCAGTAGTTCTTCAATGTATCAAAGGATAGTCATATCAGTGTTTTGTTTTCTTCTTCTCAATCATTTAGATATGACTCAGAGCAAAAGATAGCAATAAGTCTTATTTATTTTAATTTTTACCACACCTGAGTAACAGTCATTCTTCCTCTGCATAAACCACTTGGCTACTGATACAATACTAACAACAGCTGTATTCATTTGGATAAATTGCTCACCATATCTTAGGATTATCATTTACATGGATAATGATATCAGAATTGTGGTAAACATCTCTTCAGGGGACCAAGTTAGAAATAGATTTGGACTCTTGGAACCCAGGTAAGAAGATTTATGAATGAATTATCTAAAAATCTGATCAGAATTCAAGGACAAAAGGAACAGAAGTTCATAATAGCAGATGAGTTACTGCCCCATTGGCACAGTAGTGCCACAAGATTAAGAAAAATTGCCCTGAATAAACAACAAAAGTGTCTGAAATGAGTGTTAAGACTAAGGGACTAACAATGAGTCTCTTTAGTAGCCCATCTGCACAGATACTAAATATCTATCAAGGACAAGGATACTATCCAGACTTTCCAAGAAAATAACTAAAAAGGTAGTTATAGTTTAGAGTACAAGAAGCAATAATTGAAGTCATTACAAAATTCAGGCCTTCCAAGGCAAGGGTTTTTTTTGTCATAAACAAACATTTAATTATAATGATCATGTAAGGAGCTTTGCTGGACACAAAACAAAAACAGCAAAAGAACAAGTTAGGATTCAAGACTCTACTGATTTCATAAGAAAAAATATAAAATAAATTCTATTTATTTTATTTGATCTTAAGGCACATTCCCACTTTTTTATTTCTGGATGTTGCAGTTATAATGCAGACAGTAACTCCTGCATGTCTTAAGAAAATTCTTGGGGGCTTGTTCATCTAAAGCTATCTGGTATCCCTCATAGCAAAGAACTGTACTGCCGCCAGCCAGCTAAACAGGCCTTTGAAGTTTTCTGAAACACTTTGACCTATCAAGTGAGAGTAATCTTTAAGCTATTATGAAGTGAAACAAGTAATTTTGATTAGACTTCTCAACCAGCTGGCAGACAAAGAGAAGTCTAAGCAAGCCCCACCTGAAGAGCTACCAACGCAGCCAGCATCAGTGAAGTGTTGTGAGCAATCTGGTTGCTGAGTCCCACAGACTTCTGCAGTCGCCCCTGGGACATAACATATTCAAATGCTTTCAGATCTAAGGCGATCTAAGGTTTGCATAGACACACTCTACCCATTTCTGACACAGAATGAAGAAATAAGTCATGAAGACTTCTAGCTATTATTTCAGACATGTTCAGAGCTTAAACAAATGTTGGCCCAGATTCTATCTTCTATATGTCATATCTTTTTCTCAGCTGCTATACAACAAGAACGGTATAGCTGTTTGGGAAGCAAAAGTGAGTTTATTTGCATAAATTTTGGAAAATTACATATTACTTAACTAATCTTGCTGTGACTGAGACAACCTGACTGACAGAAAGTTATTTGTGATACATTTTTTTTTTTAATAAACAGTTTAACAGATTTAAATAGGTTTATAAATAGTTGAGAAGCCTGCCTCTATCACCAGGATTTAGCATGGTACAGCTGAACTGGGAACTGGGAAGAGGTTAGTCAGAATCCCCTTGGAGGGAGATTTTTTTTTTTAATTTGCTTAAAATCAAAAGGTGAGTGTTGGGGGAGCCAGCAAAAGTCTGGCCTGGCTGAGCTTCAGCAAACAGGGTGATCCTGCAGGCAAATGAGTGAAGGGAACAGCACTACTCTACTCCTAAAAAACACCACTACAGGCTCAAACAGAGCAGAGCAATGACAGGACATAATCAGAGTCTTGATAATCTCAGCAACAAAAATTGTGGGAAGGAATCTGGAGTTAAAAGTAGCTGCACATAGGTCTGAAAGTTTGTTGTTATCTACTATTACGTTGTTAAGTGATGGAGGGAAGGGGGAATTCACTAGAATTTATTATTAGACTGCAATTAAACATAAAGAATCACTGCGATCTATTCTATGTGGGGTACAATCCAAAGTATTTGGGGATATTCATACCACAAGAAGTTCTTCAAAACATTTCTCCTTTCCTGGTTACTGAGACTAATATTAGCTTCCTATGAATATCAAATGTAATTCCATTTCAAATATTTTTCCTAAAGCAGCATCCTACTTCAATCTCTCCTATAAATGCTTCTGTTAAAAGCAGTTGTTTCAAATACCAGCATACCCATATCTCCTCTGCTGGGGAGGAGAAAGAAGGGGAGTGTGAGGAGAGAATGTATACACTAGAATTTATAAGCTCCAGCTATTCATAAGCTATTAATTTATAAGATAGAACAATTAGAGGTCCTCCATGTTGCGCAACTAAATATCTCTTTTCCTTTTAATTCAATCCTCTGTATTCACTCCCTGACTATTTTAACAAGAATTGAATATAAAAATGTTTAGAATTTCATTTGCTGATGCAAATTCAGGTAAAGACTTTAAAAATCCAATAACACAATTAACAGCAAAATGCTTCATCCAACCTAACCTTTGAAAGCTTCAATTTGATTTTGACTGATTCACACAGGAAGTTGCATCTCCATGTGAGGAGGAACGTCTTCACTGTGGGGGTGACAGAGCCCTGGCACAGGCTGCCCAGAGAGGTTGTGGAGTCTCCTTCCCTGGAGATCTTCAAGACCCGCTTGGATGCCACCCTGTGCCACATGCTCTGGGTGTCCCTGCTGGAGCAGGGGGTGTTGGGCTAGATGACCTTTGGAGGTCCCTACCAACCTCAACCATTCTGAGATTCTCTAAAATATAAGTGAGTTATTTATTAAAATAAATCAAGATGCTTGAAATTTTCCAAATTTTTATTAGCAAGAAATCAGCCCTTCCCAGACCAAAAGACAAGATGGCATGTACCACCACTGAGAGCTGTAAAAGACCCTGGAACAGGAACCCATGAAGACTCCCTATGCCTGTTCCATTTTTTTTCTTAAAAGGATGGTTGACGGAGGACATAACTTCATCAGAGGCACAAGATAAAACTTCTGTAACACAAGAAGCAATGCTAGGAAAGAATCAATGCTTGCCTGTGGGAAAGTGAGACTAAGAAAGCCCAGTGATTTTTTTTTTTTTTTTTTTTTTGCTATATGTTGCAGTTTGGAAGAATCAGTCCATTACAGATCTATGAATTCGAGAGCCACTACAAATGCTTGATTTGGACTTCTTTTCAGAAAACCTTTGGTTTTCACATCTTTGCCCTACATCTGCAATTTGCAAATCATTATTCCATTGCCAAGCTATTGTGCGCATTTCAGGATGCCAGCCAACTACTAAGAATGGCATCATTAAGAGAGAACCACTGCAATAGTAAATTCTGTTTTACTTTGCTCATTTTGCCAATCAGTGATGTCAGTAATATCCTGTTTTTTGGGAGCCCTAATTAAATTCTTTCATTGAAATAATCAACATTTGTGTTTCCAACCACTCTGCAAATACAGTAATTCTTTGTCTGCCAGCTGTGAGAATTTCCTACCCTACCCTCTCACATCAGCAAACTGGAGGGGGAAAAGTTCATTTCACGCGTATTTAATGTATTCCTGGTTGAGATAGGTAACAGACATGTTTCACTTGTAATACTAAAGCCTGAGCCACAAACAAAGACCCTCTGGAATAGACACAAGTCAAATAAATAATTTTATCAAACACATTCTTAACACACAATGTGTTCAGGAACCAGTGTCCTTTAATTAACAGATCAAACAGTTAATTCACTGATTGATGCAGGGAGAACTTTATAAGTCTTCACTTGGATTTAAATCAGCCAAAACTAACAAGCAATGTACTTCAATTATTTTGAAAGCTATTTGCAGAAAGTTTGCTTACAATTAGGACTCTGGTCCTTGCATTCTAAGATATCAAATTAACTACAAACCTTGCCAGCAAAAGGCAAGATAGCCTTCAGAGGAATGTTCCGCTGTGCACTTTTGACTCTCTTAGTGATGTTACCCTGGTAAATGGCTTGAATCTAGAGCCAATAATTTCTTCCATAAGACGGGCCTATCTGATGCCCGATCTCTGTAGGTTACATACACTGCAGAGGCAAGCCAATATCTCACAGTAAAAAAAAAAAAAAGAAAAAGGTTAATGATAACAGGAAAGCTATGTAAAATGTCATGAAATTTGGCCTTCTTAAATGCCAACTTTATGGAAAGACAAGTAATGTCCTAGAGATATTTTACAAGCTGGATCAACGAGATTTAAGATATAAGCTGGCAGTGATCTGAGCCAGGTATAACCTTCAGGTTTTATGTCTCTGTCTGGGAGCTGTGGAGATGTCCCTGGAAAGGGGAGGGGATGGGAAGGGGCTGCATTGTTTGAGGAAATGTTGTGTAGCATTTGCCAGAGGTTGAACAACAGGAACATCTGTTCACTGCTTCTAGCACAAGCAGGAGTGAAGTGCTCAGCCTATGTAGGTGAGAGTGACCGAGAATCAGAAAGACGAAGGAAAACCCCAAACAACATTTGCCCTCAAACTCACTTGTTACCTGAAAGTTCTAATAATACTGTGATTTGACATCCTGTAAGGATGCATTTTCATTAACTGCATGAATAAAGATCTAGACGTCATTGTCTATTATGGGTCAAGATGGAGTCATGCGCAAAATGAAAGAATAGCCAGGCTTACTGTGCTACTAGAATCAGACTGATGAAAATAAATCTTCAAGTCTACCATTTACTGCTTAAAAAGACTTTACTTGTTTAACAGAAAAGCAGAAATAGAAAGTACATTCAATGACCAATTCAGATTATATATTGAAAAAGTAACGTAGGAAAAGCCAGTAGTGGTAAAAAAATTGTTTACATATAGATCATGCCATTTTACCTATTCATCAGAGTTATCAACTGCAATTTTTATCTCTTTCCCTGTCAAATATGAACACTTTTTTAGTGTGAGAAGGAAGGGAGGCAGACACTAAAAGATCTGTTGGTGAACCAAAGTTAGCTTTCTCTTACTTTCAGCATTGGGAGAATAAAAGTAAATATCAACAAAAATATTCACTGGATAATAGAAAAGTAGAAGGCACTAGGCTATCAAACCATCAAATATTATTTAGTTCAAGTGCAAAGTCCCTGTTGATGGAGTGTTAGTTAATTAGCACCAGGCAAGACGTTTCTTTGGATCACATTCAGATGAGCAGGGAGAGAAACATTGCTCAGACTGAGCAAGTCAGCTGTGAAGGCCTGGAAAGGCTTTTCTGAAAACAGTAGGATCAAAAGAGAATTTGTGCTTCTTAAAGGATTTTTTCCCCATTAAAATAATAATTTTACTGCCTAATTAACTTACAGAAAGTCTGAAGAATAGTCACATATTTTACTAGTTACTTTAATAGAATGAACAGAGACCAGATGTTACTATCTTGCCTTCTATTTTATTGTGGCTACTTACATATTTTTACTCTGTCTCCCATCTGACTGCCGAGTCTCTGTACCCTTTCAACATGCACAGCTTTAAGTGACACTATTAGAAACACTAAGTGAAAACAGCATTTGTTTTTAACTCTGCTCTGGAAAATAATTATAATAATAAAAAAAAACTTGACATGCTTAGGAACAGTATGGGAAAAAACAACAATTTTTATTGCATGACAAGAATGTTTTTCTTTACCTGGCATTCCCTGCCATAATTGCATAGACCCCATCTGTGAACAGAGATGCTAAATTTCTCTGTGGCACGATAAATGTCTCTCCCAGAGCACATGTCATTGGTGTTCCATGTCACAGAGGCAGGGGGGTGATAAAAGCCCCCTGTTTCTGTTCCTAGGGGCAGCAACATAAATCTTCAGGCTTGGTGACTGCTTGTCATTGATTAGACTAGTTATACACACCTTGTTCGGGGATTTTATTTAACTCAGGTGCCTGGCTGTTTTGTAAACCATATATTGCTTCCTGTATATGCGTTGAGCATATAAAAGCATAGGACATATCACACAAATCAATCAAAGCTATTTGTGTTTTCATAAAGAGACTGAATCTTTTTGGATTTATTCTAATAACATAAAAGCTGGGTAATACCACTGCTGACTGGTTCCTGTCGTGAAAGACAAAATTAGGATTCTTGGTTCCTTATCTAATACCTATAAAGGCTTTCAGGAGGATGCAAAACAGCAAAGAATTGCCTAAACTCAGCACATTCAACATGCAGCTGCTTAAAATTTTCCAGTCAGAAAATGTATACCTTAGAAACTATATAAAATTATACAATATTCTAATGTATAAGTATTTAGACGATCTAACCAGGAAATGAGAGACACATGGATTTTCCTCCTCACCTTGAAGAATATTGAGAACATACCTTTAAAAGGAATGCATGGCTTTGCCCAAGATCAGCCAAAAGGTATCCATGAATGCATCAAAAAGAATAATTGGTTAAGTTTTAGTCTTCCCTTTGATCTGTACACAGATCAATTTCTTTGTTGGATTTGTCATCCAATATAGTTGTATTTATGTATTTATAGGGCTATTTCTTGGCTGAAAGGAATTTTATGAGCAGTTAGTTGGAGATTTTCATATTTGTAATTGGAGCTGTCTGTATTGCATTTAACAACAATGTGATAAATTCATGTGCTAAAGTTGGAAATCTCAGAATCATATTATTGGTATGAATAACAGAATATAAATTTGAAACTTGCTTTCCACTTTTTAGAGTAATTAAAATTTGCTATTTCTTGTGATGCACTAGCGAAAAATAAAAAAAAAAGTTCATCAAGCAAGTGAAACTCTTCAAAACTTTGCATATTTGTGTAAAAGGCTGCGAGGCATTCAACTATTGTTAGCAGTTCTAGATCCTGCAGATAGCATGCATTACTGTAGACTAGATAAATAAAAGTGGACATAACTCGAGCAATTTCTTCAAATTCAAGTACTTTTGAAAGCGAAAATTAAGAATAAAAGAAATTTAGAAAGAAGATTCTGCATCAGGAACCATCCTTTTTTTCTGGAGTGGGTAGCATAAAAAAACAGGATAGGTTTGCCTTAAAAGCATAGGAAAATTTCCAGTCCGTACCATCAGAATATACTATTACTTGGAAAATCATGTGCATATAAATGTTTGACAACACAGTCTGCAATATGGCCTTAAAGAAATTCTTACTGTGTGTCATGTTTTCACAAGCTAATAGTGAAATTTATGCTACTTCTGTTTGGAGCCACTGGGTCCAACACATTAGTTCTCTATGACAGATTGCATGGTGCTACATGCTACATCTGAAGTTAAAGGTCTTTCCGTATTCAAACCTGCTCTAGTTTAATTAAAGGTGTGATTGCAACTCCACAAAACAAGAGATGTGATAAGTTTGTCTCTTGTAATTCAATTCATGCTTCAGAGGCAATTTTTTGAGTCATTCTCTTAGGTTAAATCAACACTTGCCAAGATTGCACTGAGTGCATCCTTAAGGATGGACTAACTAATTTAAATCATTTTTAACCAGTATGAAGCTATTCTGGTAAAATCTCAATGTGGTGTGCACTGACAAGGCTGACAGTTGCAGTTAAAAAAGATGATATGGTGCAGAGCAACCCACCTTTTGTTGATACAGTTTCTAGGTCACACAGCCAGCCCTGGAAAACTCTGTCTAAAAAGAAGCCTCTGGAAAAGGTAGCATAAAAAAGCAAAATAACATTGCCTAAATAGCATAACAAAATTTCCAGCCTGTACCATCTGAACCTTATTTTCTCAATTCCTTGAGCATGCTCTCACTGTTCTATTTTTTATTCCACAGGCGGTGTCAAGTATTAAACAGTTTAATCCACCTACTCCTTGGTATTGCACAGTTTTCATCGCTGAGATGCATAATTAGGCTTTGATTTGCAGTTTCTAATTAGTAGCAGAAGCATCAGCTAAGTATCAAGCTGTACTACAGAACTACCAGATTTAAGGAGGCAGGAGGCATAATAATTTGAATTACTCCTACATATTGTTGGGTTCCAAAATTGTAAACACTTAGGAAAAAGATATGAACATATTGTAGGCAAATCATCATAAAACATATGATTAAAATATAGCAGAAGTTTTTAAAAAATGTATGTTTTAAATTGAGATTTGAAAATCAGTTTGAAATTTTGTAGCGATACAAACTGACATAAAAAGAATAATTCGCTCAAATATGTTGCCCTATCTCAAAAAAGATACAGCGGATAAAGAAAAGATCGTGGAATGAGAAAAGACATTATTAGAATGTGTACTGAAAGTGCCCAGTATTACAAAAATGGGGGATCTTTTGAGACATTACAAGTATGTACATACTGTCAGCATATGATTTTCTTAAACTCCCTCATCAGAAGAACATGGAGTCCTGGATCTGCCCAGAGGTCAGCTGCAGAGCTGAAGAACAGGGATAGGTATAATTTCATCTAGAAAAAAAGAAAAAGTTGCTGTGAAGGAGTAGAATCCTGATTCCAAACTTGTTAGTACTGTTTATTACCATAAATTTTGGGGGGGCCACCTTTGACGCAAACAAGCATCTAACTAATATCTAAATTCATAGTTCCTAGGACTCATCACACTGTATGTAACAATTTCTTATGTGACTTTATGTGACTTCTGTCATGAGACAGGTAAGAAGAGACAATCTAAATTACTAAAATATTCAACAAGTAAGTTCATTCTCTTTGTGATTTTTCTAACATTAAAAAAGGCTGGTTTTAAAACTGCTCTCATATTAAAACATTTCTCATCCTACTGTCTCTTATCACCTCTCTCTGACCTCTCCTTAGTCTTTTATCCTTTTAGAGACCAAGTAAGAATCACAGTATTGTAGCTGACAGAGCAGACCATTGATTTATTGGTATAGTAGAATTATGATGTATTCCTTACTACTCCCCATCCTATTCTTTATTGCCATAACATCTTGTTTCCATTTTGTACAACTGCTCCTCATTAAACCAGCCTCTTTATCCAGTTATCCTCCAGAACAGTCCAGCCAATTTCCTTAGTTAATACATATAATTTTGAACCCTGTATAGCAACCAAAAATTTATGTATCAACATGAGAGAAGTCTAAGATCTTTCCTCCTCTCTACCAAAGCAAGAAATAAATACTGCTGTCAGACCTCCTACAGGCCATAAATATCAAACCAAACACATCGCCCCAGAAAACAGTGCAAAACTGGGAGAATATGTAAGTAAGTCATGAATTTACTAGGTCTGCAATAATGCCTCTACCTATTCATATGCACAAAAAGGAACTTTTACTTTCATAAAATTTGGCTCACCCAGAAATGAAGCCAAATTTGAAAGAAACCAAAGAGGCCATTTGTAGTTCAGGTCTTGATCAGGAAAAAACCATTCACTTTAAGTGGGTGAAAATAGGCAGCTGCAGCTTAATGCACCACATGCCTCAAATTCCTATGTGTCTCCTCCTTTCAGTCTGCATAAGCTCTGTAAGAAATGATTCACTGGATCCTAAAGTGATTTTTCTTCATTCAGGTAGTAGTCCTGAATTTACTTTTTCATGTCTTTTCTCACTTAGAAATACTTCTTATTTACAGAGTCCCAGTTAAAGACAAGCACCTTTGGACTCAGACCAGTTTCTGAATTCAGAAAGTCCTTTCCAGTGCCCTGTACAGTGCAGTGCGGTACCTGTAACGTCATGTTGACTACAGCAGTGGAAGGGCTGAGGCACACTTTGCAGCCAGAGCTAAGCTCCAGGCAGCCGTGACTACATTCTTACAGTATTTCAAGACAACCAGTTTAAAATGGCTTGAGTTAGTCTTCATTACAGTAAGTTTGAAATAGCTTATTACAGTAACCAAACTAGATGAACTCCCTGTTGTGGAGGTAAAGGAATGGCAAAAATCAGTTCTCCTGTCAGAGCTGAACACAGCTGCCTTAGCAACACCTTCTCAGTGTGAAAGCTCAGCTCATTCATCTTTGGCTAGAATTAGTTGCATTTGGATGCTGTTAAAAGCAACTTCATTACAATCAGTGAAGTTTTTTATCCCTTTACTCACTTTCTTGCATTTGACATTGAAGTATCTTCATGTCTCTTACAACCAAGTTTGCTTTTGAAATATTTGCAAGCAGAAAGACTGGTTCATTTACTCCCAAAAGGTATCACGTTCATCAGAGGAAGAAGCACATCACCTGGATGCCAGCAGGCTCTCATGCACAGTTTACTCTCTGAAGGCTGTCAGGAGGCTCGTATCAGTAGGTACTGCACTCAGAAATACTTGAAAAAACACAGCTTTCCCACAACTGCTAACTTATATACTGGCATGTACTTTAGCTTCAACCATTTTTACTGTATTTATGTATGTACTGTGTGTTCCACTATTAGTACAGGACTTTTGGCATTCACAGAAGGGAGGAAAATAACATGCTATAAAGAAAGAAAGCTGTTCAGACCACAATGATATAGCAGAAAGAAAAAATAATAATAATAATGTGCACACTAACCAGAGGCAGACTATGCTTGTGGTGAGCATGTAGTCTTTTCATGAGCTGTTACTCAGCCACTGAATTGCTGAGACCTTACTGAACAAAATGACCTGATATAATATCACTATATGAATATTCCATTTTCCTTACAGTTTCTCAGGCAAGATGCAACAAAAAAAGAGAAATAATTAAAATTCAGATATGATGGCATAACCATGTAGCCTTATAGTACACAGGCCATAAACTTTGTACAGATTTTGCACGGATTGAGATTTGTCAGGATTGCTCGATCTGAACTTTTCTGGACTTGCCTCCAGCTTTGTTTTACTATGTTAAGCTGTCATAACAATTTTTCTAGTTGACTATGTGTCTATGGCTGATTTGTTTTACTGTTTATGTTTACATAGTACAAACATAGTTTTAAATAGCAACAAACAGTTATTTTATGCAAAATGAGATATTCATGACTTTAACATAACGATGCAGAGCAAGCAATCCCTCTGATACAAGTTAGAAGGATCAAGGAGCATGTAGGCAAGGCATGGATGATAAAAATAAGATTTTTACATAGATTTGCAAAAATATAGAGTTTAGGTTGGTAGGTAGGTTCCTATCTTTTATTTAAGTCAAAACTGTTACATATAAAAGGCAATCAAAAATAAAGTACCATTTCTTTTCTTAGCTTTATAACTGTGTTGTTCTATAACATGGCAGAGATTGGCCTAACAAGAGATGTTCTCTAACCTAGAGACAGAAAGAATTATTTCCTTCCTAGCATTACCCTGGCTTGGAGGTATGTTCAGGATTCAGGTATCTTTTTTTTCACCTATAATATTTCCACAGATGCTTTTCTCAATGCTGGGAATTATGGATCTAGATATAACATAACGCTATTTTTGGAAATGAGAGATGGATGGGCATGTGGAGTTTTTGGGTCTGGATTTGGGAGTATTAAGAAACAAGAAGCATACAAAAGCATACTCCCACTGGTTTCTACTTGGTTTCACAGTCGTAATAATTAAAAGGCCACACATCCAGCCTCTTCACAGCACTTAGCAGTTTGCCATAGTCCTTCTTCAGGGGGGAAACTTCTGCCCTTGAATTGCTGACTCCTCCTTGCTGACTGAGCAAAGTCTTTTGGACCTCTTGCTCTAATTCAATCACAGCTCAAAGCTGGACACTCAAGCAAGCACTTGGAAAGCTAGAATGCTATTTAAGTGCTCAGGAGAGCAATTCAGGAAACCTTGCCTAACTTGTTTAGGCACTCCGGACACCTTAGGAATCTAAAGTTTCAGGTTTTTACAGTGTATCAAGGGGACATAGTGGCCTTTCAGGAAGTCACCACAGCTCAGCCACCACCGCTGCCTCCTCTGCTGCCCCCCTGCATTTTCCACTGTTCAGATATTCTACTTAAAACGCAGCAGGGATTATAATTTGTACCGGGATAAGCCTGGCTTGTACCCAAATAAACATCAATAATCTAAAAATCCTGAGGTTAAAACCATTGTCTTTCCTCTGTTCCCTTTGCGAAATTTGAGCAGGGTTACAGACTTCAGCTGTTTTCAGAACTGGCAGTGGGGTTGATTAAAGCTCTCCAGACAAAAGAGAAAGCAGAAGCTGCTCCCAGGTCTTCAGGCTTCATTTCTAGAACGGCATCTTCCTTCCACAAGGAGCAATTTGAGTAAGTGGTTTCCCTGTGGGCAGCCTTCAATGACCTCGTCAGGAAGCAAAAGGCAAAACAAACAAACCAGGCAAACACTGCAGTGATAAATAATGGCTAATAAGCAAGGGATGCTGCAGCCTAATTCAATTGTATTTTCTATTTTTATGCACTACAGACTGAATCCAAAAGGGATGTGAATCAGTTAAGGTTGAAACTGCTCCTAATTCTTGATATCAAAATCTCTCTCACTGAATCACAGATGCAATTGGAAGGAAAACAAACAGGAAATTTACTTGAATACTCATCTCCCAGCAATAGAAGTGAAGTATCTGTTTTGTTCTTCTACATGTGAATCCTAATACATTGCTTTTTAAAAATAAATAATTAAAATAAAGCTATATACTAACACACACATGTAAAAATATATTTAAAGAACTCCCATAACAGGCTCACAGTCCGCATTTACTGGAAAACCTTATGCAGTCAATCTATGTGTGGTCCAGGAGCAAATCTTTACATAATGTTGTATCATTAGCAGAACAGCTTTGCCATTTAGTTCTTGAGAAGCACAAGTTTTATGCAGAATTAAGGTGTACCCACATTCTGGCTGGCTTCCATTCATACCATTCATCCAAGGTGTGCTCAGCTCTAATACAGCAGCCAGTACTGAAGCTTTGCTTGCAGGAATATTAAAATGTAAAATGACTGAACATTCATAGTGCTTGCCTTAACCAACAGGATAAAGAATTTTGTTTCAATTTTATTACAGTTTTCTGCTTCCATAATTTTGAACAATTTCCTTCAACCAAGAGATGAAAGAGAGAAGAGAACAGGTTGTGCTGGCCACTGTATTTTTTGAGGCGTGCTTGTCAGTATAAGTTCTGGGTTTAGATTCAATGTGGTTATGCTGCATACCATTTCTGCTGTCCTTCCTCCTCTAACCTTACTCTTTTTGCATGCGTTGTGATACTTATTTTGATCCATTTCACTCCTCCTTAATAACAACAAAGAATTCAAGCAACAGCAACATTTTTTCTCCTACCATTTCTGTCTATAGTGGCTGTTGGTAATTTGTTTTTGGTGAAGAGTTATCAGGCATTAGGCAAGTAAGATCTTACCAGTGAATAAAATGTTTTACCTTTCTTTCCTGTAGGTGATCTATCTTCAGAAGAAAAAAACAAAGCACTTGAGTTATTGCTACATGAATGAAAGTATTTTTGCCTGCTTTGTTATGTATCTTCCCCATTTTGTGTGACTAGCAGGTACACTTGGTATTCTGAAGAGTGACCTCTCAAATGAATCTTTTAAAACTAGGCAAATTTTTCACCTTTTGCCATAACAAAATGTTCTATCACTGGATACCTTTGATTATTGAATGAAATATCCCATCGTTAGGCAATCTCTGTTTTGCATGATCAGCTAGGTTTTACATCTGTGAGTTGGATGTGGAATAACAGGGGTCCTTCCTGATTAAATATATTTATATAAAGATACATAAAATATGTATATATAAAGAACTTCTTCTTGCAGGAAAAGGTGTAACAGCATCATCCCATAGAAATCTCTCTGCATAAAAGTATATCACACTTACTTTACAGTGACACTTGTCATGCTATGATAATGTTCTCAGACATTACAACAACTATTGGGAACTTTTCCACTGGCAAAAAAAAATTAATTTCCTAATACCACTCTAATAGCTTTTGACACCAATTTGTTTTTTCAGCAGAATATAGCCTGCTCTTAACTGAAGTAGTTTTACCATAAAGAGGTGAAATCTGGGTCCACCTTCATACATTTTTTCCTTCTAATTCTTCCCTGATGACCAGTTATATATTATATGCATATTATTATTATTGTATAATTATTATTACTCTTATATACATTTTATAAGTTAGAATCACTTTTAAGGAATTATGACATAATTCTTGTGAAATGAAGGAAGGGAATGGTTGTTTTTAAATGTTTCTTTACATCAAAATACTTCTAACAATTGTGCATTATTTCACTTGCTGACTGCTGTGTCTATGCTCTTTTACTGTCTCATACGCAGAATCTGGTCAAAGCAATATTGATTTGTCTTAATGAGAGCAATGTGACAGGCAGATAGGTCTTACTCTTTAGCTCCCCGTTCTAATCTCAAGCTACAAATTGCACAGCTAGAGCAGCTATTAAATAGTGCACATTCATTCAATGACTTCTAATTACTTTTCCGAGGATCATTTGAAGAAGTCAGTCATAATAATTTCACTGCATTTTCATTAGATAAACATAGTCACTTTTACTTTAAAATTAAACTAAGATGTGGGAGAGAGAGAGAGGGGAAATTACATTTCCTTATCACTTTCTTTTAAAAAAGTTTGTTTAAAAAAATCACCCAGCAAGGAAGCCTGGACCAAAAGAATTTCTCTAATCAAAATTTATTGAGGTAAAGACTCTTAGCTGACTTTGCCACAAATCTGTATTCTGTTGTAGGATTCTTCTGAAAGCATTCTTTCAGTCTTCCTTGATCTGGTTGTTTCACAGAAACTTTCTGCATGCATAGTCAGTAGTAAGTAAGTAACATTTATTAGACTGTGAAGGTAAAAAAATGTGTATTTTGACTGCTCGGCATTTTTTTTCAGACGTACAAAATATCACCTATATGTCAACACAAAATTTGCTTAAATTTTGGTAAAGTTAAGCTGAACATCCATGACTCCTATATAGATCAGAAAGAGGAAAATCAGGCTGATGAAGGCACTGTGAGCTACAGAGCTCATAAAAGACACCTACACAACAGAGGCATCGAGTGTATGATAAAACTATGAAACATTAGCAGTGCTGCAGTTGACAGAATCACAGAATAGAGGAGATTTGAAGCGATCTCTGGAGATTATCTGGTCCACCCTCACTCTGCACCTCTGGTCCACCCTCACTCACTGGTGCACCTAGAGCAAGCTATGTAGGACCCCTATCTCCAGGTAGGGTTTCAATATCTCCAGGGATGGAGATTCCACAACCTCTCTGAGCAACTGTTCAACTATTCTCACAGTAAAGAAGTGTCTCTTTGTGTCCATATGTAATTTCTTGTGTTTCTGTTTGTGCCCATTGTCTCTTGTACTGTCACTGAGATCACCGCCTTTTAATCATCTCTGTAGCTCTTTGAAGGACTTACTCAAGTAAATCTGTATCTCCTTGTACTTGGGAGCCCAGAACTGGACACAGTAATCCAGATGTTGGCTCAGTGGGTAAGGAGCACCTCCCTCAACCTGTTGGCAATACTCCTCCTAAAGCAACCCAAAACACCATTGGGCTTCTTTGCCATGGGGGCACATTGATGGCCCATGCTTAGCTCCTGCACCAGGACCACCAAGGTGTTCTCTACAAAGCTCCTCTCCTGATGATCACTCTCATTCTGTTACAGATTGTTGGAGCTAAAATAAAGAACCTGGGTGGCAGAAAAGCAATAAAGTCCACACCAAAATCCTTCCTTTCAGAGCTTCCTCCAAAGGTCAGATACAAAGGAGACCACTTCAAAGTCCTGCCTACTTTGATTAGAATTTCTGAAAACCAGGCCATAGAGAATGAAGGTTACCTCTGTCTCTACTGGAATTTTATTTTTTTTCAAGGTGTTACTGAGCAATGGCTTTACTGGTTGCTTAATTACTTGGCTCTGTGTCTCTGAGAGGAGACTGGGCATTTTCCCAACCTCATCTTGGCTTACCTTTGTTTTGTCCAAGAAATACTAATTCAATTTACAAAGAAATACAGCTTGAGAGAGAAAGTCATGCTGTTCCCTACAGGCATCATATAAAACAGTTGAGATAATATCTCTGCCTTTCGTGTACCACTCCCATTGCAACCAGAAAGCCACCACATACTAGCAGCCAGGGAGGAACTTTCAGGACTGTTGACGCCTGCAAACTGTTTCAAACAATTTCTATCTTGTTCTTTCACACAGAAGGGTTTTGTTTGTTTGTTTGTTTTGAAATTAAGATACAATGGAAAAATGTATTAAACTAAATAATTCAAAACTTCCCAAATCCACTTGAAATGTTTTAATTAAATAAAATCATAATAATAGTAGTAGAGAAGTCAACACTGGAAAAAGATATGCCACAGGAACACTAACCATTTTGTGTGGATTGTGTGGTTTCGGATTCGCCAGCATTTGAAGTACTTAAACCAAGATACTCTCTGGGAAGGAAAAACAATCTTTCCTGTCCAGTGAGACTCATAAGGGATCCCTCTGAGTTCATAATCCCAATTAAGAAATCAGTGGAGTTTGTTTTCTAGCAGTGTCTCTACTGCTTGTCTCCTTTGTCTCCTTTGTGGACTAAGAAGGCATTATGTGTTTGTTGGAAGGAGTTGGCATTTTTACACCCACACTTATCAACATCTAAATAAAATTATTTCCTATAATAAAAAAATAAAGCAAAAAATAAGGAATGATAAACTTCACACAAGGATTTTGTCTTTAATTCTGCAGGAGAAGTGTCCTGCTGTTTTAATGAATAAGCACTAAATGGCTGCTATGCAAGTGGATATTGGTTTCAGCAGGGGCTACTTGTCTCCTGGGCTGACATTTAATATCTGTTAAAGGGATTCTCCTGCTGAGTGACTTCAGCAAAAGCATTACATTAGGACTATAGCCAAGCTTGTTGGAATTAGTATTTCCCCTTGAAAACATCTTTCAATTTGCAGTGCAAAATGCCAAAAGCAAAGTGAAGTTTTGAGTTGGCAAAAATAGAATCCATAACTGTAGGTTAGAGAAGCGTGAGAAATGCTCCATTTTTTTCCCATAGTTTTTTACACTGCCCATAATATATGGGGTAACAGTTCACTCGATGGACAGTATCCTGCCCCAGTAGGGGCAAATACATCCTGCAGTCCTATGCCATGTGCTATAATTGCGTCACTGCAGCTGCAGATTATAGATGAGGCCTGCTTTGTCCTATAAGAAGGAAAGAACCCATAAAGAGAACATAACCCATGTTCCTGCTTTCCTCTGTTTAAAACAATGGAGCAACTAGTTTATACTAGTTTTTTTCATGCCTTTATTACATTTGAAACATAAATCAGATCTATTTTTTTTCCCAAAAGTTAGAGGTTTTGCTTCAGCTTTACTTTCAACTTTTCTTCAACTCCGCATGCTTTTCTTCAGTTGCTAGCAAATTGCATGACATGCTCACATGTGCATGTGCAAATGTGCATGTAAAATCAAGGGTTTTTTAATAGCTCCTACACAAACTACCTAATTTCAGTGAAGTTTCTATGGGCAACTTTATTTCAGGTCTGTGGTGCTGTTAAAGTGTGGCAAACTGGACACTCCTGCACCACGAACTGGATTTCCTCACATTCCAAATCTGATTCCCATCACTTCTAACCATTTCCCACAAATTATGGAGAAGATCACAGTGACTTTTCCTTTTTTATTCCTAAGAACAGAGAGAGAGTAAAAGAGAGGAAGATTTTATGGTCTGATCTTCAAACACATCCCTCCACTATTGAACATGGATATTTGAAAGAGTTTTGACAGGAGTCCTAAATCCAAAATACCTAGAAATAACCCAACACCAAGGTACCTTACTATAAAAGAACAGACTTACTTATGTGAAGGATGGTTTTATACCACTTGTCTTTATTAGACAGAAGAGGAAGGAGATGAGTCTTCAAAATTTGAAGTAAATGCCTGAACCATAGTTGTTGGGTTTGGGGAGAGAAAGACATCAGAACTCGGCTTTTCTTATTATTTATTTTGTGAGAAAGATTAGATGACTAATCACAGCTATGGACTCCCAGCTGAAGCACAACATTTCCTGCCATCATCTAATTAACTACAAGGAGCAAAGAAAAAGCCTTCCAGTAACTTCATTGATTTGTGTAATAGGATTTGCTTGCTTTGAGATTTTTGTTTATTTGTTTGCTTTTCCTTTTCGGTCCCAGATTATGTCTCCGTTCCGTTGAAAGAGTCACTGAGTGAGGTGGAGTGAGGAGGGAGCGGATCTCTTCTGTAATCCCTGTCTGCTCTGGGTGATGCAGACAGCAAGATGGGCCCAGAATAAGAGTAATGGTGAGGAGAGGGCAGAAAGGAAGAGGATGCAGACAGCTGCCCTCAAAGAGGATTTGGTTATAGAGCAAAGCACAGAGTTTGCTGCCATTTAGAAAGCTACTGAACTGACTGGAAACAAGGACCTTCCATGATGAGGAAAAAAATTGTAAAAAATCTTCATCTCTGATCCTTACCATTTGAAGTTTTCACATTTAAAAGACTCCACTGACGGTTTTGTTTGAATTAAAAGATTTTTTATTTCTTCTCTTTCTTGTATTAAGATATCTTCTATTTTTAAAAGACTGCTGAGAGTATTCTGTAGTGTGATGTCCTAGGTAGACCCTTTACTTTAAAGCTGTGATAACTTTGGAAACTTTGGGAGGTCACAGTTAGATTAAATAAGTCTTCATTTACCTAACTGGTATCTGACCTGATACCTGCTATTATCTGCATTTTCACAAGCACTTCATGAATATGAACTTGAAGACTAACTTACAACTGAGGGCTCACACTAGGCAGGCAGCCTAAAAGATTGCCATTCTCAGACTAAGTCCTCGGGAGGTTTCAGTACTAGTCACAAAAGCAAAAGGCTTAAATTGAACTTTATTTCCTGTGTCCTTCCTTTCCTACAAACATCAACATAACAACTTGATTCCTAAAGCCGAATTCCTCACTGCTTTGCAGTTGTGCAAGGCTCCTATTTAGATTACATTCATGATATCACAGGCTAGTAGTGTTTTAACTCACTTTGAACTGGCATGAATAACAACAAAATAGCAGGCAATGACACATCAACTCAACAAATAGGCTCCCTATGAAACTGTCTGAGTGTTTCCAATATCAAATAAAAAAAGAAAGTGATTGTATGACTCTTTCCTTCTTTTATTCCCATGATGGTTCTGAAGGGATTTCTTATATGAATTCTTTATTATCATTTTGAAGTCCTTGCCAGAAATGTCCTCTGAATACTACAATGTATTGTAATAATCTATGGTTCTCCCCCAGGTTAACAGGCAAATGGGAAAGGAAATGATGCATTTTATACAGAAATGCATGTAAGAAGATTTGTTTTCCATCAGCTTCTGAGAGGTGAACTCCTGGAAATTTTGTCATAAAACACTGCCAGAAAATCTGTTTCTTGTTTAAAGCAAATAAAACATATATAGAACCTCAGAGAAATACTACAGATGAAAGAGTAAATTCCATTTCTGGGTATGCTGTTTCTGAATTTGACTTCATTTCATTAATGACATTTGAAAAAGTCTCTAATGAACTTGACATAAATTCATTTCACTTAGTTGGAGCTTTAAATCAGCAGAAAACGCCTTTTTAAGAGTGTGCCACAAATGACCATGCCTGAGCTAGGCTGAACTGATAGCCAAGGCTTTATTTTGTATAACTGCAGTAAACCAAGCATAATGTTTTTAATTTATTATTTCATATATTTGAAAACCAGCAAGTAAAAGTACAACTCGCATATCCGAGTATTAAATAGGATGAACATATAGACCTAGCAGAATTAGAGGTTTGGGAAAAGGATGGGGGAACTTCCCTGCAGGAATACAGGGCAGAAGTCCTCCCATATGCTGTATATGAGGAGTGATTCTATCCTGTGCAAGGGCTAGTTCAGAGCTGGGTTTTGCTGGCACAATACTGGGTGCAGGTTTTTGGGAGTTATTCTGCCTGCCACAAATTGACTGCAGATGTGACACAGTTTACTCATTTTCATGCTCCCTCTTTGGCCTTTTCTTTCCTCATCCTTGCTGCTTTGGCTCCTGTGTCTGATAAGGAGTTCTTATACAACAGATGAGGGAAAGGGATATTTTTTTTCACTCATACATGATGAGTAGAAGGTAGGTGGAAAAAAGCAGCTCCTCTCTCAGGCTCTTCAGCAGATTATTAAACAGAAAATGAAATGTCCCTCTGGATCCTAGCAGCTGACAACGTAACTGGAAAAAAAACGATTTATATTTTCTGTTGAATCAAAAATGTCAGGTATTGTAAATATTGCTTGAGCTTTACTGAAAATTCTACACTAATTTTATCTGGATATAATTACAAAAAGAGTTAAAACATACAGCATCTAATTAACAAATCTGCAGGCTGTACAAAGCAGAAAGTTATTGTGAAAATGGAAGGCAACAGGAAAAGCTTAATAATATTTATAGTGTTCAACTTTGGGCACTTTTTCTCTGCAGAGTACTTCTGTGCTGAAGTACACTGCTTTTACAGGTTTTCCTCTGCGCATCCTTCCTGCAATGAGATTTTAATCACAAACCCTTTGAATCCAATGAAAGCCTGTATATTCGCTTCACTGAGTCCTGGATCAGACCTTATATGAGCAGAAAATAGAGAGTCTTCTGAATTTCACATAATGCTTTCATTATAAAAAATATTTCTATCATCTGTACTACAAAGACACTCTTAAGAGCCAGTTGTGATTTGCAGTTTCTAATTATTTGGTCTCGGGGAGCCCTCCATCTCATTTTTTATACTTGTGTAATCTTCTCCTGAGAGCAGTTCCCAACATGAGCAACACTCCCCTGTTTCCCTAATGCTTCAGAAATGTGCTGGGCTGTTGCCCCTTCCACCTCTTTGTCCTCAGGGAGCTATTTGACTCAAACTTTACTACTGGGAGTGAATTTGGCCATGAGCGTTATGTTAACAATATATTAGCTCAGATCCACATGTTATAACTCAGGCAGGGTAAGCCTCTATCCTCCAGTCCCTCTCTGCCCCTGGGCTTGCAGCTAAGCACTTTGCCATCTGAAGTAGTCCTTCCATTAGCTACAGAGCTTGCGGTGTTGTTTTTTTTCTCTTTTCCGATGGTATGTGGTTTTGTTTTGTTTTTCAGATTCTGGCATTCTTTAGCTGTGGAAAGATACAGATCTGTTTATGATTAGTAAGGCCACTGCCTTCAAAGAATAGGCTGCAGTATACAAAAAGAAAAAAAAAAAAAAAAAGGGTCAAAAATTGCTCCATTAACAAAGCTTTCTCTAATCCACTGGCATACGGATGTAGTATTTCCAGTGACTCTTTTTATGTTTGTTCTCTGAGCTTGTGCACTTTGATAATTGCTGTATCTTTCTCTTATACTTGAGGAATTCAGGAGGAATGCACACAAACACTGGCAATGCCTGGCTCATACATCCCCAGTATTTTTCACCAGAGGCTCTCAGCATGCTTTGCAAACATTAATTACTTACCAGATTCTAGGAGACAAACACACATTATGGTCTAAATTATACATGTGAGGAAACTCATGAGTTTAACCTAATACCAAGCTCTTGCATGTCAAGAGCCTGAACACCCACTGGTCCCACCAAATGGAAACTGCAGGCATTCAGTACCTGCAAATACTCTTCTACAAGGCTACCCATGGAGACTCCTGGAAAACCGAAAAGAACCTATGAGTCTTGAATTCCAGGCCCTACACTCCACAGATCTTTATCTTCCTCACAATTAAAACTGACAGAAACAACATGGAAAAGACCAGACATCTTCTATTACTGATCAGTGCCAATTCAGTTATTGGTAGCAGGTGCTTTAATTGGGACTAGTTAGTACCTACTATCATAGACTGTAATGTTTATCTAGAAGAAACATTACAGCCCAACATTTGACATTGGATTTTCAAGGAAATAGAAAAAGAAAATAGTTCTACTCCAGCAGACAAAAAGAAAAAAAGGAAAAATCCTCTCTCCGGCACTAATATTCCATGGTGACAGCAAAAAAGTCTCTGCAGAAAGTTTTGTATCTAAAAATATTTCAGAACAGAGGAACTTCTGCAGGTCACCTCTGTGCATAACAACCCGAAGCAGCTTCTTGGGTGGGATTGGGTGGGAATGGCACCCAACATTTTTTAATCACACCTCCTCTGTCCCTCCCAGTTGAGTGGCCTTCCTAGGCTGATTCCATATCCATGAAACCAGGTTAACTCTAAACTGATACCTTCTTCCAAGGCTGGCCATTGTCACTCCTATGTGACTAGAGGTCAGTCACACGTCCTTTGTTGGATGGTCGGCACTGCTAGTGTATAAAAACACAGGAAACTCTATGATATGCACTGGGAGGACGCCTTCACTTATTCCTGCAAGATGGGGAAATATGTGCACTTGGGAGAAAGCCTATTTGCTCTTCACCCACTAGAAGAATCCTTTACAACCACAGGTGTTGTGACTCACAGCATCCTTTCCTGCTCCTTTATGCTGAGTGGTGATTTCACCCAGCTTTTTAAGCAGGGCACTCTGAAGGTGCCAAGCAAGGCCAGAGAGTGGAAAGGTATTTGGAAAGAGGATTTGGTATTTTTACATATTTTTAGATTTGATGTTTATCTATTTTGTTCTCATCTGTTCAGGTGATTCAGGTTTTAAATAAAAATTGCATTCCTTTTTAGTCTGGCAGCAATACACTAAGAATAAAAATATCCATCACAGATGTACTGCAATATGCATTTTCCCCAAAACCTTGTTCTGCTCCCTGTTAGTTCAGTATGTGGAAAGAAGACTGTAAACACAGTTTGACTATAAACCCTGAGATGATTTTAGGGATATACATTGTTTGACATCTGAAGCCCCTAGAGCATAAATATTTCAATACTTGAAGTTTACATGCATTTTCCCACTTCCAGTGTTTCTACTATAGTAACGAATACTGTCTTTTTAGACGGTGCGGCTTGTACCAGCCACTGTTATTCTTCCATGCTCTCTTTTATACGCTAGCACACTGTTTAAAACTCTTGTAATAAATTGAAGACATCATTATTAATGCACACAGTTTCTACAGCACTTTATCTGCTCACACAAACTGGCGGATGTGGTTTAACATTAGATAAGCAGCAGTAAACTTTCTCACCTCCTTTTTTGTGGGTCACAGAGGAAGGAATGAGTTTTACAGATCTTTTTTTTATGTGAAAATCCAAACAATGTTCATTCATTCACTTTTACAACCTGATATTTGCAGCTAAACACCGCTAGAATGTAGAATTTCTCTCTTTGCATGTGTGAATTTAAAATGCCTTCTTATGGCATGGAGATCATCAATTCTATTTTATTATTATTATTATTATTATTATTATTATTATTACTTTATTTATAGTCCATAAATCCCTTGAGCTGTTTATTTTGGTCTTTACAGGAGCAGCTCTCCAGCCTAGGTGGTAATAATAACTACACATCACGCAGCACTGAACACACTGTCAATTTTAAACAAATAATAAATAACAACAAAATCAAGTGTTGCTCACAATAAAATATAATTTTCTTGGCTTTAGAGTGAGACTGGCAAAATTCCAAAGGTCTAGAGGCTCTGTCTGGATAAATGTGTTAAGTCAAAACAAAACTCTAGAGACTTGCTTTTGAGCAAATCCATCTCCCCAGAATGTTTCAAAGCAATTGTGAAATCCAGACTTCAGGATTTAATAGCTTGATATGAATTATTTCCAGGTTTTAAGCGTCTCAGTTCAACCATTTGCAAATAGAATACTAGGGCTGATATCAGTGTTACAGGAACATTTTCTATCATATTTTAAATGTGAAAAACGTTGAATCTTGGGAAAACATATTTTGTCTTTAGTGGCTTTTACTGCAAGATTTTCTAGAGGAAAAAAATATATATTTTGATACTTTCCATAGTCTCTGATTCAGACACAATAGCTGAGGCTGCTCTCTGGAAACTAGATGATAACTGGAAAACTTGAAAGAAATGACTGTCTGCATGATACTTGACCTCTTTTGTATCATGTCTTGTGGAAATGCATGCTTAGAATATATTATTTTTAAAATTTATTCAGGTTCCATACTTCTGTGTTCTCTGGTTGTGGAAATACCTGCCTTAAATATCCCAAATATATGCTGTTATCTCAAGAGAGAGATGATACTGGCACTGGTATGGAGGATTAAATGGTATTTCCAACTGAACTTTGCATCAAAACTCAAGTATAATTTTGAACTTTAAATCCAGATTTTCTTTTTCAGAAAACTCTCTATATCACAGTTATAACAACCTCCACATGCTCCTTTTCTGAGCCCATAAAAGCTCACTAACTATGGACACTGAGCACTATAAAGCTGCTTTTTTATGATTAGGTATCTTTTGGCTAGTATAATCTTGTTTCATAAAATTTCCTGCCCTGTTTTGCCAGACATTAATGTATCCTCTAACCAAATCTCTCCTGAAGCCTTCAGTGAACTTCACCTCCATTTTCTCCACATTCTAACGGGACTTCAACCTCACAGAATGATAGAATGGTTGAAGTTGGAAGGGACCTCTAGAGATTATCTAGTCCAACTCCCGTGTCTTTCCTCATATGACAAATGCTCCAGTCCCTTAATCATCTTCATGGGTCTCCGCTGCACCTTCTCAAGCCTGGAAAGAGGAAGACTTGCCCTGGGTAGAGGAAGATTGGGTAAGAGATCACCTAAGGAAACTCGATACCCACAAATCCATGGGCCCTGACGGGACGCATCCCAGAATACTGCGGGAGCAGGTGGATGTCGTAGCCAAGCCACTCTCTATCATCTTCAAAAGATTCTGGAGAACGGGGGAGGTGCCAGAGGACTGGAAGAAGGCCAATGTCACACCAGTCTTCAAAATTCACTGCTCTCCCGTTGTCCATCCAGCTAGCATATGTGTTCCTACCCAAAAAAAAAAAAAAGTCCACATTGTCAAAAGTCTGCATTGCCTGTCAGTGACAAACAGACTTTTTGGAATCTCATTTGCTAGAAACAAACAAACAAACAAACAAAAACATTAATTAAACAACTCGCCTTTCCACTAGGAATTAGTTTTTAGCCTTATATCTTACTGGGATGATTTTTCTGATATGAAATAATCTATTTTTTCCTTTGCTGATTCAGTCTGTTTTTCCATGTGGAGTCTTCTGGATACTGCTTTCACTTCAGAAAGGGAGCAACAAAATAAATTACAATGAGGCTGACAGATATCTTAATGAAAAACAACAGAGAGAAAGGAAACTATTGAAAACAATTAGAGTTTGCTACCTCCAATTCATTTTTTTGAATTTTACACATTCAGCACAAGATATAACCAAAATAAAATTGCAAAATTGCACTTCACATAGTTCAAAGAACTGCACAATAACCAAATACTCCCCAGAAAGATTTTATATAGGTTTTGAATAACTAATTTAACAAAGCTCCTTTGAAAATCTCAGCCTGAGCTACATTAATTTACCCTTGAACAAGTGAAAGGAATGGGTATGCTGGTGCAAAGGTTAATTGTGAGGTGATGTTACATTTCAGATAAATGCTATTTATTCTGGACTGTATTGAATGGGTACTAGGAATATCTGACACTCAGATTTTCTACTGCATTTGAGATCAAAGCAAAAAGAACGTGTGGCTCTAATCATGCACTCAGCCATCAAGACTGCCTTCCACAGAATTCCCTTGAACTCTGAAGGTTATACTATAAGGCATAACCCCTTCACACACACTACAAAATCTATTTTGGGAATGTTTTTATATTTTCTTTTTTTTTTTTAGTCTATTTCACCTAGATTTCAGAATGATGCATTTTCATTGACTGTATATAGCTGCCTCTGTCATCAACTCACAATTTTCTACCATTTCAATGTACAATGAAGCCTGAAATAAGCTATTATAAATTGAAATCCTGGAATTTAACACAAAGTAAACTTCTCCTTACAAAGGAATGCTGATATCCTCTGAACATATGCAAATCTTTTAAGAACATTAAGAACACAGGGTAATCAAATATATTAAATATCACCTGATGCTGGATCTTTCAATTGCAGCATTTTATAATTCCCAACAATACATCTAAATTGCAAATCTAAATTTACAAGAGTGAGACACTCTCCAATAAGTTCAAGAAAGATAAAAGACTTTCATCAAACTTTGTATCCATTGTGGGTCAACAATGTTGGAGTAACTGGCAGATAATTTTTTTGGTGGTGTTACATACATTACATGTACTCCCCATATTTCTATTTAGCTCCAAATAACATCCAGAGGGGTGGTAAACCTAAGAAGGGGCTTGTCAGGACAGAGGGTGCATAAAAGAGGCAACTCAAACAGCTTCAAGACCACAAGACATTTCTGGCACTTGCAGTGGGAAAACCCCCAAGCCCAAATCATTTTGTAATCTGTGAGAAAGACCCTCAGGAATCCAAACGGGTACTCCAATAATTTTAGAGATTAGAGAGGATGAGACAAGCTATATAAAAACACAGCCTAATACCACGCTGACTCATTAGTGTGGTAAGTTATGTCAAGTATGGACAAGCTCTTCATAAATCTGTGTTAAACTGGTGTGCGTTTGTGCGTTTGTGTGTTTTGTGGGGGGAGAAATCTGTTCCAGGAAATGGAACAAAGCAAAACAGAACAAAAAAACCTGCATGTGTTTGACTATTGTTCTAAGTAGTTCTCGGTGGCAGGATTGTGATGTTCTTCACTAACCCTGATGATACGAATCAAAGGCAACAGGGGAAATCACAGCTCCTTCTTCCTATGCTCAGTGACTGCTGACCCTTCTGGGACAAATTCTATTTCCTCATTTTCCTTGTTAAGTCTCTTCAGTAATACCAGTCTGTGGGACTATAACACCCACAAATAAAAAAAAATCGTTTCCCTCATTTTCATAGTTAGGTAAAAACAGAATACAGAAAATGACACTTAAATAAATGATTTTATTATACAGGATACAAGAATAGGAAAGGACTGAGTAAACATGTGCAAAGAATAAAATTCCAAAGTCTGGTGTCATTAAGAGGCCCCAAGTCCCCACTTCATATGTCTGTATATCATTTCCTTCTTTTACAGAGGTTAAAGTCTGTTCCGTGACTGTCAATACAGCAGGCTGGAACAGCCGTATCACTAGGTAATTGTGAGCTGTAAAGAGCTTTTTCACAAAGGCAATGGGCTTTACCAAAGAAAACTCCCAGTACTTTTAAGAGCTTGCCAGTTGGCTAGCACTGCAACACTGGCTCTGATTTTTCTTAACAGGAACGGTAATGTTCAAAAAGGGACGGTTTTCAGAGCACAGGATAAAGGTGTGTTTACTTTGTGCCTGATTTCTACCCTACAAAGGACTTTGTGTTACTTGCTCAGTCATACAATAGCCTGGAAGGTAACAGAAAACTTCTAAATAGAAGGAAAGAGAATCACATTAGAACAGGAAGACAATCAACGATTCAAGTGACATACAAAGGAAGCACTGTGGAGGCCTGGTCTGTAACCTTGACAAAGTTTTACATCATCCATATTTGATTCAGCTTCATGATTTATCTGTCCTCTGAAATATAATGTTTGCAGTAATATTACTCTAAAAAAGGAAGGGTATAAGAAGGGGAGTTTCCAAGCTCACTGGAAACAGACGCCTTTTCTTTTGTCTCCTTCTTTAATATGTGGCGTGCAGTCTACAAAGACATTGACTGTGCCTCTCTGGATTTGCCATATTGATGAGAGAAAAGCCATCACAAAAGACTTGTCCATCAAGTCTGTAAAACCTGGTACAAAAACATCCAGATACGGGGACATCTGTTCCCTTTTGATATTTCAGGCCCCCGGCACAAACCCAGTCCAACAGAATGCTTTCAACTGATGCAATACAGTTTTTTAATATGAAAGGGCAACTGATAGTATTAGAGGCAGCTTTTTATTGTGGCATCTCTTCCTTTTTATATTTATTAATCAACATCATGGTTAATCAGCCAGAAGAGAGGAAGGTGAGTTGTGTGATGGAAAGCAAAAATAAAAAGTTCTCTGTTAGAAAACTCCTTTATGATTTTACTACCATCTGGAGATTGCTACAATTGCTGCTTTTGCACTTTTAAAAATACTTAATTATCTTATAATTATTCATTTGTTGGACTGTACAGATTAATGCTAAAATCATGTTTAAAAATAGTACTTGCTTTTCCCACGAGCTGCTAGAACAGTGTGAGGAGAGAGAGAGGAGGTTAGTAACTACTGCAGAGCGCCCACCAGAAATAAGGGCAGCGCTGGCAGCGGGGTAAGGCGGGGCTGCCTATGAGTTTCAGCCTGTTGAGGTCTAATGGGTTTCTAATGGGTTTATAGTTTTCTGAAGAAAAAATTGGCAGTCAGTTTTGCCGTGAATGGGAGATGGAAAAGTTGGTTCCAGGTCAAAATCACCATCTAGATCAAGTAAACATGCCATGAAACAAAGTCTGGGTAATTTATTCATCCTATTGTAAATAGAAGTATATACACTTTTTATCAGAACTGGGCTTTGAAAAGCGAATGTCCAACTCCAGTCGAAGGGACAAGATAAAAGCCCTGCTTTCTGGGGCCAGTGAGAGCACTGCTAGAAAATGCTGCAAGCATCACACTGCCTGCTGGGTACCTCCTGACCTCCACTCTTTGCTGCCCTGCCATGTTTTCCACACCGAATGTCCTGGTACTTCTTTAAGATGTAAAGTCACTGCCGGATTCATGAGGAGATCTTTTTCATTTGTCTTCTTCATGGAAAAGTACAGTTTTCTTTGACTTATGCCTATGGGCAGCTGAGAGTTTTGCTTTGTGCTTCAGTGAGTACACAGCCTGGATCTGCCTCAACTGCTGAGTACATCAAGCTTAAAGTAAATGCCTGGCAGGCTGCGCTTTGTGTCAGGCTGCAGAATCAAATCTTTCTTGCTAAGATAAGATTCATCGAAAAATTAGAGCTCTCCATTCCGGTATTTTTCCACTTTCAAGGGATGATAGTATGCAGATGCCAATGTGTTCCTCCCTGGAAATCCTGAAGCACTTGGTTGATACCTCTAAAACACATACCAGGTTTTGCAGTCAAATATCTTATGAAGAAATGCAGAACAAGGTTGGTCAGTTTGGCAGGTCTGCTGGATATGGTGTGGAGAGCCTGTATAAGAACCTCCATAAACAGATCTGAGAGAGAAAACAGAAATTCCTGAGAAGGGTTTTGGGGAAGGGGTTTACTAGAGGATGTCTACCACATAGCCCAAACCCTCATACAGAACAGATGTAGATAGAGTGAAAGAAATGTGGGTATCACCCTTGGCTAATACAAAGTACTGAACATTTCAAGTATTCCTGATTAGCTGGCAAAATGTTTATTAGAGAACTTGTTCATAAAGAAATGCTCTGCGATAACTGAAATATTGCAAAATGCAAATACTAGTTTCTGCTAAGGAACAAAAGCTTTTTTCTATTATACTGTTTATTTTATTTTATATTTTTTGATCCTTGATCAAATAACTCAATCAGCTTGATTGTTCACATAATCCTAGAAACATTTAGGCTGGAGCAAAGCAAATTTGAAACTAGATCTGATCTGGAGGTTAAACCAGGGTGCTCAGTCATTATCCATGAAGATAATCACTTTTTTCAGAGACAGCTTTCTCATTCTTTAAATACAAACATTAAGCACTCACTCTGTGTCATTTCACTTGCATGGCAACCCTTTTGCAGAATTAAGAGATCAGATTCTGTACTCCTGATATGACAAAGGGCTTGGCCTTAGAAGAGTCCTGTAAGAACTGGCTCGACACAGCAATGTGCAACACCCATCCTCGCTTTAAAGCATAGTCACTTCACTGTGAGGTAAGTTGCAACCTGCAATTCTGCCTGGGATAGACCTCAGAAAGTGTCTCTCACAGAGCACTAAAGTACCTTTTCTACTTGTCTTGACATGACTCACATGCATTAGTTAAACTGAGTAAAAATATGTCTTCTTTAGAATTTAATTAAAGCTCTTAAATTAAAAAAAAAAAAAAAGAAAAAAAGTTTTAAATAAAGGAAAACACAAAGAAGCAAGAACAGACCTGCCTCAGCAAGTCTGCCTAAGTATCTCAGGCTCTGTCTGTACTACTTTCTCTCAGCTCAACATTAAAATAGAAACATATTCTGTGCAGTCAGTGTTGACTTCCTCTTTATGTTCTTAGTTTCTAAATTAAAAATTCAGCAGAAAAAAAATAGCTCTTGTAAAAATTTTATGTTTCATTGTAAACCTTACTGCACAGTCACCGGGCTCCTTAGGAGAAAAAAAAATCTGTTCAGTGTTATGCAGACCATAAGCATCCGGGCCAGGCCTAGGCACTAGTGGGGAAAAATAAAGCTTTGGAGGCAGTGCTGCCATGGCTGACTGATGCCAAACAAAGAGCACACAGTGAGTTATTTACAGCCTCAATTTATCAAAAGAGTTTTGCACTGTTTATGAAATCTTATTTTTAGACCAATATTTCTATCTTAGAAATAAAAAGACTTTTTTCTTTCCTTTTTTTTTATTATGAAGCCAGTGTTTGAAGAAAAGTACTTCAAATGAAATAGGCACTTAAAAGAATATCTGAGTAAGAATAACTGTTTTGCTCGATGAAACACTGTTTTCCTCTCTCCCCTCCTCTTGCCAGTCTGAATTATTTAGCAAAAAGCTCTAGTTCTTCCAATCTCTCTACCTCTCTGAGAGCTGCTGATAATGGGCAATATTTCTGGATCTCCAGTTGCAATTAGAAATATAATTCTTCCCCAAAGAAAGGGAAACATCTGTGTTTCTATCATGTTCTGTTAACAACCCAGCAGCTGGGTCACAGTCCTAGAAAAAGCCTGGGAGCTCTAAAGGACTTGCGAGAATCAGTGCCCAGAGGGCACAGGAATGAGCTGCATACATAGCCATGGCCTTTTGAAAAAGGATAACTTCTTATGGGCAACTTGTCTGTTATCAACATATGTATGGTGTGTTAAGATAAATCAGTTTTACAAACACATCTGTGAAATTACACACATTTAAATTATATTGAAGGAATTGAAACCTGAATGTCAATCTTATTTTGTAAAATGCAGTTATTTAAATTCCATCTCGGGGACTAGTTAACGCCTTTCTCTATTCTCCAACAAGTCCTAGGTTTCTGGATGAACAGCGTCTGAAAAATCTTATTGGAAAGATTTATCTCCCCTGCTTCTGATCCCATCCCTCTGCTGGAAATGCCACCACACTGCTGATGTAAGTGGCTAAGCTAAAGGACGTGTCACATTTTGGAAAGAGGATGGTAGCATTCAGTGGAAGCGAAGTAGCAGCTTAAACCACAGCAGTTCTTTTTCTCAGTGGATGCAGCTTGGAAGCTGGAGGCTTATGTAAACCCACCTACCCCGGTCAATACAGTTTGTCACGTTATCTTTGCCAAAAACTTTATGATTTGATAGTGCTGAATGAAGCTAGTTTGGTGCCTTTAAGCCAGAGCGAGAACATTCTGTTGGCTACTCTGAAACTTTGGTGCTTTCCCATATGACAGAAAGGTTCACTAGGCCCTTGTTTAAACTGCTTATGTGTATGATTTCCTTGCAACTGTAACCTCATGTAACTGTAACCTGTAACTGTAATCTTATGGACTTTAGTATTGTTTGATACCTTTACTTGGCTCCATGATAAGGCATATATGTAATGTTATATAATGTTTTTATTATTCAGTTACAGGTCTCCAAAAAAACACAGCTCATAAAAGAACCACAAAATGGCCTCTATAATAATTCTGTATACAAGTAGCTTTCAGATTAAAGCAAAAGATCCCTTCTCATCCCCAGAAAGCACCTGAAAACCAAACCTGCTCAACTGTCTATTGACAGATCCACGTCCCCGACAGCCGTGGAGCTCTTGGCAGTTTGTCCCTCTGGGATAGTGAGTCCCTGGCCGGCACGCAGCCTTCCTGCTGCCGTGGGATCCCAAGGGTGCCCAGGCGGGAGCGATGGCTACGTGAGGAACAGAGAGACATGCAGGAGACAGGAGCAGCTTCACATGAAACCAGACCCTCACTTTTGATACGGCTGCAAGGAACAAGCTGTTTCCTTGCCAGTCCAGAGGGGAAGGCATTTCAGGGAAAAGCCTTTGATGTTTGTCAACTTTTTTTTTAGCTCTGACTAATGATTAGATGAAACTGAGGAGCTTTCCTTGGTTTCCCATTATGGGTAAAAAAAAAAAAAAAAAACTGCACTGATAACTACATGAAATTACTTTGTTTTAAATTACTTTGTTTTAGTTGTCCCTTAGAAATTTTGCATACTACAGCAGCACAGAACTATCCAGGGGCTGGAAATTATGGCAATCTTTCTAAAACATACATGGACGTATTAGAAAAGGCATACTTTTGCTTTGATGCTAAATACAAACTCACCCTAAAATCATATCTGCTACAAATTATTTGGGTAATTGTTTTTACATTCAAGCCCCCGTAGTTCTGCTTCCCCTATACAAACTATATACAGGCTTGAACAAAGGTATTCACTATATGCTATTCTTTCCCCAGGACAACTAAATGCTTTCAGTGTGTGAGATGGGTCAGCTCTGGCATACACATTTATTTTTCATTTGCAGTGTACCAAGGGGTCAGGTACTGCACAGAGCAGAGCAGCTTGCAAGTGTGATTAACATTTGCAAACCCTGTGCACTCATCCATCTGCATTGCGCTCATGTTTTAAATGTTTGCATTTACACCGTAGCAACACCTCAAAGCATGAGACACGGACCAGGACTAAGAACAAAACCAACCACTTAGTCTTGCTTCAGAGACTGAGTCTGGAGTTCAGATGCTAAGTGAGAGTTCAGGGGGTTTTCTTTATCTCTCTCCAAAGCGCAATGGTTCCATAGAGAGTTATTTTCAGGATACTTTAGCAGCTTGCAAGTAGGACTCAGAGCTTCCTGATTTTTTAGGCCCATCCCACATAAAGATCAAATCAACACACAACTCTTTTAAAGCTGATTTAGTTTCACAAAACTACACAGTACACAGCTAAGCAACTATTATTTCTAGCAGTAAAACCACACTGAACATAGTGTAGATGTGGGAAATATGAATAAAAGCAGTGTTATTGAAAAGGCCCTTTTGTGAAAAGAGCCTGAAGTGCAAAAATAGCCATTGGATATGTATCTGCTCGTCACAAAATGCCCTGAAGATTTAAAGAATTACTGCTCTGAGTCCCAAGAAGATGAGTTAGCCTCTCTGTGCACTAGGAATGCTAGAGTTTGCCAAAGAACTTAAGAAAAACACCTCGATTATTTGATGCCAGGTTGTTTCTCAAGCTCTTCCGAAATCACCGGGATAAAATCAGTACAATGATAAGCATGATCAGTTAGTTATTCAACACCTTGGTTTGGCAGCTTAACTTGTTCTCCAGTTCTGACATTTCTAGCCATGAAAATATTACATTTTTGCCATCCAAAATCCACCGAGCAGAATGCACTGAGCCTGACAGAGTGCTGCTCCGTCGGTCTTAGCTCTGACATGAAAACACAGACTAGATACACCAGGTAACCTTCCCTCGATGCCTGGAAGGTCTTGCTGGCCAGACTGTAGGGTATATAAATGAATGTAAATATGAATATAAAACATAAAAACTGTGAAATGTAAAAACTGTGAAACCTGTGTTCAGAACATATACTTACAGTTAGGCTCAAAGATAGTATATTTTCCACTGAAGCTACACAACAAGTTCTATTAGCTTTTGCTAAATGGAGAGCTCAACCAGTTTAAGAGGAGGGTCACTACACAGTGAAACAACACTCATTTTCTTAAGTGGCCTAGCAGAATACTCCTAAATTCCTATTTCTAATCTGTTAATTCTCTCATTTAAAAGAAGACAAAGAAATGTGCATATAAAGTACTAGATTTGGAAGTCTCTAGAAAATGTATATAGATATGCAAATCCATTCATTTATAAATACATGCTTGTCAAAGCTCTGCAGAGAATCATAATCACCTGCAGATTCACGAAACATTTCAAATTAATAAACACCAGAAGATCTATTGTTCACTAGCTAGTATTTAATTAAAACCTGCATTATTGTTACTTCAAATTCTGTGATACTTTTCTAGTAAGCTATATAGAGCTGACTGGAACATGTGGTATAGATATGGGGGAATAATCTGCATTTATTATCCTCTTAGTTCTCTTCAAGTCTCCACTATGTTTTCATCTTGTTGCCACAACAAAGGCTACTTTGAGAAAAAGATTATATATCAGCACAAGTATTATTTATTACAATAGAATCAGAGAAAGGAGAACTGCAAAGAGCTTGTGGGTCTAAGAATATTTTCCGAATTAAAGAATTCAACTGTCAAGCAAGATGATAGCTGTTAATTAAATACAATGGATTTCACACTATAATTTTAATATATACCCACTAACAGTTAGACTCTAAGCACTAATAAAGCATCTGAAAAAAATCTGTTTTTTGCTTTTTTGTTAATAACTGAAATAGCTCTTGTCTCAATTCTGTCAGCGATTGGAATATTCCATACTCTTACAGCAAGTTAAGCACAGTTTTTATACTAATAAACTTATCAGTACACAAAAGGTTGGGTTAAGCCTTGCACATGTTCATGGATGTTAAAAGTGTCTGTATAAAATAAACACCCGCCATCATCATTGACTTTTCCTCCTAACCAAAAAATAAAGACCTAAATAAGGTGATCTGATTAAATGATAAGTTCTGTGAGTACTAAAGTCTAGTTATGAGGAAGACTGGTTCTCTATGAATATGCAACTCACAGATGATAGCTATTAATAGCTAAGATAACTTAGCTGTTAAAGAAAGATGCAAGTCTCAATTAAGCTTCTCTTTTGCCTGAGATGTATGATTTATCTATTCTTCCTCAAGACCCACTTTTCCAGAACTTCCAAGAACTGAAATTATAGCTGAGAACTCAACAACCCCTTTGAATCCAGCTGAAATCAACACAGATCAAAACTGACGTGAGCACACCCACACATGCTGTGATTTTTTAACACGTCTTCCCTTGACCTTCTAAACCTGATAAAGTTTAAGTCTTTCTAGTTGCAGAAAAACACTCAAAATGTGAAAACATATAACAGGATTTACCCAAAAAAATCTCTTTTTATTATTTCTTACAGTTTCTGCAGTTCAATTTTTGATCATTAGGTATCAATATTGCTGCAGTTATGTCACTCATTTCCTTGTGTTCTTCCTTTTTTACCATGCTGCCATCTTCAATTTTCAAGTCCTCTGTAATGTATTTCTCTTATTCTTTATCAAATGCATTCATAGCTTTCTATTACTTAGCCTTGTAAGTATTAACTTCTCAGTTCAATGATTGCTGAAAGCTGGCAAACATTACACAGAGACAGACAGACCTTGTTTCTCACTCACTACAGCAGTCCCAGATGCTTTTGCACACCAGAAAAATGTTTCCTTCAACACTGCTATGCTTACTCTTGCCATCCCCTCATCTCCCCACTTCCCTGGACAGCCCCCTATATACACACGCATTGCCTTCATCTGCCATCACCTAGAAGACTCAGCTTGTAGGCTGGCATCTAACATTAGAGTTAGATTAAGCAACTGTCATATCTGACCACTGTGTATTTATGCCAGTATTACCTTGAGCCTTCACCTCACCAAGCGTAGGCTTGTTGTATCCAACTGTTCTCTATATATCTCTTGATTGGGAAGCTTTTGGGGTAGGCACTTTTTTTCTCTTTGCCTGTACGGTGTTTAGCTCAGTAAGACAGAGCTAAGCAAGGTATGTCAACAAGGCTCCCTACGCAACTACAATAGAAATTATAATAATAGCTCCTTACATTTTCAGACCTTGACTATCCTGTAGACAGGCAGTAGCAATTAGATCTAAATACATGCAGCGGCTCTTTCCTTCCTGAACAGCATATAATAATCCTTAGCTGTAAAGTGTATATGCTATTCAACTATTCACTTCATTTGTTGCTTACTTTATAGCACATTCTGTTGTGACAGCAGACTGCTTTGGTACAGATCTTAACTAGAAAGCAATATGCTAAATATGTACGACTGGTGGCATCTTTGTCATCCAAGCTATTCCACAGCCATACAAGCAATCCAAAGCATAAACAAACACGTAGGCAACGGCATTCTAATTTAGGAAGAACTGCAGGGGCTCCAGCAGCATCTACTTTTGCACCAGCAGGAATGTTTCCCCAACTGGCATGTTCCAAGCTCTGTCCCATGTTTCAGCAGCAGCTGCAGTCGCAAGGCTCACACAGACAAAATCCTCCAAAATCTTACTATTAGCTGGACAATGCCTCTGCATGTTTCTGCATCTTCCAAGGACTTCAGTGCTGCAGACCTGGCTAGCATGGGTCAAAACTCCCCAAGTCTCTTTTTTTTTGTGTGCATGTATTTGATGCCCATTGACCAAAAGAGAATATCAAAGAAAAGGTTTTGGTTTTCAATTTGAAAAAAAATAGTTTCAGTTATTGATGAATTCCTACTTTTTTCCCTAAGGACAAAAAAAAAAAGAAAAAAAAAAGAAAGAGAGCTTAAAATCTAATCAAATAAATAGTTAAATAATCTATAATACACAAATTACCTGCCTGGTAGCTATAAAGAGCACAAACACAGAAATAGTTTTGTCAACTATATGCAGAAGATCAAGGCCTGTAAGAAAGCAGATATATGATAGCCAATTTACTTGCCTTCTGTCAAGATTTTACTGAGTATCAGTATATTCCCACTAAAATTGTTGAACATGTAAAGCTAGTACTTCTGAAATAAACTGAACAAAAACACCATAATGGATTATCAGAATTGACAAGTCTAGAAATGTGGAGGAGAAATAAATATTGAGCAGTCAGGAACCTTTCCCTGCACAAGAACAATGAGCTGGAGACAAAAATACTTGCTGTGCATAGCTTTTATTAGCCATGATACTCATGGCTGGTACACAGAGTATGATGCAAGACTAATATTAGGTAATTTCATGTCAAGGATAAGGTGATGATTGGAGACCTCCAAGGTAAAGCACACAAGACACACTGGTGAGAGGGTGTTACAGGCACTGATGCATGGTTCCTGGGCAAACACCCAATGAAACAGGTATTTGTCAAAGCTTCTAATGCTTTATCTCTTTATTGTCCTTGCAAGGGCTTAGAAAAAAAAAATGATCAAGGCAAAGCATAAAGTGATGGTCTCTTGGACAACAGCAGTACAGTGAGACCAAACTAAAAGGCTACCTGTACACTAGTCAGTGGGAGAAAACATCTCTAGGCCTTGGCATTTCACCTATTACACGATGTTGCTTGTTCCTGATGTATCCTTGACAAAGGTATTAGGTTTTATGAGTCATTCTTGCTTCTCTATTCTTTGAAAGAAAATAAGAGAACAACTGCTCATATCAAATGCACTCTACTCAGCTATTAATCCTGTTCATAAAATGAAGACTGATTTGCCATATAAACAAATTAGGATCACACCTGATCGAATGCCTATAATCATTTAATAGATTTTATGAAGATTTTATTATGCTTTTATGAAGCAAAATGAAGGCAGAAAGTTTCTATTTCTTTGGAAGAGCCTCCAAATAGTATTATTTCTTCTGTAGTTTCACTTAATACTGGTCATCCGAAATGGCCCTACTTTAAGACATATTTCCCAAAGTGTTGTGTAATCATAATCAATTCACTTTTAAATTCACAACTTTCTGAATGGAGGACACACTTTTTGGAGATATGTAAGTACACTTAAAGTGAATTAAAACTTGAGTGATCTAATGTCAACAGAAAGTAATCTAAATAGAGATGCCATTTTTCACAAGTTCTGCTTGGAAGGGGATATCTGATTACTGCTGCAAGCCCTCAGCTTTCTGTAGCACTAGTTTCTTGTAATCTGCTTCCTGCACATCTGGAAAGCAGACTTTAAATTTCTAATATGAACTACCAAGTAGTGAGACATCAACATTTGCTAGGATATGCTAAAAGCTAGGACTCTAAATGTACCCAACAGAAATTAGCAACTGACTTCAGCTAGAACTGGGACAGAACCTACATACTAGAAAACATCCTCTGCAAAGGCAGCCTGAGCTCAGAGACGAGTTTTATTGCAGTTAAATAGAAGGTTTTGGTAAGTGCAGGTGACAACTTAATGCCTAACAAATCCTACATCCATTCCCTGCCAGCCTCCTTGAATGATTCATTCAAAGGAGGCAACATCATAAATTTGCTGATTGATTCCCTCATCTCTTTAAATACATATAGGACTAGGCACACAAACATACGTGTTTGCTATGACAAAGCACTATATTCTCATGCAGAGAGATGCTAAGAACTAGTATTGTAGTGCATCCTTTGGGACAAGAATATCTGATCTGGCCAACATTTCTGAGCAGTGCAATGAATGACATATTACCATTTGAACTTTTGATTTCAATAGTAGAGGATCAATCCAGTTTAAAAGAAAAAGAGTCGAGAGACAGCAGAAGAAATTGCTTCACATATGAGAAGAAAGAGTATCTAGAAATCTCTTCCGAGTACTTTTAGATGGAGTGACAGCATAAAGCAAGAACCACAGGCCTGACATGTACTGGGGATTGAAATCTAATCTGAAGACCTTCGTTCCTAGAAGTGTTTCTGTAGAGAGTACTTCATGGCTTTTTGCAACATCAAACAGCAAGTTTTCCTTAAGTTGTCCAGCTAATAAAGTTAGTAAGTAAATCACATTTGCAGTGAAGATGCAACTTGAAAAGTTGACTCTAACTTTGAAAGAAGATTTATTTTTTTTTAACCATTAAGTCCTGAGACTACTACTGTACTACCAAGAGCATCAAAAGTTGGATTAGGGCCAATGTTTTGTATCTATTTTAATTTTTAAAATATGTAGTTACTGTTGGCACACAGGGACTATTGAAAGCATGACTCTTTTGGACTGTTACCTATTAACTAGAATCTTTGGCCAAGAAAGTTAAACAACTGAAGTTTCTTTAAGTACACAGCTCCTCAAAGTACATGCGAGAAGTATTCAGCTCAGTGTTCAGCTCACAACAGCTTTCCACGTATTTTTGCAAAGACCAAGGAGAATTTAAATGAGCTGAACTCAGTGCAGAACCTGTCCAGCACAAACAGCTCATTACGAACATTGTACTGTCCTGTGCTTGCATAAACAGGTAAAATGAGACAACAATTTACATGGGAAATCAGACAAGCACTCCATATTTGAAGTCTATTAGACTTGTGCAAAGACTAGAAGCACTGTTGTAATATTGGAATTACGAGTATTCCACCCTGCACTGGTGGGGTAAGTTGTCAAAAGCACTCTTCTTTTTCTACTAGGCAGATATTAAAACAAGCACCAGTGTTTATATATTTAGATCTTAAGCATGTGTTCCTTTTCTTGTGTGTTGGCTTTAGAAGCCAGTTAGCAGCTGTAGAAACCTTTAATAAGAAAGTTTGCTAAATTCCATAAATTCCAGTCAAGCTTTCTTCACAGCTGTGTTTCTGAATCCTCTGCTACTCTCACCAGGCCGTTGCGCTTTCTGCACACTGTTGCGGATGACAGTCCTTTCAAAGTATGGTTCTCATTGCACAACTTTTCTCTTTGGACCAGTTTGCTGTCTTGTGGTTGTGAGAGTGTGTGAAAGGCTGAGTAAGAGAAAAAGAGCAGAGCAACAAAGATTTTATTTCATTCCCTTTCAGGTCACTAGGAAATCTTGTAATTGCTTCAACAGGAGCATAATTGCAGTCTTACCAAAACGATGGATTTCATACATTTGACACAGCAATTTCCTCACAGAATGGATTCATTACCAGCTCAGGGATAGATATTTATTCTGTTTATAGTAGTACATATAATTAAGGAGTAGCACTAGTCCTAACTTTGTACATACTATTTAAATTACTGAAAGCCTAAGCAAAGTGCACGCACATCATCCTGTATCCTGTAACACACTGGGAACAGTGCACAGAAAGGGTCTGTTGGGTTTGCCATTTCCCATACCCCAAAGAATCCAATTTCATTGTGAAGCTGAGGAAATTGTTTCATAACCATAATTAAATTCTTTTATTAAAGGCTTACTGAAATTAAGTCAGTCTATTACACAAAGGGTATAAAGCATTTTACATGGAGTAACATTTTCCTTTATTTCTAACAGTGGTTAGAGCTACTTGTCTTAAATTTAAGACAATTGGCAATAGAATTACATGCTCTTCTAGTACAAAAGCCCAGTCTGAGCGTGCTGTGCCCTGGCATTCTGGTGAAGCAGCAGCGAAACACCACCACCACCACATATCACTGGAGTAAAAACCCTAACTGTGAAACTTCTAGTCCTCCCAACACTGAGAGGCATGATATGGTCATCCAGCTTTTCAGAAACTAGTAACAGTCCTGAGATTATTGCTCCTTATCAATAAGAAAAACAAAAGCTGAATTGAGAGCAGCATTTGTTATGCATTGTACCTTAAAAAATCTTTAAAAAAAGCCTAGTAAATGTATCAAACAATACTGAAGTCTATAAGAATGTTTTGGGTTTCTTTCCCTCACTCTATATGTTCTGGTGTGGCTCTTAAAAATTATAGATGTCTTTGATTTATAAATGTGGTCACTTCACTGTAGCCAGCATAAATCCAACTATGCAAGGGATGTGAAACAGTGAGATGTTGGTAGCAGTAGTGATCATTTATTTCCCTAGAACACTGGACTCAGCTTGCCTAGTAAGGCTGCTTAAAATGTCCTGAGAAAAGAATCACAGAGTCACAGAATACTTAAGGTTGGAAGGGACCTTTAGAGATCATCTAGTCCAACCCCCCTGCTCAAGCAGGGACACCCAGTGCACATGGCACAAGGTAGTGTCCAGGTGGGTTTGGAAGATCTCCAGAGAAGGAGACTCCACAGCCTCTCCACAGGGCAGCCTTTTCGAGGGCTCTGTCACCCTCACAGGAAAGAAGTTCTTCCTCATACAGAGATTAAATTTCCTGTGTTTCAAATTACACCAGTTACTCCTTGTCCTGTCACCGGCCACCATGGAGAAGAGCTCGGCCCCATCCTCCTTACAATCACCCCTAAGATACTTGAACATGTTGATCAAATCTCCTCTCAGCCTTCTCTTCTCCAGACTAAACAGGCCCAGCTCGCTAAGTCTTTCCTCATAAGATAGATGCCCCAGGCCCTTAATGACCTTCGTGTCTCTCCGCTGCATCCTCTCCAGAAGCTCAACGTCCCTCTTGTACTGGGGAGCCCAGAACTGCCCCCAATACTCCAGGTGCGGCCTCACCAGAGCTGAGCAGACGGGCAGGATCTCCTCCCTCGACCTGCTGGCAACGCTCCTCCTCATGCAGCCAGGATCCCATTGGCCTTCTTGGCCACGAGGGCACACTGCTGCCTCATGGTTAATCTGTTGTCAGCCAGGACTCCCAAATCCCTCTCCACAGAGCTGCTTTCCATCAGGTCAACCCCTAATCTGTCCTGGTGCCTGGGGTTATTCCTCCCCAGGTGCAGGACCCTGCATTTGTCCTTGTTGAATCTCAGGAGGTTCCTCTCTGCCCAACTCTCCATGCACTCTAGGCCTCTCTGAATGGCAGCGCAGCCCTCGGGAGTATTGGCCACTCCTCCCAGTTTGGTGTCATCTGCAAACTGGCTGAGGGTGCACTCTGTGCCCTTGTCCAAGTCATTGTTGAACAAGTCGAACAGCATTGGGCCCAGTACTGACCCTTGCGGGACACCACTGGCCACAGGCCTCCAACCAGATTTGGCCCCACTTATCACCACCCTCTGGGTTCTGCCATCCAGCCAGTCCTCAATCCACTTCACAGTTCACTCATCTAATCCACACTTGCTAAGCTCTCCTATGAGGATGTTATCAGAGACTGTGTCGAAAATATTGCTGAAGTCAAGATGGACAACTTGAAGCCCAACTTGGTGAAGTTAAGATTTTCAAGAGCTCTCTCTGGAGAACATTTATTTATCAGCGGGGTTTGAACTGCTTGTTTCAATCTTTGTAAATACATTTTGGGGGGGAGACAACCTAACCACTAGTAACAGCAGCATCTTAAACAAACATTATAATATTAAATTGTCCTCACAAAGCCTTCTTTAAAAAGACAATGTAGTAAAGAACTGAATGATCTCTTAGAAGAGTTTAAAAATTGAACCATCATGAAAGACAGATTTTTACGTTGGTGAAATATCTTTGTGCCAGTTCTTACAAAGCGTTCTTCAGCTTGTGCATGTTGATACAGCTCCTGAGCCCATGGAAGTGCAGCTGGGGCTCTGGCAACCACTTATCACAGCTTTGAAAAATGGATGCCAGGGAAAACGACAGTTGGTCTCTCCCTGCTGCTTACAGCTGAACTTTATTAGTTAATCAATCTCCAATTAATATTTTTCAATTCTTGAAGGAAGGAGAGATGAGTCTAGTAGTGGGAAAGAAGCAGAAAGATTTACCTCATGGAAAGAGAAGATCTTAAAGCAAAGGGAGAATAAAAGAAAGAAAAGAAACACATCAAGGGGCACTTCTGTCACAAGGGTAAAGTCCTGCAAGCATTTAACAGCCCTCTGAAGCTGTTTACTTTATGACTTACTGGAAGCCAACAAGACCAGCTTTGCAGAAACTTTCTGGTATAACAGGGTTTCACTGAGCATTTCAGCCTTTTAAGCACTACTCGACACCTAAGTCTAATCACCTTTTGAAGGGACACAAACAAATCCCAAGTGTTTTTTCTAACACTACTGTGATCTCCATAGCAGTTCAAGCCAGCCTGGGCCACCACTGTGGTTGAAAGTGCCGGTACCCGTGGGTGTCTGCAATACCCACAGCCTGCGTCAGCACCAGAGCTGCGCACCGGCCTGGTGACCACATCGATGGTGCAATGCAAACCTGCACTTCTGGAATACAACCTGGCAGCAGCAATCTTTTCAGGAGCAGTTCCCCAGTGCGGTTCATGGCACAGCCACGTGAAGTGGAGCATTGGCCATAAAGCACAGGGAGGAGGAAGCAAGCAGTCACAAAGAGGGAAGAGCGGAGCTTTTATCAGCTTTCAGCAATTGTCATGTTGCAACATGAGCTGGTCCTTCCTCTTTCTCCTTTCTGAAAAGAATAAGGTCAGTTCGCAAGTTACTCTTTCAAAGGCCTAGACAAAATGGAGCACATGACGTGCCTCTAGCATGTGTTTTTGTCAAAAAAAAAGCTCCTGCTGCTGCTACCAGCAGCATCCCCACAACAGTACAGGCTCGAGGACCATCTGCTTTTGCTTTAGGCTCATCATGGTTTGTAGGCCACCTTGCATGTTGATCCACAAAACCATTAAGTAGAAGTCCTCCTCTTTGGTACAGCAGTTCCAGATTCTATTCTAACTGGGATACTACATATGACTTTCTTCTTTGAATGGTGGCATGATGCAGAAGGCTCTTCCCAATCAAAGGGTGCTGTTATACAAAGCCTCATATATAAGTACCGAGGAACTATAAGGCCAAAGCTTATTGTCCAAACATGCAGAGCTCAGAGGAAAAAAGTTCAGAGTGGGAGGGGAGGGAACAAAAAAAAAATAAGGAATAGGATAACATAACATAATGCTAAGACATTATAACATTATCTGCCATATTTAAATCATCTTTGCCTCATAATATGAACAAAGGGCCTATTGCAAGACACTGAACTCCAGGTCAAAGAGGAAAAATTCAAAGAGTAAAACCTTAGAGCACATAGTGAATGAAAGCAAAACATTACTTTAAAGTTTCAGGGAAAAAAAAATATGTTACTGTGGTTCAATTCCAAAAAATGTCAAAACAACACATTGGAAACTCTGCAACCAGAATAATTCCTTCTTAAATTCTCACGTCCTAATAATAACATTTTCACAGGTGTTCAAAATAAATTTGGCCAGAGATATTTTCATACTAGTTACTGATACAGTGATCAGATGGAGAAAAACAAGCAGTCTATACAATTTGCGAACACCCACCGCATTGCCAGTCACTATGAGCAAACTTACTTGGTTGCCTAGGGAACATTGACAACCACCAAGCTTTTCAGGGAATTTTTCTTCTATATTTGCTTACTGCCTAATCCTCCCCTTAAAAAATAAATGTGCGGTTTAGGAATACTTAGGCCTTCTTCAGAAACTGCTTCCCATGCAGTCATGCCAATGAGCTAGTGAAACCAAAAGGAAATACAGTCAAGGTAGGACGTCTGCCAGTTATGTAGTGCTGAGATTGTGGCTATTTCCTTATGAACCTTACATTTCAAACAGCATGACACATTCGTTCATTGGATGAATTGCCTTGAAACAACAACTTTCCAACTGGGAGTTGTAGATATTGTACACCTCAATACCACAACTCTATGTACTATTAAAAGTGTACACATTGGTATGTGGTTTTTTTTACCAGATATTGATTTTCCTTAATTCTTCTTGCTAGAATTCACAGGAGATTAAAATTTCATGGGATATTTGGGGAAAAAAAAATCTGTCCATAATTTCTTAGTGATCCATAACTGTGGAAAGCAATGGTAGTCACTTTCTTTAAAGTCAAAGGACCTACACCAATTCTTAGCATTTGAATCATAAATTTTGAACATTATTTTCAAATAGCAGTGAAGCAGATAGTGTGAGAAAGCTTTTGATAACTTCATAGCACAAAGCACAACTACAGTTATGCCAGTTCAGATGTATTTTATTTGTGTATATACATGCATCTGCAGATGGACTATGGATTGTCAGGACTTCTGAAGTTACATGAGTTATGCAATTTGCCTTGAGCTTGCAAATTGCAACTACAGTGTGCCTATTCTAATTTTAAAGTCATTTAACAGTTTCCATGGATCGTATGTAGAACAAATTTAATCACTGGTGAATTTGTCTCATTGAGCCAATCTTTTCTTTCTGTTCCATCAATGAAAGTCTAGACTTATTCAACCAGATAAAATGACATTATCCAGATTTATATCTGAGAAGGTAATTCAGCCCTTTGTGAACTTAAGTAAAGATTTTTCTGCTGCAATAATTGAATGACGTGTTTTACTTCTTCATGGATATTTTATCATCTGTTGTAAATTGTATTTCTAAGGTAAGTAAAAGCACAAGCTGGGAGTGGTCATTGTCCACTCGTTCTGATAGACTTCATTACTTCTACTGAATCAAAAGAAAACAATAGTATATAATTGTAATTTAAGAACAAAGGGCACTAATACTCCAATTCTCTATTATGTGTATGCATTTATAAATCTAGATTTCACAACATGATTAAAGACAACCTTAAATATGAGGGAGTACTGCTTTTCATACAAGTACATTTTGTCTGTACTTGAACTAAATGCCAGGCTTTGATTCTTCTTAATGACAAATCACTTTTAACTGAGAACAAAGAACTGAAGCTGTAATTACCATTTGGACACTGGTGATTTGTTTCAGGAGCTCCTGTAAAAGAACTAACAAAAAAAAAAAAGTTGCTACAGTCTCTTGAAGGGTGTTTTTTATGTACTGATCTGTTGTAGCATTTTAAAAATAGGTGCAACTGCTCTGAACATTCAGACATTCTTTATAAGCCTAACTAATTAATGAAGATGTTTATTTACATGAAAATTATACTTGTTTTCAGACTAACTTGCTCTTATAAGCTTCAAGTTTGTGGATATGTGATTTAAATGGAGCAAGTATGTCCAAGGGGCTATAGAAGTGTATTTTCTAAATTGTTTTTTTTGGATAATTGAAGATGAATCTCAAAGTGATTCTAAACTTCCCTAACTTTAACGATAATGCTCCACAAAAACATTGTGAAGTTAGATTAAGTAACATATCTCTACTAACAGCAAAATGATTGCCAGCTTAACTCAGATAGATAGTACCTTTCTCAATGTAATAATCTGTAGATCAGTGTATAAAGGATCTACGATAGACTTTGAAATGGGATCAGAACAGAAACACATGATCGTTGGATACTGACATGTTAAAAGGTGGATTAGAAATACGGCTATGGAGATACTTTTTCAAATTTTCTTCTCCAGGAGAAGAAACATGTATATTTAATCAAACTATCCTCATTGTCTTGAAGAATTTCTATAACTGGCAATACTTTGAAGTTTTTCCAAGCATGTACAGTGATTTGGGAGAGGGAAAAAAATAACACGGAGTGCCTGATAGAATAGATATTGCATAATATATGAAGATGACTACAAAAGTCTAGGAAGATGTCTGAAACATTTAAACCTTTTTGCCATGCACCCTTCCTAGGATGCTATACAAAGCACTTTTATTGTATCGACCTTTAAGATCTTCACTCTATGCCAGGCAGCCAGAGAGTCATGCAGATTTTCTTTGCCTTGTGAGTCTTTGAAGCTGGACTGCTGAGTGAAGTAAATCCAAACTTCTTTCTTCCCACTTTTCCAATGCCAGGAAGAATTTTTGTCAGAAACTACAAAGCATTGTGATTTCATTTGCTCAAGTCTGGCTATTTTCATGTTATTCTTTCTTACGACTGATATATGTCAGAAGAGGAAAAACAAAGCCAGTTTCAATACAGTATATGAAAAGAAATATCCAGAAAAAAAAAAAAAAGATAATTCTTTCTGTGGGATGTTTGAAAGAAGTAGCACCCTGCTATCTTATTGGGAATGTGAATTTTGTAGATGATCATAAGAGGATACCATCTTCCCTGAATTTGTTTCAGCACTTGAGCACTAATTCTTTTAAGCACACTGCTTTTGGTTATGATTGTGAGCAGCACCATTAGAGAGAGGGAAGACAGGAGCCACTGAATCAAAGGGTCATCTTGCCTAACTTCTGATTTGTGAAAGTCAGGCATCTAGTCTAATCTAGTCCCATCATCTCCTTCTATTGTCAATGGAGGACAATATCGTTTTCTGGAGGTGATCTCAATGCACCTGTTTCAGATCATTGGCGAATGAAGCTGAGTCACCACAGTAGAAGGGAGCAGTAAAAAGTGTTGCTTTTCATTGATTTAAGTCCTTTTTTTTTTTTTTTTTAGTGAAATGAATCCTATTCAGAATCCACACAACTCACAATATCACAAGAATATCTGAAATTGGAAGAGATGTCTGGAAATCAGGGTCAGCTAGACCAGCTGCTCAGGACCCTGGCCCATCAGGTTTTGAATATCTCCAAGAATGGAGACTCCATAACTTGTCTGGAAACTCTGCTCCTGTGTTCAATCCTCCTTACAGTGAAGAAGTGTTCTTTCATGTCCAGCTCCTGAGTGTCCATGTAGCTTCATAAATTTGCATAACTGGATTCATGTCAACTATCTATCATTCACAACATGAAGTTATTTGCCAAGTTTCTAAAAAAAATGTAGATTTCAGGCAGGTTATTTTAAGGATACTACAAAAAAAAACCATTATTTTGGTGTATTGTAAATTAGGAGTGATTTGGTTTCGATAAAAAAGTGCTTTGTGTCTGCTTGCTAATGGCCAATGTTAAGAGCTTGGACAAGTTCTTGTGTAGGAATTCCTGTTTATAAACTCAGAAATCTGTTTTAAATTGCTACAGTTTGGTAGGAATATTGTTTTATTTCCAAAACGTACACTCTCTGACTACTATCACTGTTCGTCCTCTGATTTCCTACAGAAGGCCTGTCAGTTTGAGAGCATTTTAACTGCAGGTTACAGAAAAGTAGGGCAATGTTTTCTAATGAGATGCCAGATTTAGCAGAAGGCTCTTCTGTATTCAAAAGACACAGCACAAGCTGAACCTCCTTCAGTGCTCTGCCCCTCTCTCAGCTCAGCAGCATCATTTGAAATGTCTGTTCCACTTTGGGAAGCCTCTGTGCTGCATGCACAAGTTAATATTTAAGCAGAGGCTTCATTCAGAGATTCCAGGTAATCATTCAAGTGTGCCTTTACTTTCACTTTCTCACGAAATGCCTCTGTCTCCCATTTTCTAATGGGAGTAATTAGGTAACAAACCATTTACTCCTCTCATATTTTGCTTTTGCACATTTTTTGTCAAGCTTTATCACCTTTCAAAGCTTCATTCAATCTGCTGCTGCTCGTACAGAAATAAGTAACTTCAGGATCCAAACTCTGCACCAGTCTTACTCACTGGCCATGCGCCACCAGTTTGAAAAAGGGGCAGGGGATGGAGCTTTCTGGAGGCAGCTGTACTGCTTTGGACATGGTCCTCTTTGAGGTACAGGTCAAGCAGGACAATCCTGAGGCAAGAACATGAAAAGCATAAAGATTATCTTGGGGGAAGATCACCACCCAAAACATAATGTCCTGTGTAAACACATGGCAAAAACCTTTGCACTCTCATCCTGCCCACACATCACGTTAGCTCTTCCTTGAGAGTTGGGCCAATAAGCCAGGCAAATCAGATACCTGTTTCAGGACCTGTGCATATTAGATGTTCACAGGATAGAGGTACACAGGATAGAGTCAAAGTTTTAAATGTGGTAAAAAAACGCTCCTCCTTAAAAATCCTTCTATTAAATTAGTATAGAATTATTAAAAAACAAACAAACAAAAAAACCCCCAAAACTAATTTGACTGTGCTTTTAAGAAAAGAAAAGCATGACTATCTCATTAACACTGAATGGTTATGGATGGTAGCTATAGATTCACAGAGGTCAATATGTGGTAGAAACATCTATCCAATCCTTAACTTTATAACTGCCTTTATAACTTTATAACTTTATAACACTGCCTAGGTGTTTCTGATAGAAAAGCATTTCACAGTGGTTCTGATTTCACATTAACTTTCTGATCCATTAGGAGAAGCCATAGGCCTGAAGGTATTAGAGAAAATGAGTAAAAGATGCAAGACTCTAATAACAGTCCTGTTAGTATACAGGGAAAACCCAGGTGCTTCTCCTAGTGGCAATGCTATGGATAGTTTAAAACCTGTACAGGCAATGAATTTGCTGCATACTATACCTCTACATGCTAGAAAACTTAGTCTGAGCTAAAGGGATGAAGTAAACACTTTTGCAAGCCTGGTATATTAAAAATTCTTCCTTCAAGAAAATGCAGCTTAATGGTCCAGCTTGAAAAAGTAATTAATACCAAGTTCTAGATGAAGCAACAACAACCAAACAGATTCATCAGATAGATACAGTATAAATACCCAAAGCCTGACAAAACTATTGATCATAACTAGGGTAGATTGGGAGCTTCTCACATTCCAGTTTATAGCTCACAGTAAGGATGATTTTTCTACTTTTCAAACTCAAATTTTCATCCCATAGAATTTTGAAATAATCCGTTTAAGAACAGACAAGGGTACATGTGCAGGTGTCATGGCAACGGGCAACGTTGTCAACGCAGTGCAAGAACTGGCGTTGCTTTTGCTGAAGTCTTTCCCTTCCTATCTAAGGATTGTCTAATAGATATTTTTTATTTCATCAAACTAATGTAGACAAATGCAATTCTTGTCAACAAAGCCTTTGCAGCAGGTTTGGATCCTTTTGTAAATCTCCAAAGGAACAATTTGCTGCTTGATTTAGATGAAGTGGGATCAAGTGAACAGCAGCATCCAGCCACTCAGTCTGTAGGTGTAAGTGATAACACTGTATACCCATGCTGGGCCCATTACACTCAGTAAACCCCAGCACAGCACTGGTCTGCACCAAAAGGTGTTCATGTGTTCTTCTGATGAATATGCCAATCTGCACCCGTAAATTACCCACCCCAATTGCCTGGCACCTGCACTCGGAGTACCGGGTCACCACATGACACAGCAAGGTCGGCGCCCCTTCATGCACCACGCACCTTTCCACAGAGTGCTGGTGCAAACACATGCCTGTGATGACACTTTTCCCCAGGTGAATTTCTCCCTACTTCTTCATATTGAGAAGCACACGTTTGTAGAGGAAGAGAATATGTTGAAGTTTGACAGATAACACAACATAAATCAGCAGTGCAGACGAGGGAAGCTGTGTCACGGAGTGCGCAGGTTTTGATAGTCTCATAAGTTTCACCCTTCCTTCAGACTTTCACAATCTTTATAAAGCACCTGCTTATCAGCACACTTTCTGTAGCATGCTGCAAGAGGTCTGATACAGCACAATACAGATGATTTTGTTATGAGAGCTACTCATTATGAATTCACAGCACTAGATAAAATCTGCAGGGACAATCTGCAAATGAGAATCTTACTAAATGTGGTTAATTTCTTTTTAGTCTTCCCTGAAGACTTTCCAGAACTAAATGCATCTCTGTCACTTACTTATTTCTGCGAGATCAAAAGGTGAGCTGAAATTCCTCCTCCCCACTTTGCAGAGTGGCATATCTTGTGCATATCTTGCACTTACCCTGTTTGCAAAACTCTTGTAAGGATCACTAAAAACCTCACAGGCACACTAGTTAATTTGTACAATAGTCAGTTCTGTGGATCAGAAAAGGGATTGCCTTTCTACATTATGGAAGAAAGCAAACATTGGGTCAAAGCTCCAAAGAGTATGATGTTTGACTTCCTCTTCATCTGTCACTATCTAATAACTGTAGTCTAGAACATATTAAGAAACACAGAAATCTCCATAAGTGTTTGTTGATAAACATTCATATCTGCACTAAATATTTAACAATAAATATTTTAATACAGTGCAAAGCTAGAGATATTCCTGTTGCCTTATTTTCATCATCTTTCTGTATTTCACTGGCAAAAAATCAATGCCACACTTTTCACAGAAATGTGATCTTGTGTTACCTTTCATTCACCCTCAAGTTAGAATAAATTCCATTACAATCAATGGTTGCTATTTTGCGAAGTTAAAGAAGGAGCGTGCTTCTGGATTCCAGTGCTTGAACACAAACATGTGCGTATGAATGTTGGTACTGACAATCTCAGTTTGTCTGTACATGTGTGATTTAGTACAAAGAATTACAAAGAACTTAATCAAGTTAAGAAATTTGAGAATTATGCACAAAGGAAAACAAAAGCTTAGCCATTACAAAATATTACTGCTCATTCACTTGTCTTTATTTTTAAGTAAATAGTCCCTATTCCTCAAAATACAAGTTGAAGAGGAAAAAAAAAATGCTGCCATTAACTTCAAAGGATTTTTATAGTAAGGCCCAAATTGCTCCAAATCATTAAACTGAAGTTAATACACTAAACCCACAACAAAGGTTTTACTATTTAATTTTGCAAGCAGTATTTTTTCTGCCCATGTCAGAGCTGGAGCAGAAACACTGTGTTTTCATTTTTGCATCTTTCCTAGTGTGAGAATAGGACTCTGCATCACAAGAATGAGTAAGGTCTGAATAATATTATCCAAAATCCAGATGCCATGTGAATAGAAACAAAATACTCATTAGTGAAACGCTGCAGCATTTAGTTATTTATAGGCTCCGTTCAGACGTCACCACTGGTAAGAGAGCACATGCTAGAATGTGCTTTTGAATATCCTTTCAGAATACGCAGGAGACCTTTCTAACATGTCTGGACCGCCATCCAGACAGCAGCAGTGTATGGGATGGAAGATGGAGTAAAGTGCAACTGACCCACACACACACTTGAAGGAATCAAGGACTTCTAATCACTTTTCAAACAAAGGGAATATTAAAATGTTTTCCTGTAATCTCCACACTCACTGAGAGAGCCCTTCTCTTTAATATCAATGCTCTTCCCCTCTGCCTCGTGCTATTTATTTATTTTTATGTGCATAAACAGCATACACAGCTCCATGTGCTCTTTGCCTCACAGACAGTGAGCAAAACTCCCAACCAATGGATGTCACAGCGACAGGTCGCTGCTAGGACAAGCACTTAAGCAGGAAATGCTTAGAGGTAGCGGGGCTGTAAGGATCTCTTTTCCAGTAGAGAGAGAGGGTATTTTTTACACTTTGTTCTGGAAGGCATAATTTTTCCAGGAAAGAGGATAGGGAATCAGTGGCATGGCAAATTTACATCCAGGTGTAGAACTGTGCTGATACATTATAAAAAATTATAATGTGGCCAGGGTGGCGATGCCATCATTTATCAGACAGCTCTGCCATCAGTGCTCCACCAAGCAGCATGGCCACCTGTCAACCTTAAAGGTGCTTTAGCTCATAAGACATTAGGTACCTAAGGAGGCAGGATTTGATCCCACAATCCTTCCCATCTGCATTTTTACAGGTAAAAGTAACTTTTGTTTTAACGTCCCCTTGTTATAACTTCCCCTTGACTGTGTGCGTCACTTCTGTTGTTTACAGTGAGAGAGATCCACCAACATCTGAAGGCAAAAATTGACATGTCTGCGAGAGTCATGGGATCTCTGTTCAGAGACAAAACAAGGGCGCAGAGTAGTCTCCAGCACTTGGTCCCTTGCAGTTTTTATGCTGCAGAGTTCAGCACCCTGCAGATCATGCGCAGACTCCTAAAAAAGGCATATTATGTAAATAACAGCACTGGTTATAATACTGACACAAGAGTTGTAGAGGGTCATTTCCTAAGAAGGAAGCTGTGCTGCACAAATACCCAGTTCATGACCCAGACACACAGAAGTTTATTAGGGCCTCGCTTAACTGGTGTTTATTCTCTTTGCCAGCCACACATTTGCATACACTGTACTTTGACACTTCCTGTCCCTCAGCAGCCATCGTAGCGGGCAACCTAACCTTGTGGATGAGAAACCATCAGTAAAGGTCAGGGGCGAAAAATTTCCCCCTTTTTTCCTTTTATCAATGCACTTGTTAAAAGCTTTTATTTGATACCCAATCTGACCTTGACTTAACTTTCATATCCCTGGTTAAATTCTGATTTGCAATACTGTCTGATATATAATACATGGCATCAAATTCGGGTGTGGGGAGACTACTAATTTTCAAAGCACTGGTGACATTGTACACATCCAACTATTTCTCTCTCCCTTATTGTCTCAGCTGCCTTTGCCATGTCCATCTGTGCCCTTGAACTCAACTATCTGTTTTGAGTTTCAAGCTGAATTTCTTATCTGCACCTCACACATATTGCTGATGTGATTTCTGTATGTTCTGCACAAATACTGGTCAATGTGAGTATCACCCAAGGAATTTTAATATTGCATAGGCATAGCATATTCATAACACCTAGAATAATGAAAGAAAAGGTTGTCAGAATGAAAGCCGAATGTGGTAGCGCTATTGCACATTTTTCCTTTTCCTCTGTTCTCCAATGGATGAAATTTCTATACTGGGGACATTGCAGGGAGTTGAAAGGCCATAAAGGTATGGCCTTGTCTTCCCAGTCATTATATGCATTCATGAAATACCTATAAAATTAAGAGTCCTACTTTTAAAAATGATATTCTAAACTATTGTATCCAAAGGAAATGTGTAGTGATATGAATTAAACGGTAGGCACAAGGCTTTTTTGTGAGGCTACTGAGTCAGAAACAGAAATGCAGATAATTAATGAGAATATCTGTCCTTGCATATTCACTTCCCTCTCCACCAAAAGTCATTAATCTTTAAGTGTGTATGAAAAGAACGCACAAATCAGCACACAAAGAGGGTGTATTAAGGACACTAAATACATTAAGGATAGCTCATATGTCAGCATGAACGACCCATCTTTTTCATCATATCTCTCCATACTACCTCTGCATAACCACTTTTTTGATCATGTTACAGGAACATCCAGGAATTCTCAGCCAGGAGAATGAGGAGAATCTGGGCTTCTATTCCAAAGTGTTTCAACTTTTCATAAGTATATATTAATGTATCCTTGCTTTTGATGAACCTATGAAACATTTTTTTTCTAGTTATATTTAAATGTCACGAAAGGGAAAAAAAACAATTATGAATTGAATTTTGCTTGTATCATCAATTTCTTGATTATTCTTATCTTTCTTTTCTGACAAAAACATTATAGTAAACAAGAGACATCTGTAATTTGGAGCTGAACAAAGTATTTTAACAAAACTAATTCTGATTATAAAAAATAGTGAGATGGCAGAATGGCAAAATCTATGTCCTACTTCAAATTCTTCCCAAAATCTTCAAACATTTCGGAAACATGATAGAGTCATAATATCTCAAAAAAATCTTTGAGAATTAGTTTACCAAGGACATTACAGGGACAGTTCTTGAGTAGATGGAAATTTAAATTTCTTAGCTTTTCTGTAGGCATTTAGCCCAGGTAGAAGGGTTTAAACATAATAAAATATAAACCAGGACAAAATTTAAGATCCAAGTAACATTGAAATTGTTCTACCTAATTGAAACAGACTCCAGCTCTTAACAAAAGTTCTAATCTGCACTTTGCACAGCATAGGTAGCCCAGACATTCTCTCTAAATTCTTATAGTTGTTCTAGGAACCTCACCTGGACTTTCAGGAACTTAATCTGTCTTTTTATTCCCTCATTTTCTTCACTGAGGGAATAAAATTCTTCACTGTAAAACCAGTGCCTTTCCTCCCACTCCCAAATATGTGAAATTTAATGATCTCGTATCCTGTCATTTCCTCTTTGATCTCAACAGTTGATCTTGCAGACCTCCACATAATTTTCTGAAAGCTCTCCTACATCCCCACTTAAAAGAGGTGTTTTCTACTCTGGGAGAGCTTCATACATAACTCATTTTCTTACTGAATTTCTCTCCTCCATTCATCTTCTGTTTCTGGCCTTGGGTGATGTGACTGTCATGGCCACATCTCACCTAAAGAAACCTTTGAGTCAGCATTACCATGATTTACTGCGTAGGAGTCTAGGGCACAAAGAACAGGGTCAGTTGAAGATGCCTTGTCTTAATTGCTTTTCAGTGAAAAAATGGATTTTTATAAAAAATGTTTTTCAAAATGTGCCTGATATTTGTGATATACTTTGTCTGAAATCCTTCAAGTGTATAAGTTCTTCATGAAATGTGAAGTTTTTCATTAATATTATGTCCAAAAAAAAGTGTGAGAGTGTGATAGGTTATTTTTGTTGAAAATTTCCACAAGGAAAATAGAAAAGTCAATATAGCCTTAATATAGAATAAGTGATTGAGTTAGAAAAGAAACCTATAGCAGAGCTGGAAGGCAATGCTCGTATTTCCTGACTTTATCTCAATCATAAGATCATTCCAATTTAATTGTTCAGACCTGCTAATAAATAAATGTTTAAATTATCTGGCAATAATGCAGTTAATATTTGTAATCATGCAAATAAGAAAAGTATTCCACATCTTCAAAAAATCACCAAACTTGTGGGGGTCACATCTACTCAAAATTACATTTAAAAACAATTTACTTGGCTGTATGTGAAAGCAATGCCTGTTCTCCAGAAATATTTTATCTCTAATGAAAAAAGTAAACATGTCTTCCAAATATTCTTCCTTACATCTGCATTTCATGGTAATGTATAAATGGTGAAGATAATGCTACATATGGCTGGGATTGTTTTTTTCCAGAAAAAAAAAAAGAGGAGAAAAAGGAATAGGAAAAAATGAGGGGACAATAAAACACATCAAGGACGGGGTGTGTTTTTTCTGTATGAGATCTCAAGGCACTAAAAAAGTCCTGAGATTGATAGACTTGTTTGGTCAAAACCACAACATAAGACATCCTCTGACATTCAGTTAACCAATATTCCAGTTATTTCAGACCCCTGTGTGAAATACAGGGAAATAAGATGAATCCTTCCACCTGATGTAGACAAGGACCTAAAGGGGAAAAAAAAGAGCAGAAAATGTTGGAGCCTGGGGACCAACATGCTTCAGAGGACTTTAACTGTAGGGTGATTCTATTTTTGACAAAATGAGAATTTGTTTCTCACTCCTTTTCTTCTTTTTTTTTTTTCTAGTTCTCCAGCAAAAAAACTTCATAACAGCAGAGATTTTTTCCTAATGAAAACTAAAGAAAAAATAATTAGATCTCTAAAATATCTAAAACTGATGTCATCTGCCTCTTCAGGCATGGACTAGCACTCAACAGAAAACACAGCTGCAACATTCCCAACTCCCGGCACTGTGGAGAGCAGCTGTGTCTGAACCCTCACCCAAGGGCTGCCTTTCACTCAGCAGCTCCCAGGACCCAAACTGCGTCTCAGTCACAAGCACCTAAAACTCAGAGCTCAGACTGGTTCTTATCAGGGAGCCCTGGTCAAGCACACTGGTACCTGTGAAGCTGCAACAAAAACCTGACCCTAGCAGATTTTGTTTTTCTTGTGCAAATATAGGGTAATGCTTATAATGCACATTTAGTAGGTTAAGAAAGTTTAGTTGGTTTTTCTCATGTTTTTCATGAGAGATCCTACTTAGCCATTTTCAATTACTGAAAAAAGTTAATGGGCTTAAAAGGTCAGAACCCTTTGAGAGACTTCAATTGACTTTAGTGAAATTAAGTTCAAAGTCTGGAACTTTACCATTGTAGTGTAATTACTTATTCTTATAAGCATGTCTACAAACATAAAATGCTGCCAAAATATGATAGAGAGAAACATCTTATAAGCAAATAAAATGTTGCTTTGATAGGCATAGCTAGCATATTTTTATTTCTTCTGTTATTCTTGACGAAATCATTATCCCTGGTGGTTTGGCCAAATGAAAATATTAAGACACTTAAACTAGAACACAAATTAGTTCAGTTTTGCATGTCATATAGCTACAGAATAAATAATTAGAATATCCCAGTTTTGATGCCAGCTTTATGTATTTGTTAAAGGGGAAAATGAAATTAAAATTTGTCTTCTAAGTATATTAGTATTATCAGCAGATATAATACTGTGGCAAAATATTTAGGAGCAGTGAGCTAGAAAATAAATGAAAACTCCAGTGAAATATTATAAACCATCAATAATTAGTAATGAAATGTTCACAAAGCTTGGCAACCAGGTACAATTTTTTTTCTTATTTCACTAAAAGCATGGTCACAAAGTTATTACAAAATTATTAGACAAATTAGAGTTTTAAAGCACCTTCTAAATTTAGGCAGACTATTGTCTTTTCCTGATAAAAAATTTATCCAATGTTAAATTTTAAAGCAAGTTTAACTATTCTGTCCTTTTGCACTGCCAATATCACAGGTGCAGATCAAGTCACGTTGATAAGCAAAACAGGAGAATCTAGTTTCTAAAAAAGCAGGTCATTCTTGTTTCTTTTTCCTATGGTTATCTCACTGTAGTGCCTGCTGTCCAAGAATACAATCTGTACTTGTTTCTGGGCTTTTGTTAGTCTGCGTGGCTTGAATTAACACAGCTTTCATCAACCTTCCCACAGGTTAAATACAGAAGTAGAAAGACACATTTCAGAATCCCCAGTAAGTTAAAGCAGAAAACACTATTTTATACTTCAGAAATCTTTCCCCAAAATGCCTCAAATTAAATGAACAATGCTTAGCTGACAAACAAAACTCCAACTAGGGTGAAATTCTGCAAACACGATGTCTGCAAAGGAGGGTGCTGGAGAGAACTGAGTGAAAATGGCCCTGCATTTACACCACCACCACCACCACCACCACCACTGTAGCTCATCATAGCTATACCACAAGTTTTCTAAATTAGTAAGAAAGTTCTGAAATCCAGCTCTATCATACCTATTTATTTTGTTGCTATTTAGTAAATACATCACAGAGCACATTAGAAGGTTGCAGGGCGTCCTCGTTATAGACAAGGCAGAACCTGCCCTTAGAGCTAGGCTGGTGTAAAGCAGGTGCTGCTGGACGGACAGTTCAGGTCTCCCCTTTGCCAGGACGTGCACTCCTGTCTCTTCCCTACCATTAAATTGAGGGAACCTGAAGACGACCATCTTTACTCACACTATTAGGAGGGCAACACAGATGCTATTCTGAAATGTGCCTCTGAGGTAAGGTTGCCCAAGACCTACAGGCACCAATGCTAAACTCGGCAAAACCATGTTATTTTGCACCAGAATTATCAAGAAACTTAAGGTCTGATTCACTACATCATTATTCCAGTCTTTGACAGGATAATTTCTCAGGAAGCCTTTACGCAAACAGCAATCACACAGTTATGAATTATTTCTGCGGTCTTTCCTAAGTGATATTACACACCATCCAAGATGCATATCCTTCAGATGCTCTTACTGTACTTGACGGAACATGCGAGCAGACCAGCTGAACCCCCTGAGGCTCCTCTTGCACATCCTTTTGGAAACAATACCTCAATAGCTCATGCTATGTCAATTATCCATATTAGGAATTAAAAAGGGGTGTATTTTTCAGGCATCTTATTTAATGTACTGAGATCTTTAGTGGCCATTAACTGGCAGAGCTATCTGTTAACTTATTTATGTGTATGATAGTAGCTTAAAGGGTAATCCATCCAAATAGCCTATGTGCACCATTGGCAGTGTTTATAAATATGTATCAGAATATGCTGCCAATACAATTAACCTGCTTCACCTGGTTAACACCTACAAATATAAACCAGCAAACAAGTCAGAAAGAAAATGAAAAACCTATTTTAAGCTTTAATTTGGAGCTGTATTAGTGACTGACCTTCAATAGGTTGTTGTCAGGGGGAGATGATGCACAATTCAGCATACACCACATGTAGAATGCCAGTTAAACTTAAAGTTTCATATATTTCCAAATTCTTCAATATCACAATTTTATGCTTTTAGCTTTTGCTTCAAACAATAAGAAAGTCAAGAAAGCCATGCTGGTTAAGTATATATACACACTGTGAAGAGAGTGAGAAAAAAAATGATAAGAAAAAAATTGTGAAGACCTAAAAATGTGTCTCCACCTTCCTACATTTACCAGAAAAACATTTCCAGAATGGGAAGGGTAGTATTTTAGACCTGGACAGTTCTAGATTCGAAGAAGTGGATGCTGTTTTAAAGCTGTTTCTGGCTTCCTTTCTTGAGCTCCTAGGATGATTGCTAAGCCTGTATAGGTGTGTGTGTTTAAAATAAATGGATCTTTGCTTGCTGTAAAATGAATTACTCTGGAACAATACTGCATACTATTTAAAATGGATTAGGAAAATAGCTATATCTAGTCTGCAGCTCTAAATGCTGTACGCTTGCCTCACCATAGTAAAATAAATGCCTTGCAAGGGGAAAGTGGAGGGGAAGGAGCTAGAATTCTTGCACTGGAGAGACTGAGGGAGAGAGAAAGTGCTCACTGTTTGTTTGTGAAGTTCAGATAGTAATTAGGAAAAAATAATATAATTGCATTTATTTTGCTTATTGCTTTGGTAATATAAAATTTTGAGGTTCTAGAAGCCTATGTAGGAATTGTAAACACTCAATCAGATTTCGATGAAACAACAGAAAGATTCTGCTCTTTAGAGTGAAGGTGTGAATAGCGAATAGTGAATAGTGAAGAATACATAGGTCCAGATATTCTATCATAGGTCCATCAAATATTCTAATCCAGATTAAAAGCCTCTGCAAAGAAAGAATGAAGAAGTTTTGATCATCAGGTTCTACGGTCAGCCAGCATAATTTATGTTTCTTTAGCTTTTACTGAGAGATTTTGTATATAACCAGACAAGACTCAGGAAGGGGAATTTTTCAATCTAGAATCAAAGTTTGTATTTATACTGTATTAGTGGCCAGGCCATAGATGAAGGTAGCGCTAAGTGCTACCTGTGGCTCTGTCTAGCCACATCATTAAGACATTTGCAGCCTCCTGTTCACTGCACAGTGTCCCTGCCACAAGGGCCACGTTGGCCAACACCTTCTGCTCTCCTGTCACATGACAACGGTGCCAGGCGGGGCCAATGTCATCTGCTCTTCTCGGAAGGAAGGGATTCAGGAGGAATGCTCAGACTGCAGGTAAGACTGAGTGCATTAGCTTGACTGTGCCTTATTGTGCTTTCCTGAGTCTAAATTTGGACTCTAGCAGAGACTAAGTGTTCCCCTCAATCGCAGACACCTTCAGTGTAGTCGTCTAAAATGCCTACACTAAAAAGAGATGAAACCCATGTTTGGTGACTTTAAACCTGCCTTTGAAATGCAGTATTGATGTAGTCAGTATCTTTTTCATTTAGTAGTATTAATTAAAAAAAAAATAGATGTTGTCTTATGTATCCATAATCACTTACATCTACCAGAGACTCCAGACAGGCTAAATGCAATTTAAAAAGTCTCAGGAAAACACATGTCTATTAACTACTACTTTGGAGGAATGTTGTGGAGCTGGCCATCCATGTTTAGGATTAGATCCACTGTCTCAACACAAAGCAGAATGACTCCATATGGCCTAAGAGGGGATTAGCATGTCTTGCAGCATTATGTGCTCTTATTATAGGATATACTGCGAGTATACACAAAAAACTGGATCGTGACCACGTTACACACCCACTCCAATGATCCTTTATTTACCTGTAGATTATCAACAATTATCATCCAGAGTGCTTTCCAATATAGCTGTAGATCTTTCATGACCTTGTTGTCTCGAAAGCCCACATCTCCAATATTCATTGTAGTGACATGTGGAAGGGACAAGATTGGTGACCTCAATATATCAAGTACTTCTGTTGTACAGATTCCGATTATTTCAACGTCTCTTCACTAACACTACTGTATTAGAAATACCTTGTCAGTGATGGTGGGTTTTTTTGGCTTACTACTCTCCTAAATACACACACAAAAAATCACTGCAAAATACACAATGGTGAAGATTCACTTAAAACTATGCAATAATGCAAAATGGATTCATTTTGCAAGGTTTTTATGACTAAAAGGGAAATAGAACTAGGAAACAGATTTAGAAGAAGAGAAAGAAATTCAATAATCTGTTCTTTTTACTCAATTTTCTGTTAGCAATGCTATAGTAAGGAGGACAAATACCTTGTTATTATATGCAAGTCTTTTGAAAATAGGCCTTTAAATGCTTTCATTTTTCCTTTTAATTTCACTGCATCAGAACAAATCCAAGCTTGAAAAGACCAGGCAACAGAACAGCCTGTGCAGTGGTTTATACTGCTGTAGAGCTGGCCTAATTAAAAATCAAAACATAGATAAAATAAGTGCACCTCAGAACGATGCTCTACAACAGCATTATTGTAAGGCATACATAGGCATCCTCCCCATTCTCTCCCTCACATATATCTGGAATGGGTTGGAACTGTGCTAGACTTTCATAGCTGAGAATTTTCAGTTGGTTGGGAAATAAGTCCATGGTGTAAAGTGTGCCCCCACTAACCCTATGCTCCCTCCTTCAAAGACTATAGGGGTGTTAGAACAAATTTCTTAGAAAAGTGTAGCTATTTGGATGCCCACTGACTCAGAGAACCTTCTGCAGAAGGTCCAACTTACATTATAAGCAGTAGATTTGAGATCTGAGAATCCGAGTGTAGTTTCATGCCCTTCTTAGTCACAAAATTGGTGTAAGGAGTTGCAACTGGTACACAACTTTTCCTGAGCAGCTGGCTCTCCTCCTTCACACAAATACATCTTGTTCCTACAATGGCAGTACATGAGCAAGCTAAGTTGGAAAGTCTTGTTTTACAATTTTCTATTATAGCGGTACGTAATACTGAGTCTCCAGAGAACAAAACTGTCATGGCTTGCATATTTCTTTAACATATTAAATGTTGTCTTTTGGAAATACGCTTGGCATAGCTCAGTTCTATATATTCTATATGCCACATATGTTCATACTGAACAGTCAAAGTAATCGGCTGTAAACCAGGCCTGCATAAGAAGAAGTCATTTCACAACGGCCCTGTAACATTTAAATAAGAAAGACTAGTTTCTTTAAAGGATAATCATCTTCAGTGACTGATTATAGCTTTTCAGAACAATGATTCAGAATCTTGTTTCTAAGCAGTCTAAGCATGGTTTGAGAGCCAGATTTCCAAAAAAAAAGAAGTACTCTGACTCTCCCTCTGTGATTAATCACACATTCAGCCTTATATTCTTGCCATTCAGAGGTACAAATGATTTTTTATTCTTATTTCTGAGCCAGGATGGACTGTTTGGGGATTATATTTGGGTTTCAAACAGTACAAATGTCAACATTTAAGAAATCTTTACACCATTCACTGAACCACTAGATCAGCTCCATTTCTCATTTTTACACAGAACAGCTGACTTGAGAAGCAAATCCTAAATTTAGACTACAAGTAGATTGCTAGAGAAATAATTAGGTATTGTTGCATGGCTTTAAAAAAAAGGCTGTCGAAGACTCATCCCACTCCTAGTAGGGGTGTGGATAATTACATACTCATTTCAAAGTAACTGAGTTGGATCAGTCACTGTAACATACAGCATATTGGAACAGAAGAGATTCTGTTTCAAATAAGAGTAATAGCAAAAACACAGGACTTAGTATATCACATAACTCTTCAGCCTTTGTATGATTGGAATGGTTCAACACACCATCAATTTTGCCATAAGTCAAATTTCCGTTTCTGCTGATATATATCAGCTCTGGTCAGTATAGAAATTTCTTTTTTTTTTTTCAGTGATTTCACAGACTTAAATATGGGTCCATGGTCTGCATAGTATATATGTGCAAGTCTGAGCCCTCTGAATTAAAAACATACAGTAAAACTGATGGAAAACAGAAGCACCAAATTCATTAGAATACCACAAATCCTGTCTATGCACATACAGTACATGCATTTGCTGACCTGTGAGCCTGTAAAATCTGATGTTCTGCTTCTCTCCGACAAATTCCACAAATTAAACATTGGAAAATAAATTTTCTGTGACTGCTCTGATGTCCAGAAATCTGCAGTGTGATTACCAGTTTCCTTTCCTTTGCTTGCTAATATCTAATGCTAATATCAATCTAATATTAGCAGTAAGAGTCAACCAGTCACTTAACTAAAATAAACAAATAAATAAATAAGTTAAGCTTAGTGCTCCTTCTAACTTCTAAAGAGTTCATAATAAGAAAAGCCAAATGACTCTTTTCATGTTTTATGGAATATAGATCTCAAGTTTGGTCAAAACCAAAATGATGGTAAAGTGTCAAAAACATTTTTTTTTAATAAGGTTTAGAATTAGTTAGCACTGTTAGTGCTTTATAAGCCAACAGCATACTGTGTGGAATGTGCTTGACATAATCTAAAACTGGGTTTATCCTGGGAGTTAATAAGCATATTTAGCAAAACTGCTGTAGAATTTTCCCATTTTAGAGTCAGCATAGTTTTAAGAAGATATGATCATCTTTTACTTGAATAGTATAAAACACATAAAAAAAGAATGTTGAATTTACATTGGATAGAAGAGAAGAAACACATCTAGAAAGATTGTCACTTCTGTGAACCCATCTACTAGGACAGTCTTGCTTCTCTCACACTGTAGAATCTGTGTTGATGTGAAAGATGTTGATATGAAAAACATGGATATGAAATCAAAATTTTCGTACAAAGTCACTGTAACGTGTCAAACATCATTATGTTTTGATACAAAAGGTAGAATTGCTCTGACATATGGTGTTGTCTTTTGAAATATACCCATCTAATAGTGCTTAAAAATACAAATGTTCCCATTCAAATTGGACTAAGCCCAGAAAATGCAATATGAGGGATACTAACTCATGTGCAAGTGACAGTATTCTGCATTATTTTTCATATAAGCACTAGGCTCCAAATTCCCAATCCTTGCTGTTACTCATAGATTATTTCCTACAGCATTATTGTTTATATCAAAGAGCACCTGGCTCAGAGACACATTTTGGGGCCTCTTCCAAACTGCGTAAGGCCCCCTCCTATGGGACTGGGGCCACCAGCTGATGGGGAAACAGCAACCCTGCCCAGAAACGGACTGCCTCTAAATAGCCAATACGGAGGAAATTTGGCAGACGAGGTGGCCGAGTGGTTAAGGCGATGGACTGCTAATCCATTGTGCTCTGCACGCATGGGTTCGAATCCCATCCTCGTCGGCAGCGTCATGGTTGTGAGGGTGACTGAGACACGGGGACAGTCTCTCCAAGAGACGTTCTCTGGAGATTGTATTGAAAACCTTCCTGGTGACCCTGCTTGTGCAGGGTGGGATTGGACATGATGACCTCCAGGGGTCCCTTCTCAACCTCAATTATGCTATGAAAATTTATCTCTCGCAATTACTAACCAGAAGGTATAGCCTCAAACTGTCCTCACCATGGAACCGTACAGCCACTGAAAGTGGGAGCTGCTATTTTCTCCGAAACAAAACCTGACTAATTTAAACACAGGAAAAACAAAATCCTCCTATCTACATGAAAGAGTGGAAAGGAAAGGCTCAGAAAAAGTCCAGAAACTAAAAATGTTGTTTTGATGGAATAACAAAGATGACTACAGCAAACCCACTTTTGATCCAGAACTGATCCAAGTTGAACATATATATATGTTTTTTTTCTCTGGATTATTTTCCAACCTGATCAATTCCTTGGTCCATTTAATTCACAAGTTCATAAATAGCTGCCCTGACACAGCTTGCGAGATGCCACGCAGGTGGTAACGTGGCTAGGGGCTATGGATGGAGTGGCCAGGTTTCACTCGAGGCAAGGCACGTCACTGCAGGAAAGGCAGGTACTGCGATGTGCTGCTACATCCTCCATCGCACAGCCCAGGCGCCGGGAGTGGTGTCTCACAGAGCAGGTAGCCTGCTGCCAGCCAAACAGGGTGACGCCTCTCTCCTCCTTCCTTTGCCCCTTCCTTTGCTTTCAGTATCCGGAGATGGTTTAGCTCGTGGATCCAGCAGAAAGCTGTTCAGTGACAAAGCATGGCAGATTTGTGTGCTAGGTCAGGGCAGGCAACCTGTGAAATCTCATCCCGAGTGTCTTGTTCTTGTACACTTGCAACTTCTGTTATTACTACAGGTATTATTTAAAAAATAAAAATAAGCAGAATTTCTCCCTGGTATGCCCCCTTCCGCATAGTCTCCAAAGTCTTTCATCTTTCTTCGTATATTTTTGATGTGCAAGCTTTAAATGCATGCGATTGATGAGATGGGAAGGAGTCAGAGAAGGAGTTTTTACTACCAGTGCCAGCTCACTGCCATTGTGCCCTGTCATGGGGATGTCACTGACACAATCCTCTTTTCTCTTTCAGCAGGGAGGAGGCAGCCAGCTCCCAAACTGCCTTCATCAGAAGCAGCAGCCCTCATCTCCCATCCTCCCGGGCTGAAAGAATTCAGCTTTTTGCTTCATGGGCAAAAAGTGGCGTCAGCAGCAAGGAAACTGGTCTGGTGGGTTCACAAGTCATACGAAAAGCCTGAAAAACAAACAACAGGAAAAAAAGGGAGAAGTGAGGGAGAAGCATGCCGTGTGTTTCAAACAGGTAAAATTAATCAGGAATTCTGTAGGTGACCTGGACAAATGTGCACGTTAGCTTAGAAGATGGCATTGCAACACTAAATTCCAATTGGTGCGGAGCACTTTGAGACCTCAGAGCCATTCAAGGGGTGCAAAGTGCAGGGATTCAAGTATTAGCCTGATAGAAGAGAAAAAAAAAAGAAGCCAGGGCTGCAAAGTGCTGGCAGGAGATTTCAGATGCCTGATTCTGAAGTCTCCACAACAGCTGCTGAAAAGCATAAAGGAGGAGCATGCAGCTAAATTTTGTCAGCTGAAGCGGGGGGCAAGTGCTGTCACTGAAGGAACAGAATACTAATAAGTACATCACCTAGAATAGGCCAAGTGGGGGCATGGATTTTTTTCGACCAAGTCTGAGAAGTGATTTTGCCATTTTTGCACTTTTCTTAGGCTTTTGAGTGATGTGGGGGGCTTTTGCACATGAAGAAAACCAGAGGTTTAAGGCCTGTGAAAATATTTCCTTTTCATAAAATTCAGCCTTGCACTGAGGTGAGGGAAAATCATTTAACCAAGAAGTGGGGAGCTGCTCTGTGATGATTTCAGTGGAGCCCAAGGCTGTTCCATTCTGGCGAACAGGCGTGTTGGGTCAGATGTCTTACCTGTTTCTAAAGTGTTACCTGCCCTTGTGTAACCTCTAATTATATGTTTCAGTGAGAGGCTTCATAAGCTGTATTGCAGCTGGCTCTGTTTATGCACTGTAAGTTTTTTTCATGGTTCAGGAACTCTAATGCACATGCCTTTTTCTTTTGTATTTATTGGCCTTTTGTATTTCTGAACTCTCTCTTATGCTCAATGCTCCTACCTGAGTTCAGTCCTGAGTTCAGTTCTAACTCAGTCCATTTCAGTTTGTGGGTTACTTCAGCCAGGAAAAAACAAAAATAGTAGGAAGCATTTAAGAAGCTAAGTTTTGAAAGAAATTGGAAGTATGTGAGTGATTACAGCAGAGTAAAACCACGCTCCTCCACCACAACAGCAAGAGGAAGCAATCCACCTCCTTAAAACTGACCACGCAATCCTGACCATTTCCTGGAAGCCAGGTATCATCCTGGTCATGTATGTCCACTTGTCACTGAGTTAGGTAGCAATGCAATGCAAGGGCATTGGGCTTTGATGCACGATTAGTTCGAAAGGGACAAAATTTTGCAGGGCCTCCCCACCTGACATTCTCCCACTCCTGGCTGCAAGGAGCTTTGAAAATGAATGTTTGTGATTCTAGTAACAAAAAAAAAAAAAGGCTCTGCTCAGGGAACCACAGGTCTAACATTGGGACGCCCACCTGGATGCGACCCTGCGCCCCGTGCTCTGGGTGTCCCTGCTGGAGCAGGGGGGTTGGACTAGATGATCCCCAGAGGTCCTCAACCATCCTGTGATTCTGTGATGCATTCCCGGGTGTGTGTACCATACTCATCCTCATCACTTCTTGTGCTCTTCCCTTAAAGCTCTCCGAGCAGGACCAGCGGAAGGAGGGGAAGCGGCACCTGCCCCGCGGGAAAGGTCCACCCCGCGAGCGAGCAAGCGAGCAAGCGATGACACCAGGACAGTGACTACAAGGCTCGGGGCAGGGTTTGAAGGCCAGCCAAATTCCTGCGCATCCCTTCTAGTAACTCCAGCGAAAGCAAAACAAGTTCAAAGTGTTCACTCCACTCTCCAGAACAAACACATGCTGCAAACTATTAACTCAGCAGACTATTAACTTAGGATTACCAAGGGAGATGTTTAAATTCATATATATTTATATGGACATGTACTTGTGAGTGTGTGTGTTTACATGCACACACACACATATATATACATATATATACATATATATATATATGCACACACAAAATTTGCCCTTTCACACAACAAACAAAAGACTGAGACAAAAAGTCTGTGACCAAAGACAGTGGCTGGCAAACAGACAAAAGGGAAAATGAGAAGCATTCATTTTCCCAGTCTCCCATACTGCAATCACCTGTACAAGGAGGAGAATTAATCTGTCGTGTTTGAAAACAACAAAAAAATAAAGGTTCAGAGAAAGGATGCTGGCTGGGGAGAAAAAGAAAAAAAATGTTTAAAAAAAATTGGACAAGAAAGAAGGAGTGATAATGAGAAACACTGAGAATACCTAAGGAGAGCCAGAAACTAGAACAGAACTAACATTATGAATTACATATCAATATAATGTGGCTTGAAAGCAAAGGGGTGACTTTAAAGAAGAGAACATTTCCAGGGTTAAGGTGCTAACACCTATCCCTGTGTGCCACACACCCCGGGGTTCCAGCTGATAAACAAATCACCACACAGGGAATTTGTGGCAAACGAGATGTATCAAAAAAACATGATGAGTTACGTTCTATGTGGAACTGGTCAGAAAATGTGAATCCTAATTCATACAAGCACAAATCACCCCGCAAAAAATGACAACATCAAGAACTCCACAGATTTGGGAGATCAGTTTGAATCTGACCTTTCCAAATAATCTGCAAAAATGGCAAAAAAAAAAAAAAAAAAAAAGAACCGATGAAGGGGCCATTCCCAGGATACTCAGCAGCCTGGCTGCTCAAGGACATGCTCAGGACATGGGAAGCAGCTGTAGATTCCCAGTCTGGGCTCCAGATCCTGATGTGCCGGGAGGGCTGTACGCTCCCCCTGGGTCAGGGCTTTCCTAAGATCACCCATTCTCTTTCTCTCCCACCAAAAATTCTAAAGAAAATTTTGTCAGATTTTTTAAATTTTCAGTAGAATACTTGGCAGTGACATATTAATGTGTGTCAACAGCAGCGTAAACTTCTTTAACCAGAGAATTCTGTCAAGCTCTTTTTCTTATGGCGAATAGAACAACCTAGAAGAGATAGAAGCGATTCAAACAAAAAGAAAAAAACAAACCACTTAACAGTTCAACTTTTATTAGTTTAGTTAATTACACATTTTTCCCTTTGAAAATCTCACCTTTGGGGCATACTGGGGAGTATGTTTTACCTCCCTACTGCTTTTCTCACTTGTCTAGACATTTCTATGTCTCCAATCATCTTGTATTGCCCTTTTCAACTTTCATTAATATTCTCACTTCTCTTTGCCTTCTTCACCCCTCTAACTATTCTCACCGTTTTTTTTTTTTTTTTTTTTGCATGTTCCTTGCTTGTTTACTGTATTTTCTTCCTTCCCTCACTCTTTATTTCTCTATTTGTTTCCTTCATTCTCAGAATGAAGGAAACAAGAAAAATATTTCACATGATTAACTCTTCAGGAGGTACAGCAGTTTTACTGAGGCATAAGTGGCTTATTATTTCTTATATTTTCAAGAAAGCAGCAGAAGACATGAGAACACAAATAGTTTAAATTTCAGGAATGTACACAGTCAGTCCATGCCTTTGATTACTGGGTTAAATGTTTGTTTTCTCTTTTGTTTTATGTATCTTTTTAGGTTATTGGCATTCATTTTCTGATTAGAAAGTGCTACTTTAAGTTGTTATATTTTAAGGTCAACCCCAAAATTAGAATGCATTAGAAATGTTTTCTTTACCTTTCATGGAAGCTTTGCTTCCCTTTTAATTAAAGTACTGAGTGGAAATCAAACTTTGCTATCATCACATAGATGCTCTACAGGATGATCAGCATTTTCAAATTCAGACAAACAATTTTGGCAGCCAAATCCCCACCAAGATCAGTGCCTGATCTGAAGGTGTCTTAGGGACTTTTCCTCAAGGAACTGATGGATGTTCTTGGTGCTACCGGCTGTATAAAACAGGTTGTTTCTACAAATGTTTGGTAGCTTCACAGCTGCTGTTAAATTTTACCACATTATTCCATTTCCTCCTCTTACAGCTGTACTAGGTTACACATATAAACTTGTTTGGTGGAGTTGTTGCTCACTTCGACTTCAGACAGGGAAGATTTCAAGCAGGAAATATTTATTTGCAGTGTCAATCTATGCAATATGTTATGATGGATCCAATTATTTACAGAAAGGCAAACTTTGTTCCATTAAAGCCATGGAACAAAAGAAATTTACACAATAATATCTAAACCTTTTTTCTTTTTTTTTCCCTCTCAGGAGAATTTTCTTCCCAACAAATCACAGACCATAGTTTTATTTGGAATATCATTGTTTAAATAAGGGCACCAAAACTAAACTTCTTATTCAAATGGACAATAGGGATTTCCTTTGTGATTTAGGCTTGAAACTTTATAAAATGGAGAAGAGTTGCAAGTTATAAATGAAACTAGTAGAGTGTACAATCTGAAGTCTGAAATATTCTTCTTGTAATTAATAACTATGCTGCACAGCACAGTTTCTTTTTATTTTTCTTCATGAAAATGAGCTTCCACTGCAAGATAAACACAGAATCAGCAAAGCCTATCTATTGATTTCCATGATGAAGACAGATTACAAATAATGACAGATTTTTAATGATGTGTCAGCAAGCATATGAAACTGTGTGGTTATAAAATAGCAACTGCAAAAAGAATCTTCTCTCTGGATGTCATATAGAACAGTTATATTGTAGCTTTACTTCTGTCTCTGACAACCAATCCTGCAGGTGTTCATTTTATATAAGGATATTCCTCTATTCTATGTGAGAATTTATATTAGAATTCAGAGTACTGCTTTGTTTGCTTGAATTTGTGAGTAGCATAGTTTAAGTAAACAAGAAGGGTTTTTTCCCCTAAAGTGTGAATAATTAACAAAAAAAATTAATTTATAAGGTAGTTTATAAGGCAGTGAACACCAATATTTGTAAATGGGCTAATTTATTTTAAAATTAAAATGCTATGGAGTTCCTTATTCTATCACAAGTAAAAACAATAAAAATTATTTTTTTTTAAACAACAGCTGCAATTAATGCAGATGACTGTGAAGGCTTCCCATGGAAACTGCACCAGCTGCCTCCTCATTTGAATTCTACATATAGTTTGCATGTGATCCTTAAAATACCAGGCATCAGTCCAACATATGCCACACTGGAGCTGATTTACCTAACCAGTTATTTGGCTCATGCCATTTACACAACACATCCCTGAAGCAACAGATACATTTCTTCACTTGGAAACTGTTTGTCAAGGGCGCCAATCACTGAGACACCCAAACGCACGGTATAAACTACAAGCCCCAGCATCACACACAAAGCAGTGGAGGACGAGGAGGAGGACAAGAACAAATACTGCTTTGTGACATTATTTTCACTGCAATCTCTAGGCTTCCCCTGCTTGCTGTTGATCAGCCAGCACTCTGTAATGTGACTCCCATTCTTCGCATAGGAAAATACTGGAGAACAGCATGGAAGTTAATGCCTTCTTTTAGATACGCTTTGGGAATATATAGCAAGGATGCGAACATAGGGACAGCCAATGGCTACGGTGTAGCTTTGATACAGACTATATGCTATAGTTTGTATATGCTCTATAAGCTGTTTTTTTGCCATTACTACCTACCTATCTCAGACTAGGACAGACAGCAGTTCTTCTCCTGATAAATTGCAGACCACAGCTATTTTATGTATTTACCATAAAGAATGTAAGAAGTTGACAGAATTCATATATTTGTGGTTTAAAAATGGCAACTTCAGACGGATCTAACATATATTTTTAGTGGTAATTTGATGTTTTATATTTCAGGAAATAGTCATCTTGATTGAAGGGCTGATCCACAGCACCCAATATATCCGAATTGTTTTCCCACATAGGGTTTTCCTGCTGTAACAAGGCCACTGGAAGTCTCCACTATTGTTTGATCAGTTGGTTGATTGGCCACAGCAGTACAGGAGACTTGGTCACATGAAATCCATTAAAGCTAATGCAGCTAATGGCTTAACATTAAAGCTGATGAAGTGTCTTGTACTGGTTTAGAAAGCTCCCTCATAACAAATCAGCTGTTGTCCTCCTAGGGCCTTTGTAACCTTTCCAAAGCTCTGCTGTTTCTCAAGTACTCGAGCTGTTCTCCGGTGAAGGGGCCTACTTCTCACTACAGCTGCTAAATGTTGAATGTGAAGAGTAAATACAGTTTGGGGAGGCTTTAATTAAAGAGGTCTCTGAAGTGTGAGGATGCACTTGAAACCTAACAAGAAAGATTCCCCTCTTCTCACCTAGCGCAATCACTTCACAGCATGGGTGCTAATGAAGGCAGCAAGGGTAGGAGGTACTCTGATGAACCAATGTAAACCAAGGAAGTAAGACACAGAATATTTTCTTTCAATAAAGATTTGCCTGTAGATGACCATGAGTGAGAAATCGAGGGTTCCTATGGCCATTTTGATATGACCTAAAGATGCTCACTGAGCCAACACCTTTACCTTGTCAACCCTTCCTGCTGTACTGGGATTAATTTCAGTTTGCTTGGCTGAAAACAGAAAACAGTTTGGCCAAAAAAAAAAAAAACCCTATGGTGTCAAACACATCAGGGAACTTGTCTGAGTACACAGATCTCACTAGCAAATGAAGCCATATAAATCCCTCTAAGTCAGTTTAGTTTAAGTGGGACTTTTATTCCAAATCACTTCACACTGTAACATGTATCCCTGTACTTCATTTCCGTGCCAACACAACAATATTCACCTCAGCATCTCCGCAGTCCATAGCCATTGCAAAATGACTGGACTAAAACTCCTCCTTTGTAATTACACAGACATTTCAACATTCCCAGGGAAAGGAGAAATTGCCATTTTCTAGCTGAAAGAGTAACATCTGAGGACATTCCTGGGTCATTGTCTGGACAACTGCTCTGGAAAGGCCACAGCATTCCTGGAAAACAAAATCAGACTCATGAGAGAAGGATCCTAGCTGACAATTTGTGCGTGTGTGTGTCAGTCATGTAGCAGTCTTGTTCAGTGTCACTGTTTTAAGAGAAATTGTGGTTAGCCTTTAATTGTGTCATATTAGAGAGACCTCAGTGGAACTGCATATTCAGAAGCACACACACTGAAACTTGGCACGATGAAGCACTTCAAAGTTGAGTTTTAACAACTTGTTGATTAAAGGCCGTGCTATTTAAATAATACTGTGTTTTTTCAGGTATATGCTCTACTAACCAGAAACACTGCGAATATCATCTCTTCAATGCCTGTATGGTGCAAATGACTGCTGAAATGCAGGGTCAGGAGTACTCATCAGCATCTCAGAGGAACAGAGATTTCTTTTCTGGACAGATAGGTTGAGAGCTGGAAGATCAGTTCAGGAAATCCGCACTCACCGTTTGTGAGCTCATATGTAAGTGATATGCCTCCTCCTGGTATGCCCAGTTCTTTCAAGTGGTCTTTATTAGCAGATGTCTCTGGCAGGCTCGGTGGAAAGCACAGGCAGTAGAGTAAAGCGCAGACTGTACAATCATATAATACCAAACATAATATCTTCAGCAATTTTCCTGTATAAGGAAATATTTAGTACTGTGATTTACTACTTTATTTCTAAAAAAGATCTTGAGTAATCAAACTACTAAACAGATTATATTCAATGGTGGATATCATTAGTGTTAGTAATTCGCTGGGGAAAAGCACTAACAAAACAGCAAAAAGACAAATGGCAAGATCTAGCAATATTTAATTAACATCCATGTTACACATGTTCATCTCTGCATTTATTCATTCTCATATATAGTGAGCTAAAGAATTATCATTTACTCCACATTTCAAATGTAAAGTCCTCTGTTTATACAAAGGCAACATAAAATGACAAATATATCAGAACAAACAGAAATGGTAAATTCCTTTTCAGATATCATCCAGAGAGTATAGCTATTCTCTCTGGTTCTTTTTAACGGCATATTCTTTAGGAGAAAATCTATAGACAAACTCATTATTGTTTACAGCCACTAATTTCTTGATGAAAATCTTCATATTCATCAGTGATAGATATATTACACTGTTAAATATTTAATCAATAGCTGACGCAAGTTAGGTCAATATCAACACTATTTCAATGGCTAACAAATTTCAGTAATATCTTTTATTGAAGACAAGCGGGAATTACATTAGTATTTCATATGCATCTTCTTTTCTTTCTATTTTCATCTCTGTGAGTATAACACCAGGCAATGCTAGGCAAATTATTAGAGACAACAGACTATCTTTACATCTGTACTTACTGAGATAAGGTGCTAATGCCAGGCAGCTATTTTGTGTGCCTTTGGACTTTATTTGTAAAGAAAGAGTCAGAATTGTAATAAAAACTCGGGAAGCGTAGTTCACAGTTTATCAACATCATTAACCTGTGATGGAAAGTTGAGCTGAGAAAGCATTTTTGCCAGAAATTGCAAAATTCATTCTCTGGAGCTGAAAGTTTTCTCAGGAGAGTAACCTTCTTCAGCAGAAAACATGCTGCTAGCAGTTTTGAGAATCTCTCTCCTTTAACCTAGTTTCCTCGAGAAAATAATGTAAAAGATGCTTGTTTTATTCTGGTGATGAAATAAGAAAACTGTAATCACAAAATACTTTGTAGAATCAGAAACCAGCTCCTCTGATATTTTTGAATAGAGAAAATATCAAAACATAAAGCCCAGAAAATGGGCTTTTATAAAGGATCATTTGATAACCAAAGAATGAATGTATCTTGTCTCTTAGCTTGAAAGTCACTAGATTCATACTCCAAAGGGAGAGAATAGCACATTCAGGGCCTGAGAGAACTAAATATGTATCTTCCAGGTTTATTCCTATGTAGAGAACAAAATCTCAGGTGAAATGGAGACTTTATGAAGTAGGTGCCAAACCATGGAGGACCACGAAGAATTTCAGCAATGTTTGAATTTCAGCAGGCATGAATGAGCAGGAACCCCACATCACAGACTTTTCAGCAATGTAGTTATGAGGTATTAGTAATGGGGTGCTCTATTAAAACAAGCAGCTATTCTAGCATTTTGCAGCTCTTAAAATACATGGTAGAAGAAGTAGCTCCACAGTAGTCAATACTGCTGTGCCCGTGTAAACATTGCATATAAAACAAATCAATCAGCTGCAGAAAGTCAGAAGGTAATATTGACTGCTGAGGTTATCTGGAAATTGATGAAAAATGCTGCTGCTGGAAGATACTATACTAACGTCTTCTGGACTGAGTCCTATCAGGAACTATTACCATGCAGAAATGCACACTGTGTACCTGGGGTCACCAGAAAGGAAGGATCTATTTCATGACAGGGAGACAGAGCTGCATAGAGATGCAAATAAGTCCTCATTCCTGACAGACTCACTTCTGACAGACTGGAGCAAATCTCTCCTGATCATGCCTCCTTCCCATACTGTCATTTGCTTTGTGAAGCTCATGAAGTAGACTTTTTTCTGAGAAAATAATCTGGAAGATGCTTTTCCAAAGCATGTCTGATATGTTCCATCTTTTAGTGGATGATCAGCTTAAGAGACCAGGCTACAGCTATTTGAGAGTAAACCACTGAAAATGTGCACTGTGTGGACATTAGTTCCTCAGAACCAACTGGTGATCAGCATGTGTTGTACCACACAAATTGCTAATACAAGTATGCAATAGACAAAAAACTAACTGATAGAACTTTAACATAGCCTGCAATGGATATATCAGCAAATTTACAGCCCCTAAATATCTTTAGGAGTGCTTGAAACAAGGAATCACTGCTGGGGGACTTATTCTGAAGACCAGAGCTGACTGTTATCCAGAGTCAGGGATCTTTATTTGCTTAAGTAGCAGCACTAATATGCTGATCAAATCCTCACTGAACAAAATTACTTTTAATTGTATCACTAGGTTTGAACCCAGAGAAATAACACACATACAGAAACCTAGAAAGGTATTCCTGAAATTTCTTCTGGGCAACAAAGTACTCACATGTATACAAGCTCTTTAAGTTGTTTTTCTGCAGTCATTTAATTAAATCCTACTAAATGGAATTAAGAAAAGCCAGGTAGCACAGATAATTCATTTTTCCCTCCTCCTGAGCCATTAATTTGATGGAAGCTCTCCTACTAGCATGGAGCCCACCTATTAACATAAAAACACTATAGCTGCTCAGTATTAAAACTGTGAGGTTCTCGTATGATACATCATTCTTGTGATTCAACAAATGATATTTCTGTCTTGCAACTTACTGCATTTTTTATTTCAGTCACACACACACATATATTTGTAGTTTTGGAAATACATGCATTTATGTGTGCATTTATTTGGAATAGATGTATGCTTCACATACCAAAGCTAGAAATAACTATGCTATTCAGAAAATCCAAAGCTTGAGAAAAGCTAAGGGTATATTTACAAGAACTGTCACAAGTAGATACAAAGAGGTTCTTGTGATGCTCCATGCTGGCCAAACACAAGCCAGCTCTCCTCAGGAGTTGTTAACCCACTACTGTAACCCAAATAATAACCCCTCTAAGAACCAGGGCTCAGCACCCCAGGCATGTCCATGCGCTTAGAATAAATGCAGGTTTTAGGCTGAGGCCAGTCCATTTCTGTCCACCCATGGCCATCTGCACGTACTATCAAGCAACAGCTTACAAAGTTACTGAAGGCAACAGATTCCAGTAAAATGTTGCTCTGTTTCCCACATACTTTAAGAACCCGTTGAGTAGAATCTCAGTGTACTGGAAATATGAGACTACACCCAGAAACAATATGAAGTGTTTGTCCAACTGCAAATATAGATTTCCATAATTACATGTAACAAAAGCTATAGCGAGTATACTAAAATACATCCTATAATTCACAGCCACATTTCAGAAGAAAACTTTTAGAAAAAGAAATGTCTGTAAATTCTACATCAATTGAATCCTCATAGGGTGGAGACTTGTTAACTTGAATTTCTACTTAACCCACTGAGTATAGAAAATGAATAACATATATTTCCCTTGCTACTTTGCCAACATATTTTCTTCTGTGCTACAGAAACATTTCCAGGAAACAAAACAAAAAACAAACAAAAAAAGCTTAAGAAGTGGTAGGCTGTCCCACTTCATTTCTCACCTTGTTTTCCTCATTTTCCTTCTCACTCCCATTACATGCCAGCTGTTTGGGAACTTACTCAATTCCAAGCCAAACTCAGACAAACCTGATATCACAAAAATTTTGAGCAGTGTTTTCATTTACACCCAAAGTCAATGCCTCCCTGCTACACTGCTGTAAGGATGTCTAGATACGTGAAGGGAAAGACATGAGGAAGGGCTTGTGACCTCTGGGCTACTTTTTAGGGGAAATTGCTATAATTTAAATCAGTGTCTAAGCTCCCTACTGCTTCAATGAATATAGGTTTTGATCTTGGGAATCTAGGTGGATGAAACCACCTGAATTAAATAATATTCTTGTAAGAAAATTTGGAATACCCTAGTATTTTCTCTATGTTTTGCTTGGCACAGTGTTCTTCAGAATTCTGCTTTTAAAGATCATAGATCCTTATAAAAATATCCTGTACACTACGTCAAATAATCTGCAAGTGTGGATGTGTACACAAATAATCTGTAGTGTGGATGTATATGCAAACAACTGACACCAGTGACACAAAACCAATGTATTTCTTTCCTCCTGGCCTCTAGTGTAGATGAGGGCTCTGGAAAGCAAAGCAGAAGGCTACAGACTTATTCAAAGTTGTTTTAAATGACCTTGGTGAATCTTAAAGCAGTTCGCCTTCCCGTCTTCAGTCCCGTATCAGCTAGAGCAGTTGGAACACAGTGGCTGAACTACTACGTCAGGTGCCTGTGCTGTCTCTTTTGAGGTTAGAGTAGATATCCAAAGTACTTAAACAGAAACACAAATAAAACTACTATGTATGGAACTTCTAGGTTTATAGGAAAGTTTATCTATAACAGAAGAGTAAAAACAGTTTTCCCTTATCAGACTATGAGCATTGTTGGCTTTCCACACTTTTAATAGGTACCATCTGCAGCCCAAGCTCCCAGTGAGCTCTTGGTATATTTTAAATTTTCAAGCTTTTTAAAAGACCATTTCAGATGCTTAGGCCTAGCTTCAGGATTCTGTGTTTTCCTTTTGAATTCTACAATCTATATATAAATCCTTAAATCCTGCAAACGTAGCAGCATAGTCATTGAAGCTATCTGAAGGTTCTTTTAGAGGTATATGTATTAGTTTGTGCAGACAGAGACATTTTGCCCCAGACATGGTACTGCAAGTGGAACTGTACTGTTTCAAGCAGTACTGACAGTAATTGCTTCATATCCTGCAATCTAGGCAGTGCTGGTACTTCACTACCTGATTATTTCTATAAGGTCAAGCATCCTCACTAAGCAACCATCAAGTTAAGAATTGCCTTTAATGACAGACAATGAGTTGTCCTGATTTTCCCTACATTTGACCATAATAATCTTCATTTCTGACTGAGAAAGACAACCAATTATATTATGACCTGTCCTGCATTGCCAGTGCAAGAAAGAATTATTTTGAAAAATAACTTCCATATTTGTTAAGAGCAAAGACTCCTTAAAGGTTAGCACAGGAATAATGACTGGGGTGTTCTATGCTCAAAGAAAAAAAAAAGCAATTATGCTTAATTAGTTTGATGAGTAATGCTTACCTAGATTAATGGCGCCGTCTAAAGTTCAGCTCACTCAATCTGTCCCAATTTGTGGGGCAATTACTCGTGCTGCGGACTGACAGCATCAGGTCTTGACCTTTATCATTCTGGGCAATGGTGCAATGGCTCCCTAGATTATTGCCTTCTTGGTGCAATAAGCAAGTGAGGCAATGAGAACTCACACAGTTTCACAAATATTTTGGAAATATAAACAGAAAACGGGCTTGGTCGGCTACTTTGTTGTAGCAATAATAAACAAAGCAGCATTTAAGAAGGTTCCTAAGACACCTGAAGAACTAGATGTAAATCAGAACCTTACTGCTGTCACAGGTATTTCAAAATTATTTTCAAGAGTTTCTCATATACAACTTCTTCAAACCTACAACTAGCTAAAGTAAATATTTGGAATTCTTCTAAGCAAGAGGACAGTCCAATATTACAAAATATTTTTTATTCAATTTACAGGTTGTACCGAACTTTCCTCTTTGTTGGCAAAAGCCTGTGTACGATAAATACCATATCCTATAACTGATGCAGTCATGTTTCTCTTGTTCAGTTATTCAATACTGAGGTTGCATTAAGCCATTAGTATTGCAAGATATTGAATAATCTGAAAGAGCACACTAGTTACCTTTAGAAAATGGATGTTATTTTATCAGTCTCCCTTAGAATTAGTAACACCTTTTTGGGAGTGGATCTACTGAGACAACTTATAGTGAGACAACTTATAGTCCAATAATGCTTGACAAGACCATGATTAGCAGAATTTTGCATATTCAAAACTGAGGACAATTCACAGAGCTAAATGTAATTATTTTTGGAAGACAGACTTTTTTTGCATAAGCTTTTACTTTTATTTCCATCTTCCTGCCAAGATAGAGCACCAGAAACCTCAACAGCATGCCAGCTCTTGTGAAATTTGTAGCCAACTTTCAACACAAAAGTTTGGATAGTTCATCTAAACTGCTGATAGGCAGTTAAACACTTGGCTGCTTATTTGAACAATAATGTATAATATCTTTTGAGACTCCTTTCAATTTATTTTGACTAACAGAAAGCAGAAAAGGCTGAAGCTATTTAATCTCCTCCTGTCAATAAAGAAGTTTGCCTATATGCTTGGCTTTCATCCAAATATAGTATCCCCAAGTACTCCACAAACAACATCATAGTGTATTTGCTTTGTAACTATACTGTTTTCATTAAAATTATAAAGTCAAGGGTTAGGTAAGGTGCTTACATACGACATTAGTGGTAAAATGAAAGCCAGAAAAGCTTTCATCTGGTCTGAGAGGTTCATCTTACACCTAATACTGTTTTTGGAGTAGAGACTGAGAACAGTATGCAGTTCTTCTGTAAATATATTTACTGAGGCATTAATGAAAATAAATCTATTAGGGTGATGGTTAGTTACTTAGGCATGTCATTGAAACATATGGGATAATTCACAAGAAAACAAAATTATGCCTTTAGTCATCAGATGCAGAAAGTAAAACATTCTAAGAGATAATGAAACAAAGCATCCACTTTAGCATCAACATGATGTCATTTGCATATGTGGACATATCTGTATTTATGTATTTCCTTTTTGTTGATTCTTTTTTTCTTAAGCCAGGCCATTTTTCTTGACAAAATACTTTTCAGCATAAAGGAACTCTCCAAGATTGTTCAATTTCTTACCTAAGAAGGTAGAAAACCATACACACGCACACACCGAAAATGAAAAAGCTCTTTTGCTGAGTGAAAGCAACTCAGAAGGAAGTGGCAGTCTTGGGGGAAGCAAAGTGATAGGACTAACATGGTTGGGAACCTGGAGAAGAAAGGTAGGATGAGCATTTAAGGAAAAAAGCTTTGGGGAAAAATGGCCATGTCAATCTCAGATTAAAATATTGAGAAAGTGGAGGTGACTGCATTTTATCATGTTATTTTAAGTGAAGCATACTCTGGAAAAAAGTGTTTATAATAAAGATTAATTGATATAATGCCATTTTTGGAGTCTCCACTCCTCACTGTAAGCCCTCTGGATTTGTTGCAACAGCTGTAACGCCTGGACAGAGTTTCATATAAGCCTTGGGTATTTATGTTTTGGATTAGAAAACATACAAAACTCAGTGATTCCTAAGATTTGACTGCAAATCCAGAAGAACCGAAGCATTCAAAACACTTTCAAATTCACTTAACCCACATATCAACAAATATGGCAAAACCAAGATTAAAACCCAATTATGTAACTTGCATGAAAATGGTGAATTAGGTCCTTCAGTGGGAAAGGGAAAGGTCTAATATGATGTTTATATTTAACACTCTTGGATAATTTAATATCATTCATTAATATCTTCTCTGTTTTCCTAACTGAGTCTATGATGTATTTTGCATAACCAACTGAGTCTGAATTTAGGTTTTACTCTGCTAAATAGTACATTTTCCAAGAACTACCAAATAGGCATAAATGCTGTTTACATTTTACTAACCACAGGTGGCCTGAGAACCTTTCTTCCCATTGTATTTTTTCTAGCGTTTTAAAGTTTTAGTTATATTTCAAACCCATGGTATTGAAAAGAAGAGGAAACCAGTACCTAATATTTCTCTGACCTTTGAGTTCATGTTTTGAGAAAGTGCTCTGAAAAGACTACTCTTTTATTTGAAGTTTGTTCCCTATAAAATAGAAAACACATTGCCTATATATCACCCCTCTCTATTCTTTCAACTTTATACTTCATACACTTCCATTCACAGCCCGAAGCAGTGACTCTAAAAAGCAGTGGATAAGTCCTAAAAGAATTCTCCTTCTTTCCAGATGTAAGTTGTTTTCACTACCTTTTAAAAACAATAAATAGCAAATAAAAGTTTAAATATTTGAACACAAATAAAGTAGAAACAAGCATTTCACTTTAATGAGTGCTCCACTCTGAAATTAGACAGGTCTCTATGTCCTAATCCAGGAAGAAACGTATGATCTATAATGATGAGTCATTTGCTATTGGCACTGGACAAACCAACTGGAATAAAACAGTTTTTATCCTGGAAATGGGCTTCATTCTGTGCTTAGGCAAATATGCAAGGGATTCAAGCAATGACAAAAATCATGCGCTCTTGAGCAAGAAATGGGACATATGGTGAATCCAAGTTGCATGTAAAATATATTTATTTGCTCTCTGAAGGACAATTAGTTGGTAAAATACATTTGAAAGGTTAGATTAATAAGAACTAGAGGAAAAATGAAAATAAATCAGATGATTCAGTTGTATTGATAAATGTTTTTTCCTCACTGATGAAGGCAAAAAAAAAAGTGAATTCTCAAGAAGAGGAAGTCAGAAGACAGAAACATTCAGTTAGGTGATGGAAAGGATTTCCAAAACTGCCTTTTTCTAAAAGAGATGCTGCAAATGAAGCCTAAAACAATTATATCTCTTCCAATGCAAGTGATAGGACAAATGGGAATGGTTTGTCCTCTTTAATATAGTAAAACAAGCATATCATTCCTCTTGTATCTAAAAGATTAATAAAAATCTATCGATTTAGGTGTCGACACAAATAATTTGGTCTTACTTTATAATTACTTTTTACAGCAAGTTCTGTATAAATATGTTGCAATAATGTATTATATATAACTATTTTAAAATTGGTTTTGACCTATCAACACTGCAAAGATAAAACTTTTTACCTTTTCAAATTATTCTTTTTTATTGCTTTAAATGCACAGCTTTTAAAGTTGCATTATAATGAAAATCTGAAACTTCAATTTTGTGTTCTGATTTGAACCAAAGTTGACAAGTCCTCAAGAAGATAAATCTCAATTTACAGCCTATTTTCTCATGGAAGCAATTTGAGAAACAGAAAATTAGTTTATGAAAGATACTTGTCATTCCTTTGGAATTTTGGGGCCTGAAATGTTTGAAAGGATTTTTTTTTTTTCTCTTCTATGTTTCTTCTGAATCAGAACAGAAATTACAGTAGACAGATCATTTCAAGACATTTTTAACCAAGTTCTAAATACTCAGAGATAGTAAAAGCTTTTAGGTAAACAGACCGTGTGATGCTTACCTAAACTGTATCCAAGCTTTAGATCTTTCAAAATACTTTTCTCCATGAGACTGAATCATTGTACACCAAGCTCAACATTTAACAATAGTGTTCTTCGTTGACCCAGCATACCACAACCTCAGAATGTGATTGTGGAATTCATTTTGAATGTGGCTTTCAGGATATTGACACAGATATTCCAGCAAGACTCACTTGCCCTCATTTTTACATAAGTCTCAGCTTCAGCCATCTGGGTGATGTGTCACGACTGCTGAGGATTTTCCACATTAGTTTTTCATCTCAGAACAAACGACTCTACAAAGCTTCACCATAGCAAGGACCTTGCTAGGCTGGAGAAAAAGAAGAGTGAATTGCAGAACTTTAAAGGAAACACTCCTGAATGTTTTTAAACATGTTGAATATTTCACTATTGTTATACAGTATTGGTATTCCCACAAGAAACTGTTGACGCTGAAGAAAAATAAAGCTAACATCAAACAAAAGTCACTAATCTATAACACATTTGTTGTCTGCTCTCACATGTGCAGTCAGCACAGATTCCAAACATCTGAATCAACTCTTCTAACACACGAGAGAAGTCAGTATGCAAAAGGTGAAAAAATCCTCCAGATCAGTAGCATTAGCAATGTCTGAAGAAAGAATGATGGAGAAAACAAAAGACAATGTTTTTCAAGGTTAAGCTCTCATCTTTCTTCAGCAAAACTAGAGCAAACATTGTAATCATTTGTGTAACATCTCTGGGGGAGCCTCCAGATACAAGACCCAAGCATTTACTCAGGGCAGCCTTACAGGAAGATTCTGTCTGTCTGTCTTCCTAATCCTACTTGTATTACCTGAAATATTCATTCTTGCAAACCTTACACTAACAAGACTTCTTGTAGTTTCATGGTTTTAGACTAGGTTTCTGTGAAATCCAATTCTACTGATCAACAAAGATGTGAACAACACCATGATCTAGCGCTATAGGTTCTCTAACAAGAGGCACTCTCCACTGAGCTGTATTATGACCATAAGGCTTTTACGAAAATAAAATTCTGATACACACATATCTAACTGACAATGATGATAATACAGTGGTCACAAGCTATCCTCTACAATACTGTTAACCATTTTAATATTTAGCAAAATTAAACTTAAAAACTAGGAGAACAAAAATTGCTTGATCCATTATCATGTAGTCTGTAGTTATCAGCTACAGAGCTTTAGACAAATACATTTCCAAGCACGGGTAGCTGTGTTTTTTAGTGTATTAGTGAAGTTATATGCTCTGGTCACACATCATGGAGCTGGAAAATGATAGAATCACAGAATCACAGAATGCCTAAGGTTGGAAGGGACCTCTAGGGGTCATCTAGTCCAACCCCCTGCACACGCAGGGCCACCTAGAGCACGTGGCACAGGGCTGCATCCAAGTGGGTCTTGAAGATCTCCGGATAAGGAGACTCCACAACCTCTCTGGGCAGCCTGTTCCAGTGCTCTGTCACCCTCACTGTCAAGAATTTTTTCCTTAAGTTCCTGTGGAACTTTTGGTGCTTCAGTTTGTGGCCATTTCCTCTTGTTCCGTCGGTGTCCACCACTGAAAAGAGGCCAGCCCCATCCTCCTCACTGCCTCCCTTGAGGTACTTGTACACACAGATCAGGTCCCCTCTCAGCCTTCTCTTCTCCAGGCTGAACAGGCCCAGCTCCCTCAGCCTCTCCTCACAGGGCAGATGTTCCAGGCCCCTGCTCATCCCTGTGGCCCTGCACTGGACTCTCTCCAGCAGCTCCACATCCCTCTTGTACTGGGGGAGGAGCAGAACTGGCCTACTCAAAAATAGCACTCAGAAGATGTCAGCTAGCCCCACAGAAGGGGATTTTTGGTTAATTTCGTTTTGAAAGAAGATCCTTTTCCCAAAAGAAACTGGAAAATAAATTAATTCTTTGTGCCCACATCTTTAAGCCAGCTGCCACCCAAAAGGTTTCTCATTCAAGTGCATTCTGCCTGGGCTTGGAACAACAGTATAACACTTGTTCTGCCATCTGCCCTGAGCTCTCTGTGATTTCTTTTTGTGTCTCGAATGATATAGCTCTAATCCTGTCGTGGCCCTAAACCTAGTCTTCACTGCAGGAGACCTCAGAAAACTCTGCAGCACAGTTTAGCATCTTCTCAGGACTTGCAGCATGCCTGCCCTATTAGTGATATCATCTCCCTTCTCAACTACTTAGTTCTGTTTAAGAAATTTAGCAATTTCTTGCAGATATTTTAAATGAGGGACAATAACTGAATATTATCTAATGACTCTTCTATCAATCTGTGTATTTAGCTGGACTATTTGCATGATTTTGGACTACTCTCACACCACCAACTGTTCACAGTTTTTCACTAGAACTGGATAAAACTGAAAAGTTTATTTTCAATAAAATAGCCTCCTGGATTTTTTCTAAATGGTATGCAGGAAAAACTTGAACTTGGCTGGACTGCAAGTAATGGGTGACACAGACACCTGACATAAGACTGAAATGGTTGGGAGGGAAGGAAGACAGAGCGGAAGAGGGGAAGAGAGGTGTTTGGTAGACCAAATAGGTAAAGGCCATCTATATTATAGATCCATTCTGCTGAAGATCCTGCTTCATTTTGTAAAAAATTCAGGATCTCAGCAGACAGATCATTCCAACAGATCAGTGACTCAAGTTCCCACCACTTTATTACTAGGAAATCTGACCTTAGCCAAGCGCTAGCAACACTATCATGAGAACAGCATAAAACAGCCCTAAGGTTCTAGGCTATAATGGTCTGGCCAGTTTGATCCTCCTGGAGAATGTCTGGATTTGTCAGTGCCTCGGTATACCAATACCAGTGCCTGAGTACTCCCAACATCCAAAATCCTCCTCTCTTGGTGAAGTGCATTTTTAAATGGTTACCTAGTATTCTTGAGACATGATGACTCAACAGATCCCACTTAAAAAAAAAATCATCCAACGTGAGTTGTCTAATGACAAAGTGATTTCAGTTTCCCTGGCCTCCCAAACTGTAGGGAAGTAGTGCCAGCAGTGCTGCAGGGAAAATCCTCACCTTAGTCATGTAGCTGAGCCCGTCCCGTCCAGTCATGACACAGTGCTGTTAGGTCAGCATACGGCCTGCAAAATGGTTCAGCTTATACTGCTTGTCCTAACTCAGGGAAAGGAGGGGTGGAGCACAGGCTAGACAGCCACGCTGTAATGTAAGCCTCCACATCCTCGTCACTGCCTTGAAAGATAATGGTAAGACCTAACCTAAAGTCATTTCCCATATTTAGGTCAATACTGCATATGCTATTTCTCGGTGGATATCCAGCTGGGGGTCCCAAACTAACTACCCTTCAAACAGTTATTTTAAATGTTTCTTTTTATAGCCTTGCATCTCTGATTTTTTTAGCAGTTTTTCCTCTTTTCTTTCCCCCCGGAAAAGCTGTGAACTTTTCTAGATGCCATTTGCCTAATTTAAACTACTTTGTGTTTTTTCAGAAGCAGCTTACAGGAAATCTGTTGCAGTCCATTGTATATGTCCAGAAATCAAGACTGCTGGAGGGCACGTTGTTTTTTCTGGTAGCAGATATCCCAGACACAAGATGAAGATGTCAATCACTTATTAGTCTTGTTGATTGCACCTCAGGGAACTTTGTCATGCTTCCTACTTTCTTCCTCTTCAGGACTCTTCCTCTTCAACCTGCCTGGATGCCACCCTGTGCCCCGTGCTCTGGGTGTCCCTGCTGAAGCAGGGGGGTTGGACTACATGATCTCTAGAGGTCCCTTCCAACCTCAACCATTCCGTCATTTTGTGTGATTCTGTGACTGTGTCTTCTTATGTGTATTCCTAGTATTGCTGTCCTCCGAGTCATCAGAAGGACTAGAGCATACTGGCTGTTGTCCCTCTGATTTTGCTCTGTCAAGCAAACTCAGATCCTAGAACCCACCTGAATATTTCCATCTCCCCACTGTAGGTGCCCACAGGCTGCACTAGTTTATTCTGCCCTTAAGATGCTCAGAAAATCTGCTGAAATACCTTGGATTCACAACTGATCTGTGAGTAGCTGACTCTGGATAAAGAAAAAGCATATCCACCTAACATTTGTTGTTGATACAGCCGCTTATTTCTTATTGGATAAGCTTTGAATCATGGAGTGAATAGACTGTTTAGATGGGCAGAGTATTTCTTAATGCAGCACTAAAACAATTTAATTAGCTATGTTCAAAACCGCTTATCATTTTCCTATGAGTAGTCTTTAATTGTATACATCTAAAAGAAAATCAAGACATACCTCAGACCTATCAGAATATAGAGAGATGTGAAGCTGTTGTTAAGAGTCTCAATATTTGACATTTCCATTGGGATGCCGGTTCTTGACTAGATGAGATAATATGAAAAGCTGGGAGTTCATTTTCCAGAAACACATACCTAATTCCTGTGGTTGCAAAGAAAAGACTAAGGATGAGAACTACTAAAGGCTCAGACCTAGAAGATAAATAAGAACTCCAAAATCAAGGAGCAACAAAACAAAAATAAGAAGGAAAAAAAGACAAGCAGGCCGTTTTGCCATTTTTCAATATGTGGGATCAGATCTAAAGGAAATGATCAGGGTGGCTTTCCTATTCTAGACTGCTATATCTATATCTAAACTATGATTTTGCCTGTATAAAAGACCATGTAAAATACAGACAGCCCTATAGCACTAACTGAACACCAGGTTGCTACACAGAGCAAACTGAAAGAAAAATCTTACTGAATTAAAGGATAGTCTCCTTTCTGCCTTTAACCTTAGCACTACGATGCTTATTTAAAAATTTACAGACTGTATTTTTAGACATGATAAAATAACTGAATGCAAAATGCACAGTGAAGCAATAATGTGGCGATCATTGAGAAAGATTAGCCGGTGATCTCTGCCACCCACAGCAGCACACTGGCACCTGCACAGAGCCCGACCAAAACTCTCAAGAGATTTACACAGGTCTACAGTACATTCTGGCCACAGAATAAGCATGAACTGAGAAGAAATGCATTGCCTCAGATTTAACTGAAATGCTCTGACATGGAATGACAGCAGTGGACCCTGTGATTTCCCATCTCCTGACATGACTGTTTCTTTTTTTCATGTTTGGTTTTGTGCTTTCAGAAATGTTCGTGTTATCAGGCTTTGCCATTTCTTTAATCCTCCGACATCTGAGAAGCAAACAGTTGTGCCATGTAGGGACTGCCTGGAATGTTACAATGCTGCACTGATCAGCACAACAGCTACGTCCTGACCTGACCAACGGTGCTAAAAGGGCATGGCCCGTGTTCTCACAGGGAAATCTAATCAACTGGAGCACTACTCCCATGGAGACATTTTCTGCCTTGTAACCATATTTATTCTTAACGATTTCCAAAGGACTCCTTCCAAAGAGGCTGTGTTTTCTTATTTATTGGATTAATCATAGTAAATATGAACCAATAAAATCTACTGAACTAGTTCTTTAGGATTACATAAATTATCCCCACTGGCAATCAGGGCAGATCTACTTTATTCCTACCTCTTCCATATTATATTCCTTCTCCTGAAGAGGATTTACTTTGGACTTTAAAGATAGCCTGATTCTAGTCTGTCTTCCTGTTGTGATTATACCGAAGTCAATGATATCATACCACATGGTCACCTAGAAACAGGTAACTCTACACTGCTTTTTTCTTCTCTTTCTCTCTCTCTTAGACACAGTCATTTCTTCTCAGAACCGGCATCCTGGATCATAACCAGCTGGCCAACCTTGTGGGGATTATAAACCCCAACTATTTCTTTGAATTAGACTCTATGTTTGACACATACTAGAACTCTTCTTGTGCTTTACTGCATATGCATTTCATCCACAACTTCTACCTACTTGCACCTGGACCTTCTTACATCAATATTTCGCTTGAATCCAGCACAAACAGCTTTCAAAAGAAAGCAGGTTATTATGGTTGCCTCCAGGTACACAGTCACAAATGATAGCGTCCTGCCTTTAATACTAACATTTGGGAAATCTAGGACATCGCAGAGAAAGATTCCAGGGAGATTAATTGGAGCAGATAAGAAAGAATAATGAGACTGAGATGAATTGCCCACACTCTGCAATCATTCTACCTAAAGGCTGACCTGATAAAAACAGGCCTTATTCTCCTCTTACAGGGCTGGCTACACTGGAGTTACCTTGATTTACAAAGAAGCCACATAGGACTAAAACTGATGTAAGTTAGATCAGAATCAGACCAAATGTCTACAATTGTGCTAGCTTTCAATGCTGGCTTAAATTGTAATGACAGATGCACTATCACATGGCGATCAGGAAATTTGTTCTGCTTTCTTTCCCAAATTGCTACTGACCTCAGTCATATCCTTATGTCATTAAAGAGGTGTGAAAACAGGAATCTGGGGAAAAAGAAGACTATTAAATAGCTTAGAAACGTCTTTTAAAATTGGGTTTGTTCCAGGAAGACTTAAATAGCTGGTCTTGCTTCAAAACTATTTTTATGTCGCTAAAAGCAGTTACCTAAAATCCTGGGCTTTTTCTTCTGGCAGCTTCTTCTGCCTTTTCTTTTAATTAAACAAAGACTAAATAAAAGACTTTTCAGACCAAAAAAAAAAAAGAAAGAAAGAAAGAAAGCTAGGTGTACTGTAAATAACAGACCCATTTCAGGCTTTCCATTGTGGCCTGCTAATTCCCTCTTCCAGGATAAATGGACATCAGATTGACTAATCAAAGAAGCTTTTAAAGTTACAAGGGTCTCTCACAGCAGTTAGTGGATAGTGGTGATTCTGCAACGGAAGGGGTTCAAGACAGAACTGAAAGTGCTCTGCTGTTTCCCAGATCAATTCATTGACCCCACTGGTACAGGAACTACAGCAAAGCAAGGTGTAGGCTTTCAAAAAGTGGCACTTTTGGGAAAGAGTAAATGCATAAGTCAGTGAAATGAAGGGTTTACAAACCTTAAGATCAGAGCTATAGTAGAGCCACTTTGGTGATGATGTTGTAAAACTCTAAGAAAACACCTCAGTGTACTTGCAGCTAATATCCAAAACCCATATCCTGGCTCAGGCTGTTTTGTATGGTAGTTTGTGCTACCTTTTCATGACTTCTTTCCTGGATAGCTATATCAGTAAAAAATGGTGTTTTGACAGAATATGTGTACATGGCCCAGGAGCTTTCTGTTGAAGGAGATATATTTGTCAGAGATTTTTGTCTCAAAATGCTCTTGACTGACATCCCAATGACAGAAATCTTTGTTTTCTACAGTCAAGACAGGCCTTGAGTAGTCCAAGGTTATTTTGCTGCAAGCAAGCTAGAGAAATGATGGTTAAGTCTGTTTTTTGTACTATGCATAACAGGAACCCTGAAAAAAAAAAAGAAATAAAAGAAAAAAATGAGAGAAAAGAAAAAAAATATATTTATTTTCACAATTGGGGCATGAACATGTCATAGGTGAAATTCAGAAATCAAATCAAAGAGGTTAGCTCAACTCTTGCATGCTCCCTGAAGATCCATTGCCAATGGCTCCATATTGAGCTCCTATAACTACTTGAATGGCAGTTTCAGACTCAGCAAAGCAACACTTATTTAAGTAGTGGAAAACAGGATAACAAGGGATGACAGCCACAAGCTGTACATTGGGTACCAGGAAAACCCTATTCCCTAAAAGAATAGTGCAGCACTGGAACAGGTTGCCCAGGATGACTGTGAAGTTTCCATCCTGAGTAGTTTCCAAGACTCAGACATAGACACTGCTGACTCGATCTAGTGGTGGCAATAACTGCCTTGAGGGAAAGGTTGCACCTCCTGAGGACCAACTGTCCTGTGGCTGTGGGAACATGGAGTGCTGGGGAGCACTGGTTCAGAAATGAGAAAAAAAAGCCCTATTAACCTGTTGTCAGACCCAAGCAAAATGAGCCAGCCGCTCCCAGGTAGGGCAGGCAACAGCAGCACTTCTGCTGACGTGCTGAAGAAAGGTAGACTTCATGGGGGCCTCTGAAGCACAGGGTATAATAAAATGCGGTAATGAGCCCTGAACCAGCAGGGTAAAGTAAAGGAGCAATTACAGAGAAGCTTAAACAAAAGGTCGAATTTAAGTGAGGTGTAGAGCATAACCACTTTTTTTTTTCCAGCCATTTTTTCCAGTCCATTTGAAAAAGGATTGAGATACACTGACCAGTTACTGTGGTGCGGCATTCCCATGGTTATAAAAACAGCCTTATGAAACCTATTCCTGGATGAAACATCTATTTAGCATTGTCTGTGGGAAATATAAGAAGAGTTTGCTGGTTCAGCTAAATGGGACATCTTACTTTCCAGACATACGTCTTATATCCACAAAAGATTTCCCAAGAAAAACAGATCATTTTGTGACTCTAACAGGAACACCATGAGTCACATCTGAAGCAATCTTTTAGTTTTCATTTGTTTAATGCTCTAAGCTATAACCCAAAAGATTAAAGAAAAAAATAGCATCCTTTACTTGTCTAAACTGTTCCTACATAAGATCTGTTACAGTTAAATAAAAATAGTGGCAAAATATCTATTATTGAGTTTCATGAATTCATGACTTCTTTGGGTTAGGTCTCTGTTCATCTCTTGCTGCATAAAACAGAGATATCATACCTGTCCCAGCATTCAAATTGCCTTTTTAGTGTTAAGCCCAGACCTCTTTCTTCATTTCGGTCAATTCAGTCTCCTAGACTGAGTGATCTAAACCAAGTGTGACAGAACCTTTGAGATTCGGTCTCACTCAAGGCACTCAATGTAGCACTCAATGATCTTCTGACGACATAAAGCGGCCATATCAGCCAGCACGGCTATGATTAAATGAGTGAATGCTCTGTTAGGCTGTCCATGTTTCCTAACCATCTCTTCCAGATATATTGACATTGCTCTACAGTGGGCATGGGGAGCAAAACACTATGAGGACAAAACTACTGGAAAATATGAGATCTCCCAGTCAGCCGTTGTGACTGTAAACAAGACATAGGAGGCTTCAGTCCAATGAAACTGGACTGCTGTAAGAAACAGGGAAGTTGGATCCAATCCAGTGAGCTTTACAGTCAATAGTACCATCTGACTTTTTGTATTTACGTAGATTTTACCTCCTACAACCATCAAGGGCATATCAAAAGTTAATTATTATCATTTAAGAAAATGAAGAACAATACATAAAGCAGAGGCCCATCCTAAAAGAACGAGATGTACTTTGCTAAACTTCCTGCATGCAGGGAAGAAAAAAAAAGATGATTTCCAGCTAACTGTTTTATGTCCTAAAGTCTTTGGCAGCCATGCCAATAAAAGCACTGAATAATAATCCAAAAAGAACCAAAACAAGACAATTTATGTGCTCAGCAGTTCTTTGTTATGTGAACTCCAGTAGTGGGTTTTATTTGCTGTGGGCTGTACTTTGGTATGGACTTTCCGAAGGAAATAATACCATGAACAAAATATCTGGCTCAGAAACAAAAGGGCTGCCAAGTCTGATCCACAGGTGACAAGTACTTGGCTGGCAACCAAATTTAGGCTAAATTAAAGACAATTAAAATGGACGAAATTGTCCATCTGCTTGTTCGTTAATTTGGATAGAGAGTAAAAAGGTGCTAATAATCTCTAAAGAGAAAATATTACACAATATGCTGAAGACCAAATGTCCAGCAAAAACCTCCACTGTATAGAACAAGCAAAAGCAGGAAATCTGCACAACAAAAATGCAAACTAACGTTAATATGACAAACTCCCTAACATCTTTGTGTTTAATAATGATAAAAATAGCTGAATTATTCAGTTCTCTCGGAATCGATTCAGAACCGCCATGAATTATAAATTGTAGATCTCAAATCATTTTTTTCTATTTCAACTGAAGTACTTAAAAGGATAGAAAGCAGAGTAAAGTTAGGAATCTCTTAAAAATACAAATTAATCTGAGATTAGTGTGTGAGCATCTTCTGAGTTCCTACATGTCCAGCCTACAGAAATGCAAGTCCACTAAAAAGTAACTACTGTATCAAAAATGAAGGATATGAATAATAAAACACCAAACCACTTAACTATCATATTTTCTATATCAGAGATTCAATCTCTGTCAGAAAATATGGTACAGAAAAAAAAAAAAAAAAGTTATTTTTTCCTAGCTGACACCCACCCACACACCAACTCCTTCAAAGTGGCTAATACTTAGACAGCTGTAGTCAACACATGCCAAGTGGGATACTCCAAATTCTTGCTCTGACTCAAATCTACAGAACTAGCCCCTCTGCTGAAGTTTTACACAACAGCTAAATTCATCTAACAGCTTTCTGCCATCCCAACTGAATTCTTCAGTGCTCTGGCATGTGCTCGTACTCCACCCATCCCTGTTGTGATCTCGCAACACTCTAGTTCAGGAAACCCAAGCAAAAAATCACTCATTTTCATGCAGGTGCTGTGTTGAGAAGGGAGTAGGACTGCCTCTGTCAGCAGCAGCTGCTGGTCAGGTCTCATTAGCACTATCCTGCAGCTGTATCTTCAGGCCCATACTTATTTTAAGAGTCCCACCTTCACTATCTTGGCTATCCACACACACTTTGCCTACCCCTTACCTTCTCCCAACACCAGCATTCAGGCAGACATACAGACAGCCACGTTAGGAAACACTCTTCTGGATTTTGTTTTGTTGAAAGCATCTCTAGAAAAATACAAAGAATGAAATAATGCTTAAATACCTCTTGAATCGCTGCTAATGTCAATGATAGTTCAAAACATTCAACCTTATGCAGGGGCAGAGCTCCCGTGCCCTGAACCCAATTGTAGCAAAAAGATGTCACCAAAAAAAACAGTCACTACGAAGACATTCATTTTTGACACATAAGAGGATTAAACAGAGATGGACTAATCTCTCTAAGCAAAAGACATTTTGGCAGAGCTGGGATATGTTTAGCACGGTCTCCCACGGCCGCTGAAGTGACTGCATCAGTTCTCTGCAGGGAGAACTCACGTGCTCAGCGCTACTCTAATCTGAGTCATGCTTGACAGCTCCGGAGGGTCTGGACCGCACTGCTCCTCTCAGAGCAGCAGCACCAGGAGCTTGGGCAATACAGCGATAAGCTGCTCGAAAGCAGTTTTAACACATAATTTTTTTAGTTCTTGATCTTTACAAATTCCTCCTCTGAAACACAGAGGGAAGGAAGAAAGCAGAGCAGAGCAGTTGTTTTCCAAATAGCCCTCCTGAACATAATAATACGTATTTCAGTAGACAGGGCCAACATTTTATACACATTTAGACATTTATCCTGCAACAGAATAGCAAAGAATACCTGATTTAAATGGCAATGAAATTTATATGAACAGACATCAGTCATTTTGCTATAAAACTATTTAACTCCTTTCTCACGTCAACAACCTGTAGCTATACATACTGTAAGATATCAGTACAGAAAAATGGCAGTGCAACAGAACAGCTAAAGAAAATTTGAAGAAGTTTATTCTTCCAAAAAATCCACATCTCAGTCCATGGTTTAATTATCTTCCTCCCATGAATAGCCTTACTGGGGAAAAAATATACTGCTTCAATTATTTTATAGGATTTTTAGCAAATATCTGGAAAAGGTTTATGAGGAATACTATAGCAAGTACTCTCACAACACAGAAGGTGTAACTTGTGGCTCTAGTTGTCAAGAACACAAGTTTAAAAGGCACTGGACTAAATAAATAAATAAATAGAGATACTGATACCCACAGAGACCAAGCATGAAAACCAGTAAATATATTACATACACACAACATGCTTTCATTTTCTGAAAAATAGACTATTCAGAATATCATCCATCCCTTAGGCAGATTATTAACCCCCATTTTTGAGGAGAGGGAGTTGTTATCTGTGGATATTTTCCAGGGGCAGGAGGGGAGTGCTGGCTGGGTTTTTTAAAGATTTTCCCTAAATGTGCCTATCTGGGTGCTGGTTTACAGACATGCTTAATGCATTCCCTTAACCTCAGGAGGCCAGGCTTACATGGAGCCCGCCGCTCCCCAGCTCACCATTCCAGCTCAAAGTTACTTGTGCAACCAAAAATGCAGAGCAAACAACTTAATCATATCCTTATCAGTGTGACTGCCCCCAGCTGCGCATCTTTCATTTTTATTCCTGAGCAGCTTGGGAATTTTTTTTCCTTAAGCCACACAAATTAACAAGATGCAATGAAGTACTTGCTAAGCTTTCCGCAGGAGAAGCCCATGGGCTACTATTTTGACTCAGACGCGGTCTTACAAATAGAGCTGCTGTGGGTAGGTGGAAATGAGCGTGCTCACAGCACCACTGAAACACCGACAGCCCGAGCAGTGCATGCAGCGAACGGCCGAGCTCGGCACGAGCAACCCGGCAGCGCTGCAAATAGGGCAGGACTGCTAATGAGCAACAGGGGAACCAGTGCAAGATGCCTCCCTACTACAGCATNCCGAGCAGTGCATGCAGCGAACGGCCGAGCTCGGCACGAGCAACCCGGCAGCGCTGCAAATAGGGCGGACTGCTAATGAGCAACAGGGGAACCTGAGCACGAGCAAGAGCTAACACTAAACCAGCGCAAGATGCCTCCCTGCTACAGCATGCTCAGTGCAAACTGCTTCGGGGGACTAAATGCCTTCCAGTACCCACATTAGTAGCATTACACCAGCTTCAAATCTCACTGGAAACTTACTGCCCTCAGAGCTGAATTTCTAACCTTTCTGTTTAGTTCAGTTGCTCTAAGAGTGGGTGTTTGTATTTTACATAACATAACGCTATTCTGAAAATTGTTAAGCATCGCTTGCAAGATACTCTTGCGGCAAAAGGAAAGATATAGGTGAGCTTTGCGTTATCTCCTAATAACCGACACAACATAATACTAAACATTTAAATAATAGAAATATTTCAATGCTGGAATGAATCCAGTAGTTCTATTTTTTTTTTTGCTTTCTTCTCCATAGAAAAGAAGATAATGAAGTGGAAAATAAATTAGCAGTAAAAATCTAAAAAGGTAATACTTTAATCAGACTTGAACTATGAATGACGTCCTCTCAGTTATGAAACCTAGAGAAATGCTCTCAGGGAAGGAGAAGAACAAAATGCCTGAGAAGGAAATAGTAGCAGTTTTTGTCCAAAGGTTCTCTAATACAGCATATCTTGGCAAGACTATATATCAAGTTATGTTTCATTTTTATTTTGTGGTTAATACAGGAGCCCTACAGTTATTAAATGCTGCTGGACATCTATTCTGGTAGGCCTTAAATTGCTGCTTTTCATCTGAGCCAACAACAGGAGAGAAAGCGGAAGGCAACGGAAAGGGCCTGCGGCTTCTCTGCAGAGCTGGTCACACACTCCGGGCACAGGCCGAAGAATCACAGCCTGCCCAGTCACAACGTGTCTCTTGGGTGTAATTCTTCCATAGCCCTTATTTGGCCAAAGTGTTAACCTGTTATTTTTGTTTGCATTGGAAACATGGGCCAGGCAGAGATCCAGTGAACAACCTTCGACAAATGCCTTCTTGGCGTGAGGAAGAAAGGATGGTGCCAACTCACTGAGAAACCCCAAAGACTACATTCAGGTGGTTTATCTGGAAGGTCAAGGCAGTCTGCACACTGTTAAGCAAAAGCAGACTGCCCAATATAGCTAAGCAAGGCTTAAAAGCAAAAACTAATGCAAAATGTCTTTTTTTTCCTAACATATGTGAATTTGTGAATGCGCTTTGGGCTGTTCACATTAATTTGTTATTTATCAAAATGGCCAAATACCATTTGAATATATTATTTGGGAAAATGATAATGAGTTATAAGATTATTAGAGCTCCAGCTGGTCAAAAATTAGTCCCCAGTAAAAAGGGAAGACGTTCAGTTGATGTAAACTGGCTTTGCTCCCTCCAAACATATGAAGCGACACTGATCTATCCAAACCAGGAATCTTTTCAGAGCTCAGACATATTTACAAGCCTTCTGCTGCCTTTTTTTTTTTTTTTCTTAAGCCATTCTTTTAATAATTACAAACACGTAGTTATTCACTAAATATTCAGCATGGATATTATTTTTTATATCAGCTACTGATTGACCACAGGAGAGATCATTATTCTGTCTCCTAATGGGAACATTCAATAGTTTCAAAAATGCTACATGAACAATTTTAGTCCACAGGCTTTTGTATATTTAGGTCTGTGCAAATATTTGCATGCCAAAGTATATTGACAAGAATGTCCACAACAAATTTCCTGTATTTTATTGGCAAAGCTTTATTTGATAAGAATTCTACAGAAAACTAATCTGATCACTATATGAAACAATTTCAATTAACATGAAATATATTTGCTAACGCTTTCTGTAGCAACTACCAAATATTGTTTATAAGGCAGAGGCTGAATTTTAAACAGCAAAGAAATTAGACCCATGAAGCAAGATAAGTAGTGATCCTTCTCTCATCCTCTCATTTTTTTCTGTTCAAAGCTAAAACTAAGTTAGGAGCCAAATATAGATTCGTGTTATTGTTTTTCTGCCCTAGGGCATCACATGGTAGTTACATAATACCGGACTGCACAAACCTCACGTCTTGGACAGAGTGGTGAAGATTTGGAACAGGCTGCCCAGGGAAGCGGTGCAGCCGCCATCGCCGCAGCGCTCAGGAAACGTGGACATGAGGCACTTAGGGACGTGGTTTAGCAGGCAGGGTGGTCATGGGTTTACGGTTGGACTCGATGATCGTGTAGGCGTTTTCCAACCATAATGATTCTGTGATCTCAAGGCTGTCTCCGTCCCCATGCCCCTCTGCTCACTTCCAGCTGCAGCTTCCCACAGTCTCCTTTGCACCAGCTATAGAACAAATGCACCTGGCCACACAATAAGCTCACCAATCACACATAAGCTCACACAACTCACCAATCTAGCAAACTCACCAATCTAGCAAAAAAGAAAAGGTACTCGCTTTCTATTGGACTGGTGAATTTAACACATCTGGTGTGCAGTAGAGCCCGTGTAAAGAGGGGTGAGAGGTGCCTGTAACAGGGGACAAGCAGAGAGAAGCGAAGTAAGGTTGCATTTAGTGACCACAGCAACTACCAGAAAGCAGCGCCGCCTCTTTGCTTCCGTACGTGCCAGCAGAAGCCTGGGTACACGTGCCTGCAATGTAGTGTCCCTGGCAAGTACTAAATAACTGCGGCCTGTTTCCTGGAGGTGTGCTTCTAACGTACCTAGCCACCCCCACACTCCTCTGACAAAAGCCTGCCGTGTGCCGCCCTCCTGCCGCGACCCGCGGGAAGGGAAGCTGCTAGCACAGAAATTGAGGTGCAAAGGCGGCCGTCATCCGTTAGTTAGAATTAGTTATGGGCCTCTGTTTCTAGTGCCACTTTGATATATTAACATGTGCAGGATCCAGACATACACCAGCAACCATAATGAGGGTGTTTCCTAGACTCGATAAGCATTTTCTCATCTTACCCCTTCCTTGGCCAGCAGAAACATTTGTCGAAGCAACATTGTTTTGCTTATTTTTAAGCAGAGCTGAACTAGGCTCCCTTCATTCTAAGGGTCGCATTTACTTAAGATCATCCTCTGCACCTGATTTTTTTTTTTTTTTAAATAAACATCCTCAATGCTGAAATTTTCCTGGGGGCAGAAAACCAGAGAGCAGCTTGAACACAGCACGCAATGCTTGCAGACAAAACAGCAGACGATTCAAGAGAGAATTTAGTGCTTCTAACAGCACTTTTTCACCTGTGTATCAGAGTTAAAATATTTGGGGGGAAATTAGCCTTCTTTGTTCTTTTCATAACCATCTTGCTGATATGACACTGCTTCCCATGGAGTTCCCACAGCAATGAAATGTCAGCTAGGGTTTCTTTTCCAAAGGGATTCAAGGGATTCAGCTGTTTTTTAGAGAAAAAAAAAAGAAAAAAAACCTCATCTGCAGTGTATCCTACTGGCATTGCCCTAAGAAATCTTCTCTGGGACTGGCAGAGCCTAAGCGCATTGCTGAGGCCCAGCGTGCAGGCCCTGGCTATCACGCCACTGCACTTTGCTCCCCGTTTCGTTAGAATAACTCCACCCTGTTGCAGGGCAGGGGAGCTAAAGTTCACCCTGGAAGCAGCACTAGCAAATTCCTTTGCACTGATCATGTTACAGAGGACCTGTCCTTACGCACTTGATTATAACTAAATCTGAAGTACTTTCTTATAGCACAATCCCTAGTTCTTCTTCCTTATAATGTCAAAAAAGCATTGTCTGCATTATCTAAAGTTTTACAGACAGGGCTTAGTAGTTCTTTCCTCTAATTAGGTTTGTCATCACTTTCTTCTCCAACATCTTAGCAGCTGGGCAGGGACCAGGTTGGCATAACCAGACACCTGACATATGCAAGTCCAGGATCCTGAAGGAAGGTGAACTTGAGTTTCTTCAATTTAAGAAATGCTGCTTGTTACTTAGGGCCTTCAAACATGAGGATTGTTATTAGATGTGTGTACTGTAAAACTAGAGGACCTCCACGGATAATTGCTCAGTCTTTAATTGTTTGTTATGTCTTTTTAAAAAGCCTTGTTCCTGATTTCATTTGACAAACAAACTGAGACTACAGATGAAGTTATTCTTGTCACTTAAGTGACAAAATAATTTGTGAAGGGATTTACACCTGTATATCTTATTTGCATCTAGCCAGTTGCAGTTTGTAGCATTTAGGAAATAGCAGTATAAAACTATTGAGACAGAAAATAAAACTAGTTCAAAGCAGTAATAATAAAAAGTACTCGAGCAGCCTTTAAATTAGTCAGCCTGTGGAAATGCAACATTTTCACAGGAAATTCGGAGTGAGTACAGCTCTACTTCTATTACTGAGAGAACTTTAAAAAGTGGAATTTGGGAGGTCAGGTAAAATACATTAACAGAATAAATTAAACTGTCTAGAACATCAGTCCAAAATTTGGACTGCAGAAAATGTGAGAAAGACTGGTAGCCTAATGAATTTAGATGGCTAGAAGTTAGATATGTAGCTGTCTCCTTAAACTCCAACAGGCTTTTACCAAAAGCCTGTAGTGCTCCTGGGCTAAATCCAAGGAAGACCCCAGGTGCCAAGGAAGCACCTAAAATCCAAAGCTGCAATTCCAGAACATGGAATTGCTTGGCCGCTGCGTGAGCTCTCTGTGTGCCCGGGGCGCTGCATGGGCGCAGGGTCAAGGCTGCTCTGCCCTGGGCTGCCTGGTACCAGGCTCCCACGGACACCACTCGCCAGGCAGCAATTAGACATTCTCCATATAAGGTCCCAAAGCACCTGGCCCTCTGGCTCGTCTCAGGGCATACTTACCACATTTTGGCAGGTTCAAGTTTCCCTCCAAAACTGCAGATGCTTTATCTTGAGGGAGCCTTGTGGTTCTTGCATTTCACACATCAGCTCAGTGATTTGCCTGCTAATTGAAAGATAACCAGAGGGGCTGACACCGTGATACTCCTTTCTCAGCAGAGTGCTTTCCTCACTCGAATATAAGCCAGTCTGAGATAAGGACATTTTCTAACCTTCCAGAACCTATTCAGAAAAGACTGAAGGGCTCATGGGAGACACATGGACATACCGATGAAAATTCTGCAACCTTGTTGTCACATTTTCATTTGGAAGAAGAGAGGCTCTTGGCTAATCTTTTTTCTAGAACAGCATATGCATTTTGCACACATTTCACAGTTGTTAGACAAAATGATTGACCCATCCCTGAAAAACTCATTTCCTACTTTTCAAGGTCAAGATTAGTCCGAATTGTGTTTCTCCTTTTTTAAAGTGGGGAAGAGTGAAGGCTCCTGCAGGTGCTGTGCACTTATTCCCAGCCACACAACATAATAGTCATTATGCAACTGTCATATGAGTAAGTTTATTGGAAAGAAGTTACCCCCTAAAATAGCACATCACATATAAAAGGGAGCTCTCGGGGGTGCTAGATATCAGTCATGAACTGGCCATTGCAAAACTGCTCAGCAATTCCTGATCATAAACGATGCCACCAAAGTAAAATAAAACCTGTTCAGCTTAAAGTTCTTAGCCCTATGATCCATAAGGATACATATGATACTTATGAGATATTAAGACACATTTGTAATTTCTTTTAATTGAATGACCTAAATTATTCAGGCTTTCCTTTTTGCTTCTCATTTATGGAAAAAAAAAGATACTATATTTTTTTTCTTTCCTCTGTTAATATTTCATGCTAAAAAATTTAAATATTTATGCTTGTAGAAGTAGAAGTTATTTTATGTCAGAAAAACTGTTTAGCCTTTATAGTTATTCCTAAAACAAACAATTTTGAACACTTCTTTTTACTGCAAAATTTGCTCTCGTGCATTATTTCCATTGATAGATAACAGGGCATGGGGTTAAGAATTCAGCATACTCCATTCCACAGATATTCAGTTCAGAGGGTTTTTTTTTTTTTTTTTAAGTACAAGACTTTGATTGCTCTTTTTTTTCCCATGAAATCAATTTGGTCAGGTTCAGATGTGAAATTAAATACTAAATCAAAAGAACCATGAAGTTGAAACAGAGAGGTACAGAAACACTGTCACTAGCTTCCTTAATCTGAAGCACAGAAAATCTTGTGCAACTTTTTCTAATATATACAAACTAAAAGTTTTTCTGTTGTTAGTTAATAAGAATTTATATACCACATACCCTAGCATAAACAGTGCCAACCAATATAAAAAGTTTTATGCTTTATTCCTGTAGAAATGATAATGAAGGGAGGGATCACATTTTCCATGCATATTTTGCCAGATACTACCAAGCCACATGGCTTTGGTTCCACTCTGATGTTGAAGAGCCTGATTCATGAGTAGCAGAGTGGAACTGAAACAAGTCCTCCCCTGGGGCCTTAAAGATGAAGAACAATCCCAGACTAAAGCACTTGGGTAGAAATTAGGCTCTGGGGTCTCAAATTGTCATCTTGAAACCTCTTAGCCCATGTAGGACTTGAGAATGGCAGCATTCAGATTTTCCTCTTCCCCTGCATTTCCCTCATAGCGGGTTTCAGGCTGTTCTACACTGGCAGATTTAGAAAGACACCTGCTCCGGGTGCCAGCTGCTTGGGAGCTGCTCTGAGACACCTGGCCATGCCACAGACAAACCTTTGCTGACTCTTGATGTAGCAGATACAGAATCAACCTCTTGTCTTCCCTCTCCCACTCCCAACTCATTTGCCCTATACCTCTGTCAAAAGGTTGCCTCCTGAAAGCAGTATCAGCAGACAGGAACATGTGCTTGCACCTTAGCCACTGTGACATATGATCTGAGACATGGAGGCTCCAGCTCTTTTTCTTAGGTCTGTTTAGCTGGGCTGGCTCACAGGAACAGCCCCGGTTGCCCAACATTTCCCCCACCTGCAGCAATCATCGTGCAAGAGGCCACCTCAGCTGCTAGAGTTTACAGCTCTCATCAGTGTCAAGCGGGGCAGCTCAGAAGCAAATAAATGTCCTCTTCATCTAGTCCTGCCAACTTTTTGTCTGAGAACAGGACAGACAGATGGTTGTAGACACCTTTTTTAGCAACAGCAACTAAACCTGCCTGCAAACATGAGTCACAGCTATTACAAGTCAAAGTTACAACACCAGGTTATGTTTTAAGGCAGGTTTGGTGCAGATATATATTGACTTTGAGTTCTGTTCTGAAGACTACAAATTCCTACAGAAGGGTGGAGCAGACAGCTGGAATTAGTAAATTCTATTCTTAAACTGCCACAATTAGGTTTTCCAAATCATCTCTAGCACCTTTAGTCTTTCGTAAATCAATCCTAGATACATGATACATAATGTTCTGGATTGCATTCAAGGGAAGAGGCATCTAAAACTTCGTTACTAAAGCACCAGCCAAAGAAATATATTGCTTCTTTTGAATATAAGTCAACATGATTACAGAAATGGCACAACCCATAATGCCAGCATCATCTGTACAACCAGAGTTGGAATTTTATTCCTGCCATGCCAGAATACCCCTAGCATTTTGGGTTCACACACACAGAGATCAAAGGTAGTGTTACCTGAGTCACCCTGAAACTAGATCAGGGCAGAATTGCACTGATGCTTTGAGACTAGCTTGCTGTAAGAAGGGGTATGACATCCTCCCTCCGATCAATCCAGACTTTTAATTCATCTTATCTGGATCAGCAAGCAGGTTCAACTCATCAATCATCTGTACAGGCACTAATATTGGCTCAAGCAAAAGGATGGGAATGTCTGCACGGAGGACTTTTCGTGGTGAGCGAATGGACGCCTAGCAGCCAGGAGCATGGATTTCCATCAGCGTTAGCTGGGCGTGAAATTTCATCTTTGGTTAGGTAGATCTAAACTCTCATCTGACTTGTTTGCCCCTGATTTGGTTAGTTACAAGCCTAAACAGTACAGTTGGAGGTGGCAGATGAACTGGCAAATGCTGTGACATTTATACTTCCAGCAGTGGAAGCATCACGGGCATGAATAGCCTTCGGACTCGATCTAGAGCTCTAGTCACATAGATAGTGAATTCAACATCAAAACTTTGTTTGTACTTCACAGTTTGAATTCTAAGGTATTTGAATTTGAAGGAGCCAAAGTCCCAAGAGCTTGGAAAAGGAGTATATAATACAGGCAAATTTTCTTTTCATCGATTTTTCCACAGCAAGATGTCTATATTCATTCTCAGGATCAAAGTAGAAAAATGTTAATACCTTCATGAATTCTAGAAAAGAAGAGTCTAACAGTCATAAAAATTCACTGCTTTGGTTGTATGAGTTAATTTCATTTTAAGAGATTTCCTTGTCTATATTTCATTAAATATAGAGAGTTCTCTATTTACAAAATACAATTGATTTTTTTTTAATTTTATATCAGATGATTTCTAAAGGATGGCCCTAGTGATGAGCACAGGTTGAGAACAGACTATAAACCCTAGACTTGTAGGAATCCTGCCTTTTGTGGAGTTATATAGAGCCCTTTCTCTACTATTTTCATGTCAAAATACCTAAATCCTTTCAGGCAACAGATTTTCTTTTAGCTGAATAAATGATTAATCCACTTGGGCCAGCTAACTGTTTATGTCCTAAAGTCTTAGCTGAAAGTTTGTTTACATATAGTCTTCTGCATACAATAGATCTTGTCAACTGCTTTAAAGTATTTACCTTTACAAAGGATCCAGGCATAGGTGTACAAAGGAGCCTTGAACAAGTACACTGGCAGCTGGATAATGAGCAGTTCAACACTAGATTCCTAAGAGATTTTCCATGTCTTCATCATATTGCCTGTATATTTTCTTTTTGTTAAGGGTTTTACCAGGCAGGCAGCTTGGAGGGTCTGAACACATGGATCAAAGCATGGAAAATTTTGATATAAAGAAACTGTGCCTGGGATTTGCAGATTCCCACTATGTCTCTTCTAATTACTTTTTTACCCCAACTGATTTGCCTGCAATTAACAGTTCTGCCTTCCCTGTCTCTAACACTGGCTTAATCCCTCATGAAGACAGATTGTTGCAAAAATTGCTCTTGACTTGAAGAAGAAGGATAAAGACCTGAGTACCCTTAAGAAAGAGCAGGGAGAAGAATGCCTTTCTCTGACTTTGTAGCAGTGTAATAATACCTTTGTACTTGTATCTTTATAGAAATGAAGGCCAGGTAGTTCCCTGATGTTTAACTGTTATCAGTCAGATACTATCATTTTCCCCCAGACATCTCATCTCAGATCTATGCAGATAACATGCATTAGTCATTTACTACAGTCTCATTTACATAGAGCACAATGAATTACATTGACTCCAAGGTCTTGGCTCTTTAGGAGCAAAACTAGTCAAAGCCACACTCACTTGGAGTTTGCCTGGCAAGAATTGCTTTGATGAAATGACTTTGGATAATTTCAATTACAAAATTTCAGCTTTCCATAACTCTTACCAAGCTATGCTGATGCCAGGGGCAATTAATCCATAACAAGCAGCACAAGTGACAAAAAAAGTCAATTTAATAGCCATGTCACAGCCATTTTGCAAGCAGCTTCATTTCCTTTCCTGCAAACACAATAGAAGTCACTTGCCAATTTCCATACAAAGGAGACTTGTTAATTCTCTACCTCAGTGTGTTATTCTAGGACACGGGGCCACAACATATGTTGAGCTGGAGCAGAAAGCAACAAGGTCATCCCTTATCACGTAGCAGAGGTTGGTTATGAGGCCGCTTCAGTCCTATCATTGTTTCCTGGGCCGTACTTTTATTCAACATGCATACATACGCACACATGCACATGTGCATACACACATATATGCACACAAAGATCAGTGCATTTTGCATCTGGTCTTCATGATAAGGTCAACAGAACAGCTACAGCTTGAAACCTTGATGGAACAGGTATTCCCCAAGCCTCTCTAGACCAGTTTGCAGTTTACATTCAAATCGTAGTTCCCAAACACAGCCTTTGCATTTCCCCTTCTAGGCTTTTGGTCCTGCCTCAGGCTGCAATCTACAGTTTGGGGACTGTTGTTTAGGAAACAGTCCCCCAGATAGCCTGGAGAAAGCATAAATTCTTCCCACATCTGACATTAAAGAAGCTCGTGCATGTGAAGAAGCTGAGCAAATAGCAGCCTTTTAGAAGCCTATCAGAAAGCCGATATGAAATGTATATGTGAATAGCAAACTCTCCAGCTGACAGGAGCAGGTCCTTCAGAGAGCAGGGCTGGAAACGCCCACCTCTCTCTCAGCCATAAGAGAAAACTATTTTATGCATACCTCAACTCCCCAAATAGTTTTCTTATCACCTAATGGAACTCTGTCTTCAATCTCTCTCATGCACCTACGTTAGCTTCACTTGTAATGCTTCATTCTGCATGATAAAAGAGTAAAAAGCAGTTCTGATAAATGATCTCCTAGTCTGTTATTTGTATAAGGAGCAGAGAGCAGGCAAGAACCGGGATTACTGAGTAACCAGATCAGACGGAGTGGGAGTCAGCCCTCCCACTCCACAGCAGGCCAGAGATAGGAGATACGCGTTTAATGAGATTGGCAGTGGCTGCAGCAGTAGGGTGGGGAAAATTTAATCGCTGACAGCATGCCAGCTTTAAAAGCAAACACCCCAGGGTAAATATGCAGACAATGAGCCTCCCTGGATCTTGTGCAGCCGGCCGCTGATCTCGGCCCCAGGCCGGCATGCTCCTCGGCCCCTCTCTGTTTACGCGCGCTGCCATGGCTACGTGCCCTGGCGCTGGCGGCGCGGCGCGGTGCGGGCCGCGCGCGCGGCAGGGCCGCTGGACACCTTCCAGGCACAGCAGACTACGGCAGTCTCACGTTGCTCGCTAGCAGGTTCTTACCCTGGCTGCCTTTTACAAAGGATACGGCCAGTAGCTCCCTGTCGTAGCGCTTAGAGCAGAAGAAAGGTGCCCCCAAAGACAGCTAATTTTCCCTCCAACCCCAGTGCATATGGACAGCACAAGAAGAACAAGCCCCCTGTGAGGGCTCAGCCCTGAAGCCTTAGAGAAATTTTGCTGGATTCGGTGATATGAAGGTCTTTTCCAACCACTATGATCCTGTGATTCTGTTGTGATATCTTCCCAAAACCACCCTCTTTAGCAAGCTGAAAAGTCAACCCACACACATTAGGAGCCTGACATCTCCGTGCAGCAGCCATCCCTCTTGCGTTGCTTTGCAGTGATTTAAAGTGGTGCAAGGAGCAGCTCTGCCCTGCAGCTCTCCTGCAAGAGGACCCAGCTCCGGCATCTGTCCCTTTGGTTGATAATAGTGGCAGCACTGCAGGTCACACGTGTGACTGAGAAGCTTCTGCACATCAGAGTTGAGTGCAAAAACTGCAAATGGAGAAGACGCTTTTGGTTGATACAAGCCACTATCAGGAAATCATCAGAACTGAAGTGTCCCAGCAGAAAGCAGCAAGCTCAGAAACACCCCCGGCACCAAGGAGGCCCAGAAACACCCCCGGGCCCAGGGAGGGCTCAGAAACACCCCCTGCCCCAGGGAGGATGGTGCCATCCCCATCCCAGAGAGCTCAGCAGCTCTTTAGGCAGAGGCCAGACCACCTTTGCCATCTGCAAGAGCTTGTGCTACATGTTTGGCTAGAGAAGCGCAGGCCCAAAACAGGTCCTTGTAGAACCTCTCTGGGCCGGCTCCTGGACAGGGCCAGCAGAAGCAGAAAGGTAGAAAGTGGCCACGCTTTATGAAAAGCTGATTATAATGCAGCATTTGCCCTGTAAAACTTAAGTACCAACCCATATAAAACTTCTCCTACCACAGTTACACCATCCCTGCTAGTTTTAGCATCTAAAGCAACATAACACCTCCACACTTCTCCTCGGGGAGGAGAGCTTTAACCCCATCTTGCTATCAGTAGTGTTCACATTGGGAAAATGTAGCCTTTAAAAAAAAAGTTATGAGCTTGCTTGGGCGTAGATTTGGAAGAAATGAGTCCCGCCTCGTTCCCAAAGTCTAATCTAAGCTACACATGCAGGGCAGCGGCAGAGGAGGCCACCCAATCTGTCTATATTTACACGCACACGCAGCCCTCCGGGCTCAGCCTGGCCCTGCAGTCAGACAGAGAAGCGGATCTGGCAGAGCCTCCCTGGGAGCAGCCTGTGCTGCAGAGCCTCCTCCCAGGAGGGAGGCTTGGGAGGACCCCGCGGGGCGCCGGTGCCGCTGCAGCCACACGCTGCAGCGACTCCTGCACTCCTCGCCCAGCTGCGGTCGGAGCATGGGCACGGCTGGCAGGGCTGCCCTCCCCTCGGAGGGGGCTGAGGCCTCTCCCCATCCCACCCAATCCATGGGAAGAGCCGGAGGCCGGGGGAAGCATTGGCATCCCTGAAAGCAAGACTTTTCCCCGAAGACTCGCAAACCAAGGTGTCCAGCGGCTAGAAAAAATGTCTCTATCGGGGCGTCTACAAAAGGAGACTAGATGAAAGAACCCCTAAAAGTGTTTCTTTTTGCTTTCTCTCCAACACCATGTTGCTTATGCTTAAATCCTGTTGCTTTCAAGATGAAAGCAGAGGTTTTACAGCACTTTCAGCTTACAACATTATTGGTCGCAGCAGTTTTTTATTTCAGTCTTCCAGTGAAATAAACTTTCTCTGAAAGTTTGGATTTTATGGGCTCAAGAGTGCTATATTGTACTCAAGTTCAATTGTAAAAGTACTCGGAATTTTAAAATAAAACCCTTGAAATTGGGCTCCAGAACTCCACAACCATCCCCAAACACAAATTCATACTGTTTTCTTTATATTTTGGTACTACTTTTGTTATAAATTGAATTGAGATCATAATACATTTTGATGTAGACCACCTGGCCCTGGCTGAAAGTCCTTTATCAACTCCATGGCCCTTTCTGAGGTTCCAGATGGGAGCATAGGAGAGTAATCAGTCACCTTGTATTGCTATTAAAACTTGAGGAGAAATAAAGAAAATGAATGTGCTTAACATTCTTTCTATGTGCTAACTATGACAAGTTGGCAGAGAACAACAGTATCCCTGATTGAATTGTTTTTCTCTTCCTTTCAAAGCTAGTTTCTTTGCTTTGCTACTCAGTACAGTATGTTCCATCTTCCACTTTTTTTTTTTTTAGAATGCACATAGGAACGTCTGAAAAACAGCACATGCTCACATAGAAAAATCTTGAAGGACTGGCAGATAGTTATGCTTTCTGAGCATCAGTGGGGTTTTCTAGCTACAAATTCTTCAGCTGTTGTGGGCTTGTCAGAGTCTATTCCAAGCTTGTTGTTTCTCTGCTCTTTTTCACAGATTTACAGTCACTGATGAATGCTATGTGTACCAGCCCAGATGCTCTGTTCTAGCCATAAAATACTTTTAGTCAGCTAACTGGATAAGAGAGCTTAAAATAGTGCAGCCCTTTAGTACTTATCAGCTTAAAATTTTCCAGTACACAACACCAAAATCTTTCTGAGAAGTACAAACCAGCCTGTTTATAATTTACATACATTTTCTAGGGCATTGTTTGATGTTGTTTTAATATTGAACAGAAGGAAAATAGGATTTAACTCTTTGCACTATCATTCTAAATAGTGTCCATTGATTTCAGCTAACTGAGCACTTTTCTATTACAGCAATTACTTGCAAATTAACAGATTTTTTGCAAGGGTTTTGCTTTTCTTTCAGTTTTAGAAAAGACCGTGTGACGAGGATTTGTGCCTTATGTCCTAAAGCCAATTTCTATTTTCTAGGCTCTCTGCAGACACTGGAAAGAGCCTTTTTGTCTTTTGTCTGTCTTTAGATGGAGCTTTTCCTTATTTCGCAGCTGCATAGCTTGACACAGTGTTAGTGGGCCCACAGTGTTAAGTAGGCAAGACCTTTTATCCCAGCATCTAGGGTTAGGATCAAAGATCAAAACTTTCTCCAGTACTAATCATTTCAGAATAAAGAAATATCAAATGGTCGTTATTTTAAGACCAGAATCATTCTGACATGTTGAATCTCTCAAATGTTCAATGGCAGCGTGCCTTTTGGCAACGCTTGCAATTCTACTCATGCCAATAAAGCAGTTGGAATTGAGCTGCCTATTTGCCAGATCCCACTAAAACCATAGCAATTGCTACAGATATACTTGCTCAGCTGCCTCAATGAGTGCTAAAGCCACCAGAAAATCTTGACTGTGTGTTTCAAAGCTTGCAAAATCAAAGGAAAATTAAGCTTTCCCTTTCATGTAACTGTCCTGGAAAGTTTATATATTTCGTTCTGCCAGTTTTTCTCCAAGACCATGGCCTGAGAACCTGTTAGCCAGTTATAACCAAACATGATAGAAAGAAGGCAAATTATTCCATCCCTATGTATCTGGAAAAAAAAAAAAAGTCTTCTTAAACTGAAGGAGAGTGTATGAATAAAACCCAGAAATCTTTATATGAAAAAGACATGATAAATGCCTCAAAGACAAAAAAAAAGGTTTCCTCAAAACTCAGACCATTTCAGATGTCAGAAAATCCATCAAGAGACATAAGAAGCCCTTGTTCAACAGCCAAATTCTGTGTCTCATGGAGCTACTTGACTTAATAGCTGTTTTTTTCCTCCCTGCAGAAAGATTTTTATTTATTCTAGCTCTAGGAGGAACAGGATATTGGTGTATTGTTAAACCTCTTGTAGAACTGGAAAAGCTATATACCTTTTCCTCGGGCACTCAGGAAAACTTTGCCACTGGAACTGTTATATCAGAAATTGCCATTTTGTGACTCACCTAATGCATATGTCTAGATATGGCTGTCATTTTTATCAAAAACAAATATTAACGCAGCAAGGAATAATTGTTCCTAGCCTAGAGCAGCTTCAAATCTTACGTAAAGATGTGTCCTTTTTTAATTTTTCATTACGCCTTATCGTAACAATGACAGCCACGTCACATCTGAGCCTCCAAACCCAGCGATAAGAGCTTGGTATTATTTTCAATGCCACATGTGGATCCCTAAGAGAGATGCAAATGCAATTTATTTTTATGAGTCCTTTCCAGTGGCCAAGGTTAATTCTCCAGGTAAATGATAATGAGAATGTGTTTTTCTACCTATTAATACCTTAGTATTTAGCTATATGAAGAGCTGATAAGGAGAAAGATAGGATAGAGTAAGAACAATTTGGCATTTCCACAGTTCAAGAGGACTTTCTTCAATCTAGGGACTATTCTAGTTGAGAACCAAAATCTGGGACTTCTCTAGGTGGCATTTTCCTCCTCTCCATCCCCCAGTTCCTCTTGTACAGGATTCCTTTTACCACCACAGAAGATGCAAACATACAGAAAAGAATCAGTTTAATGGATTTTGCCTTCCCTTCTCCTTCCCATTGCCCAGAGCTTTCACTTGGCATGTAAATGGGCACTAAGTTCAACTTAATGTTGAACTGATGTCCTGATGAAATATCTCTTTTCCTTGCTAAATTTTTGTCTTCTGGGATTTACTTCTCTAGTTCTACAGTAATCCTTTCCAGGACAGACAATTCATATTTAAAAGAGAGAAGAAAATAGAAGAAAGCAGGTAAAAACAGATTAATCCTTCATCTTATGTTACATGCTAGAAAGAAACAAGAATAGATATGAATTATTTTTCCTTTTTATAGTCTGCTTTGACACTATTTTAAACAAAGGAAGCAATGTTCTTGTAGATTTCCCTTGTTCAGAGGTAGTTTGTAATTTATTTCATGAAATCTATGAAGGGTTGAAGCCTCTAGGGATTCTGCAGGTGTGTTGAACTAGAGCATTACACACTTTAACCTTCATAAGTTTATTCAGTTCTGCTACTGAAATCTTTTCTCTCAGTATTTTAGGCAATGGAATTAAATAGCATTTTAGTAAGTAAAGAGCTGCTAATGTAGCTCTGATCTCTTAAAATGAAGTGTTGGACATAAGGATTTCCCTTGGCAAAAGTAATAGTGACGCACTAGAATCTTACTGTAACTGGATAGGAAGGCAAAAAGTGCAGTATTTCCCATTATCTGTCTCCTGATCTCATTTGTATCTCACTTATTCAGTCATTGTGGTAAAGTTGGTATAACTAAGAATAATGCCTTTCCAAAAGTATGCCTGCAGGCTCTGCAAATTAGGGGAAAGTGTAATTTAGAATCCAGATAAAGGTGGATTCACTATCTTTTAAAGATAAACACTAATCTTTTTATATAAATATGGAAACAGCAAATAGCTGTGTTCAATTCACAAATAAATATATTCCAGTCTTAGGCACATGATATTCCTAAGTGCTAAACCACTTGGAAAGCTATCAACTAGATCTGAAGCCATCACACATGCTGTTATCGTGGTTACTTAGCATATAACATGCATCTAGCATCTAGCATGCATCTTAAGAGACTTTAACACAACAATCAACAAAACAAAAAAGATGCCACTCCAATCAAAATTCAGATTACAGATTTTCAACTGCAGAAAGTTAATCTAACCTCTCTGAAGGCCATTTAACATTAGCAGAGGTTTTCCAGCCCCCAGTAATATACATAGCACATGCTCTGCATGGGTGGTGAGCCTGTATTACAAGATTTTGTCAGACTGTGCATAATGAAATGAGTCTTTTTTTTTGCTTTTAAGCCTTTGTCCTCTAATTAGTTAAAACATTGAATGTGGCTGTACATCATTTCATGCTTTTCATTTAATAGAACTCCATTTCTTTTGTTACCAAAAAAGGAAAGCTAAGGCAGAGGGAGGTGGATGTTCTTGATTTAAAGCCCATTTCCTACAAAGTGCTTACTCTGTAGCAAGTAGTTCAGAAGAGCATAGGATGGACTTTAACAGCTTGGAAGAATCTGTCAACAATCCTCATCTGACCCTCATGGGCCAGGCAAGTAGAAAATCTTTACCTAATCTTGAAGTATTCCGCTCTGTTCCCAAAATGGCTCAAAAGGACATGAGGAGGATCCCATCTCATTTAAGATCATAGCTTAGTCTTTGGGGCATTTGGTTGTATTTTAAGAAATGAATCTGGGCTGAAAAAAGAGCCCAGAATCTGAACATTTGTGTCCTATGTGAAAGCTGGCTACTTCCTTCTCCATTAGACACGTGCCTACACAAAAGGGAACTGTGTTCTCAGCCTGAGCTGAGATACTGAGATTGCAGCCCTGGCCCCCAGCGGACTAGGCCTACGTAGGCTTTCTACTTGGTGAATCCTTGTAGAAACACCCAGTTTCCTGATAGCCAACCTACTGTCCCCTCTGGATAACTGGCCTGCAATTTTGGCTGGTCTGCGTACAAGATGGATGGAGGGTTTTGCTTGAAGAGTCCTTAGCCTTGTTCTCATTGCCTGTGAATGAGGGTGTGGGCTTGGAGTCAAAGAGCAGACAGCCGTTTTGTTCCCAGCCCCACAGCAGATACCTGCTGAGAAATGGAGAACTCTGAAGAGGAGCTCGAGCTACAGGATATTCACCTGCCAGTAACTGCAAGGGCCAAAGAGGAACTTTCCTGTGAGAAAAATGATTGGCTCAGATTCATTGAAATTATTCTGACCTTCTTCACAACATCAACACGATAGGCTTGGATATCAGAGGACAGTGTAGCCTCAAATTTATTGCAGCTGAGGTACAATATGGGAAGCAGAATCTAGTGAGGGAGGACAACTACACCACATCATCTGGAAAAGAAAACCAAGGTCAAACCAAAATTGCTTGGGGATCAGTTCACAATAGGGAAAATATATATGAAGATTAGAACATACCGAACTTTGGAAAGGTAAGAGAGACTTACACTATTTCCTAGAAGGATCTTTATGTCCTCTGTTCCAAGGGCAGCCAGAATTTGTCAGCAGCGTGTCATCAGCTGGAGGGGTAATAGAGATGACCTGAGGTGCAGTGAAGAAGCAGCTGTGAAGTCTGGCTGCATGTTTTGAAAATGCTGAATGTCAAATCTGCAAAGGCAATTTGGAGTAGGTGGAAGAAAAGATGTTACGGAGGGATATGCAGAGCACATAGTGGCACACAGGAAGCACAGCAGTTCTTCTCTTTCTCAGTGTGCTCTTTGCCCACCGCAGCCTCGTTCCTATTTGTGACAGACGGTGTATCAAGTGTAGGTGAGGTGAGCTTTGCTAACTTCTAACATTTTCAGGTTGGTTTTCTTCAAGCTAGCTGTTCATAGCAGTATGTGAAACTGTCAATGAAGGTTTCAAGGATGCCTTTTGAGGCCAATTGTGCCTTAAAGCAACCTCCAAACAAGAAGGTCTAGAGGGACTGGAGGCTAATGCTCATCCAGATCTTCAAAGAAAATATGAGAAAAAAAGAAAAAAATGGAAAAAATTGGATGAGAAATCAGAATAAGGAGAGAAGCCCATAAAACGTGTCAAGATAAGAAATACTGCACAGAGAAGTATCTCTGGAGTGGCTTATGTAGAGGGAGAGCAGAGGGAGAGTCTTGCCTCTTCTGTAGAGTCTTCTGGTTGTAGTAAAAGAGAAAAAGAAATTCAAAGAATCTCACCATAGAAAAAGTAGTTCTAGACAGAAATCAAGTATTGTTTTCTTCTCAAAGATAGAGGTTATAGAGCAGTCCTTAGCAATCAAAGGTGGAGTGTATATGGACAGATGTTTACTTTTCATTCTCATGCTCGTATTGAAAAGAAGGACTCTTCCTGGACTGTCTATGATCTAGTCTACATGTCTACAATGTATAAGACAGCCAAAGAGAAACAGGAGGAGAGAGCAGGAGGAACCCACTAATAATAAATTGAAACTCAGGTTGGGAAGCAACTAAGACTAAGTTCTCCTTAACTAGACAGACTAGATTAGATCAACTAATCTGAACCTGCTCACTACAGTGAGAGAGAAATTCTTGTTAATGGTTTACATCAGAAACTTTAATTTTATAGCTTCATCAACCAAACATCACTCTTTCAGATGTTTTATTAATTTTGATGCATCTATAATTTAAATGTAAAGTTTAAAAGACAAAGAGTCTTTCATTAAATCAGGGTTTGTTCATGCCTGTGAGCATGTTGCATTATGTAAATGGAACCTTTTGAAGTTAGAATAGAATTTGCCAGGAGGTCCTTCTGGGATCCATTCTGATTTTCTAGGTATTTGCTATATTTCCATGCATGACTGATGAAACTGTACTGGATTTTTTTTTTTTTTTACTGTTATTGATGCAAAAGAGAGAAAAACAGAAACAAATTAGCAAAAAAGACTCTGAATCAGTCACTTTAAAGAGTAGGCACAGGATCTGAATGACTTATTTCAGCACTGTGAAGGTACCCAGGCCAACAGTGAACTTTTCAGCTATCCGTTTATGTCACCAGAAAGAAATGGATTCCTCTGAAGACCAATTCAGTGTGTTTAACTACAGCAGCTGTGGCTCCAAAAACAAGTGAAAGTGAACTTGCCCATTTGATTGATAGAGTGGCATCTGCCACCTGGGCACAAGCCACTCTATATGTTCTCCAGGGAAGATCCTCAGAATGAAGCAGCTTGTAGGAAAGGGTGCTAGGTCATCCATTTTGCTGCTGTCATTGTGGTGAGAACAAGTTTATGTAGCTACAGGCTCAGAACTTATCTACATTGCAGAATTGGTTATCAGTGGGGATGCCACAGAAGCCAGGCCCAACAGCGTTCCTTGCAGACATGAAGAGTGGAGGGATGAGTGTTTCAGGACTCTGAACACATTCATAAGGCAAGCAGCACAAAGCATATATACCTGATGACCAGGTATGGTATCCCAGCTTCTGCCAATTGCAATTTCAAATAATGACTTAGAAACAGAGGTAGGAAATTAATTTGGCATGCTGAAGTGAGCGCATGCCAAGGCGGTAGGAGTCTTTTCCAAAAGCAATAATGCATTGGACAAGAGGGATATCTGTCACTGTGCATTTTCCTGCCCAAGCACGACTGGCTGGCTGATCCATGATGACTGTTCCATTGGTGATGTTGACTCTCCACATGACTAAAAAATGGCTCAATCCTGTAATGTAGGTGAGACTGTTCTACTGCTACTGACTTTCTTGAGCTGTGTTATAGCCCTTAGGACTTTCCAAGGAGAAAGCAAATGCTATACAGTCCCAGAAAACAAAATTTGAAACATCTCAGGGGACTGCTGCTTAGATTTATGCCAGTGCTCCAATACAATAGGCACAATGAGACCTTTGTCTTCAGAAACAAATTAAGAAGGCTTTTACCCCACTGTTTCCTTTCCTCCCTCTCAGGATCAAGTGCAAGACTGACATGGAAGAAGGAACACAAAGCGACTCTGCCAGGGACAGAATATAAGGGAGTGTGAAATCCTAGTTCAAATACCAGTATTTTTTGCCTGATTACGTGACAAACACAAAAGAAAATCTGTGCTCCACATACAATAAACCTATGAAACTTGGCAGGTTTCTTTGATATGTCTGGAAAGCAGCCTGCTGCCATAGTGATTTCCTCCTCCCTCAAACTACTACTGCCGTGAAGGAAGAAACATCCTGAAATACAAACAGAAACCAGGACCGTTTACAAGCAGATTTAACCAAAATCTTCTCTTTAAGCAGAACAAATGTGATTGATTGTTTTCAAAGTGGAAAAAAAAAAAAGGAAAAGGATCAAAGTCCATCAAAAACTTACTGTGTTTTTTCTTAAAATAGCAGTGGGAATACTAAGCATAGAGGCACTTTATTCACATGTGAAGTTCTATTTATAAGGGGAGCTGTAGCATGACTAGCATTTTCTTTCTCTAAAATGATTCCCCCTGTTGCTAGCTCAAGAACAGCTCAAACACCGAAAAAAAAAGTGGGAGAATGTCTGATGGCTGCTAGACATTAATCCAAAACATGATGTAACCTTTTCAGCTCCCTTCCACCAAGATGACAGCGAAGTGCCCACAGTAGACTGCGCTAATACTAGTGGAGCTGCATCAGTGCTGACAGCAAAGGAGAAAGGACATTTTGCAAGAGAAGAGCAAGGCACCTGTGTTTCAGACCCCTTTTTAATGTGGACTTACCAGTGAGATGCACGTTAGGGAACACAAAAGAGAACTATGAGTAGCCAGACCCATAAATGTGTTAATTTTTGTTTTTGTGTTGTTCTGTTTTATTAAAAACTTTCAAGTAAATTAAATTAATCTCTGGACCAAACTGTAGTTCAGCACTTGCATTTTTTGCCTGTTTACAGCAAATTTTTATGGCAGTATCATGAAAAAACTCCACCAATTGGGACTTCTTAACAACATGCAAGATTTCCTTTACACATTAGGAACACCTCTTAATTGAAGGCAATCATTTAAACATTTGATTTTCCGTAGTATCTTGTGATGATTACTGTAACATCAGTACTTTGAAGGGGAGGGTCAAAAGGCAGGAGCCAGTCACATGTTACCAGGAATGTCCTCTGGAGACTTAGTCTGCTAAGAGTCTTATCCTAATCCTTCTAAGGTATTCCGTAATGCTAACAAATCTGCAGTGAACCTGCTTCAGGAAACTACTGTGCAGAATGTAACGCCTACCCAAGTAGCTATTTATTGCAGAAAAAGACACAATTTTCTTTTACCAGATTTTGCTTTCTGTCATACAATAAGATTCTATCTATCATCTCTGCAGTCTCTATGAGGTTTGGACTTTGGATTTCTTTTTAGGTGATACTTTTTGGATATGAAATGAAATAGCATCCAACTGTCAAGTTTCAGCCACAGAGGCTCACAGAATAGAGAGCCTAATATCAGTGTCATGCTGAAAGAATGAAGCACACCGACTAAATCACGTGTGTGGCTCTTGAGGATGCTCCCACATACAATAAGCCAAAATGAAGCACACAGCTATTATTTTTCCCCATTTTACTCTGAAGGACTGAACTTCAAACAAATCCTTCAGAAATAAAAAATAAGCCAAAATTATATAAAACATCATCAAACACACTATTTTAAACTGTCCTCAGTTCTGACAGAGCATGCAAAAAACTTGAAAGGTCTAAACACCATCAAAAAATGGCCCAAAGCAGCTGCCTTTACTTGCTCCAGTAGCTCAGATTGGTAGGATTATTCAGATAAGTAGCCCTACAGAATAAAATGCTATACCACAACAGCAACAGTTACAAAACACGACACAAACAAACAAAAAAAAAGAAAAACAGAGAAGATTTTCACTGTGAATTATCACAGGAAGAAAATGTGTCAATTCAAAAAGCAGCCATAAGCATACTATTCCAGTATGGTCAAGAAAATATATTGCTTTTAGTTTAATTAAAGCAAGGCACATGCCTGGGCTGTTTGTTAGATTTTTTTCTCGCTGCCCTTGCAGACAGGTAGCATATTGCTGAGATTAATAGACAGGACAGTTGACATATAGACTGTCCATTGATCACCACTGTAGCTGGGTAAGTGTCATAAAATAGGGCATAATTACAATGAGATGAGCTGTTTTCTTTCTACTCTTTGCTAGGTTAGTGGACAGTCATAGTGATAAATAAATACGGAAGAGTTTAATAGTTCTTTTCTCTCTGTTTTTTACTGTTTTGGATATACATGTTTAATAAGGCAAACAGGGCTAATATACAAATAAAATTAAATGATGACTATTAAGCTATGTGTCTTGGGGAGAGTTTTCAGAATGGCTAGAAGGGAATTAGCCCAGCTTCCCCAGTGACAGTAATGATAGTTTTGCTTCCAAAACTCCTGTATTCCAGTTATGAGAGCTGTAGTTAGAGATAATCTCATTTTCTTTGCTGCATGAAGGAAGTTCATTCAGTGTTAGAGAAAACACCTTCCTCTGAAAAACATTCCCATTGCCACGTACGCAAGGCAACCCAGAATAAAGACTGATGTACCAAAGACAAAAGACAAAATGAGGATTATTCCTTCCCCCGCCTCACCACCGCATGCCTGCATGGTGCCAGCAATAGAGGCAAGGACATTACTGCAATATTCACATTCTTGCTGTGAAATGGGTTTCTCCTGTGGCAAGGCTGGGAGGTGAACATGACATTGTATTTTTGGACTACATACAGTTCACTATAGAAGAAAAGCTACATCCAAAAGCACATTTTTGTTTATGCTAGCTGCATATATTTCTATATTGTCAGCAGGCAGTTTTGCCCTTTGGGCTCACTTTTTCCTTCTTTCATTTTGAAAGAATTAGAAAATAGGAAAATTAAAAGCTGGCATGTGTTTCTCTTTCCTTCTTAAGCTCATAACTTTAAGCAGAATAACTTTAGAATATGGTAAGAAAAGGAGTAGGAAAATACAGATAAATTCAATATAGTCTTTGAAAACCATGCATGTTTTCATAAATACTAAGTTATTCTGTCCTTTATAATCTAATAAAAGCAACACCAAAAATATTTTAGAGAAAAATATATTGTTTTATACATATGGAATTGAAAAAATATTCATAGAAATAATATTTTCTATTGTTACAGCATTCTGTAGTTAGAATATCTATTCTGCTGACTTTGACATCTGTCCAAGAGTATTATAAAATATATATATCTTTTCCTTCTATACTATTTACCATGAAAAAGGACTCTAATTTTGAAATTTGCGTGTATATATACATATATGTACATATTTATTCAGCACTTCGGGAATATATGCCTGCAAAGCAGGCAAGAATTGAAGTGATAACTTGGTGTAACAACCTCACATGCAATACAGGAATCATTTATGTAAGTAGAAAGAATTAAACATTAAAAAGAATAAAAAATTGTGAAATTTGGAGCTCCAATACAAAACTTAAGATATTCAACCATCTACTTTGCAGGAAATTAAAAGTAAACAAGGCAACATGGTACATAGCAGGTTTTACCAATAACTCATTGTCAGGAAGATTTTCCTTTCAAAACCAGCAAGAAGCAGAAACAAGCTGGCAAAAAGATGAAATCGCTTTACACAACGTGTTTGCCCTGAAAACACAGGCAATAAAGAGAATGTCAACAGCGGCAGCTCCAACCTTCCTCGTCACTAAATTAAACAAAGAATGAGCAAGGACAAGGACTGGACCCTTCGCGACCATTAGGCTTGCTGTGAAAGGCCCCATTCACTCCCCAGCTGGCATGGCAGAAAGCTAGTTCGAGATGTGAACAAGTGCAATGCGTGGAGGCAAACTGGCCCCACTGCAATCTGAAACCGAAGTTGCAATTAATGACATGTGGAAGGTAGCCAGGCACTCCTAGTATTATGATCAAATGAGACCACACAGAGGAAAAAAGGACCTTTATCACACTGCATGTACTACAGAAGGGCAGTCAGGCTTCCTGCAGTAGAAGTGATTTATTTTTTTTTGTTTTTTTGTGGCACTGTTCCCCTTGACAGGCTATATGGGTTTATACCTTGAAGCCTGAAGATTTCTTGCTTCTGTTTTATTCCTAAAAAAAGGCTTACATGCTCAACGGCTTAATTCTTTTTCCACTCCAATATCGCCTATTCTATATCTATATATTTTATTTTCTTATATGCTTTTTGTCCTCATAGTTACAGCAATAATATTATGCTATTCCACTGTTTTTATCCCAGAGGTATTAGAATGATCTGGATCAACATTCAAACTGCTTTCACATTGCTATTCTGCCCTGAGGAGTTCCTCAGAGCTGCAGCCACATGCTGCCAGCACCAGCAAAATTCAAGGTATTGTTTCAGATGACCCAACCTCAAATATCTTTCTCTGTCAGTGTTTCTCCAAGACTTTGCACAATCATTTTTCCTTTGGGGAAGACTAAATGTGAAAAGTGTGCCTTAAAATAAAAAATAAGATTGGCCATAGCCAGTCAGAATGAGACTGATGGTCTCCATTAGCATCACTCATATCTTCAAAGAAACATTAGCAAAACTTTTCCAAAATGTGTAGTGTTAATCTTGCATCTTCCCATCATGATCATCATTATTAATCACTATTACCATTTTGATACTTTACCAAATTAGCACCCCAGAGTGTAGTACCTGGCATTCATACTGATAATAAGAAGCTGTAGCTAAAAAACTTTGTTATCTAAGCAAATAAGACCAAAAGTTAAAAAAGTTATTAATTTATTTTGCTAAAAAGGCAAACTACTGCAGGGTTAGGAAACAAACCAAGCTGAACCTAGGCAAGGATTTAACTCCTCGATCACTCTTTTCTCTCTTTATTCTCCCTTGCTCATTATTTCTTTCATTGGTATGTTCTGGAGTTAATATTGCAAGACTAATTCACATACATTTATTTAACCATGTATTTTCAGAGTATAATGCTAAAGACTTAAATGACAGAAACATGGTCAGTGTTCTTTGCAAATTAGATACAACATCTGAGAAGGGGACACTACCTCAAGCACACTTTTCTGGTGCCAGTACCACCAGGACTTCCAGGCTCTAAAATAGTAAACAAAAATGCATGGAGGGGAGGGTAATACAAACATATCTCATTTTTCTTTCACATTTTAACAGCACAGGTGATAAAGGCAGGCAGCTGCCTTCTTTATAACTAATAATACCCAATCAACCTAAAACCTCTTAAAAATTGCTTACACTAAGACTGCCATAATTCATTATGAAATAATATTGTGCATTTACTGTGCAAACAAAGAAATCTATGATTGAATACCAGACAGGAGAGCACCAGAGGTTGAACCAGACCCAAATTAGTGCTTACTGTTCAGCATTTTTCACTACCTAAGATGCGTGTTTTTGGCAGATGTTGTTTTCACGAACTGTCACTATGTATTTTGACTTAGATGAGAAGCAGGCTGATTCTATGTGCATTCATGGACACATACACTGCTAAAATATGCAGAGCACCGAATCCTCACATAATATACGCAAAATGGAGCCCCAGTTAGGATTTTAGAGGAGCTAACTGTGCTCTCGGGAATATTAGGTTTCTGTTTATTGCTCATTACCAGGCAAATAAATTATCTTTGAGGTTTGGATTTTATTTTTGATTCATGGTTATATGTCACTGATAGTTCTCCATAGGGACATATATGCTGAAAAAAAAAATCCAGTTTAAAGGAGGAAGAGAAGTCGCGATACCAAATTTTAACATGATCCGCACCAGTCCAAATGTAAGGTGTCTAGCAGAGGTGCCTGCCAATGAACGAGCAAATAAATATATTTGAGTTTCTCCTTGCTGACTGTAGCCTCTCTGCAATTATAAGGCAATGCACCCAGCCCAGGGCCAGCGCAGAGCGGCAGAGGAAAGGCAACCCCAGGGAGCAGCGAGCGCAGAGCCACAGCCTGTGCGCAGCTGGCGCAGCCTCGGGTGCAGACACCAGCAGACTGCTCCNGCAGCGAGCGCAGAGCCACAGCCTGTGCACAGCTGGCGCAGCCTCGGGTGCAGCTCGGAGCGGGACAGGCCGGGGACACCCCTTGGCATCGACCTGAATTCATTGTCTGGGCTGTTTTCTAAACTGCATTATAATGTTCTCCTGGGTATCAGAGAGATAAAAGCATCTCCATGACACAACTTGGCATCACAATTCAGTGCCTTCGCCTAGGCAAGTGAAGGGACTCGTCCCCGATGTGCGGCAGAGCACGTTAAAAGGGACTCCCATAAATTGGTTGCTTGTTTGTTTTTTAACTTGACACTGGGTACTACTGGGGAAGCCCAAGATTTCCTGCCTGCACTAAATTCTTCCATTACAGGCACACAAGTAGAATCATCTTTTATGAATGCAGAAAGGCTAAAGGCTGTATTTCCAACAAGATTTCAAAGAGTAAACAACCACCCCAAGTGGGATTTTCAAATGCCTGTAGGTACTTAAATCTTGGATAATTATGTAGGGAAGGGAAGCAAGGAGGGAAAAAAATAGTAGCATAAATCCTGGGTGACTGATACTTGAATCAGTTGTGGTTTGAATTTGGAGCATTTGTGGAGTAGAAGATGTAGATAAAAGAGCTGACCATTATAATTCTGTCCTCAGAGAAACAGAAGCAGCTCTTTTGCTGCATGAATATATCGACATATCTACACACCATACTTTCCATCCTATTAAATACAGTGGGCAAATGGCTACAATACATCATGGAAAAGGTTTTGAGACCTTTTGTCCAGAAGTTTAGAACATAACAAATTCATTTTAAAAACATTATTTTATTCAACTGTACTGACCTGAATTTAGAAAACAGAAACCCTTAGAATTGAAATTGTGAAACTCTCGTTGAAGTCAGACATCACATATTGATAAGTAGCAATCTTTACCTTCTTCTCCAAGGAGAGAACAGCGTGCTGTTGGGCAAGCATAGCTGCTTCCATTTGCCTTCTTCTAGTGAAGAAGCCAGGAAACCTGGGGATGCGGCGAGAGACGACGCGCTCCCCCTGCCCTGTCTGCGCCGGCCTCCCCGCCAACCGCTTGGCACTTACGGGCACAGCACAAGCAACCCGGAATAATGCGCTTCCAGTGTCTAAAGAGGAAGAAAGGAAGCGCTAATGAGAAATCAGCTCTGTTCTGCCCGGTGTGTTCAGTTATTTGTTGCTCGCTTTTCTCTGCTGACTGACAGCGCTGGTGCCAGCTGTGGGCTGAATAGGAACCTTCTGGCCTCGCTTAAATAGGCAGTTTGTCAGTCTATTTGTACAGATTTGTAGAGATTCACTGGGAGCAGACTTGCACACTGAAGCAGGCCCAGTCTTTCAGGTTCTGCTGCCTCAGCCCCACATGTTTGTCATTGAAGACTTACTCCTGGTTTCATTAATTCAGCGTAGAAGAACCGGTTTCCATTAACCTGAGGTTTTTTCTCGTGTCCCTTCACCAAGGTTTCCACAGATGCTTCACATTGCACACTATGCTCGGGAGACAGGAATATACACACACACACACGCTACATCTTTGGGGTAATAGCTTCCATTTTAGTGTATTTACTAGTTTTCCACGTTTCTGGAATGAAATCCATACCAACTGTATGATTGAATGGCAAGTAAGGAAGAGGCCAATATTTCCCTTTGGTTTTTGCTACAAGAGGCTCTGACAAGCTTTGGAAAAAAAAAAAAACTAAAAAAGAGGACTGATAAGCTCACATTAGAGTCAGGTGAATAGAAGTGGTAAATAAGCTAGGCAGTTGAAGCTGAATGAAAATGTTTTTTAAAATGGGTCTAAGCTTGCTGCCATATATCAAATAAAACTTCCTCCTTCTTCCTATTATTTGAGAAAATACATGCAAGACTGGGGTCAGGCTTTGCATACAAAAAAAAAAAAATTATATTACAGAGCAGAAGAACCTGTTTTACTATAGTTCTAAAAATCCAAAGAATAACATTTTCATATACTTTTAGCAGCAATAGAAAATTCTTCTGCCCCTGCTCTCCTTATTCCTACCAAGAAGCATAATCCTCTGGAACCAGATTTTTGCCAACAATTTAGCACCTTCTTAGGGTATTCATAAGAGGGAACACATGCTGACCATCGCTGTGTCCCTTCCATTTGTTGGCCTTCAGATGACCCTGTCTCCACCACAATGCCCACGCATCAGCCAAGTGAAAACAGACCCTCAGGACACTGCCACAACCCACTATTGCACTACACACCTACATAGGACATTGCGGGTTTGCTAGGGAACCACACAGGAGTCACTGAAATATATACCATTAAAAGGGATTTTCCAGGTCATCAAGTTCTGCCTCTTATCGTCAAAGACAAGCAAGCCATGTAGATATATCAACTGATAACCTTAAAATCTGTTAGGCTTGTTCATTGAATTCTTATACTTGAGCTAGGAATCTATTGGAAATATGTTTTAGAGAATCACTTCTCCTCTGGACACCTGATCAATACCTAAATTCATGGGTAATTTTGCTTGTTTCCATTTCATAATGAATCTTATGATAACTGGAGTTTGGTGAGGGGTGAAATTTTCTTTTCAGGCTTTCCACAAGAACATTTCAGCTTTCATTTAAAAAAGAATTACTTTTAGTCTTTATCGTTATGAAGCAAAGTTTGAAAATACCAAATCAAGCTCCAGATCACAAATAACTAAAGAAAAATAATGAAAAAATATTTTAGAATACACTTTTTTGAGGAGTATCTACATAAATAATGTTTCATTGATAAAGAGGAAAGGGCTTGAAACTTTTCTGTAACTTAATGACTCTTGAAAGGACAGAAAGTTCTCTGAAGAAAAAGGCAAACAGTGGCGCTCTTGCATAAGCAGTGTTACCCCAACTGGCTCTGCATTTTGAGACATTTGTCTGAATATAGATGAAATTTCAACCTAGATTCTGATATTCTACACTACTAGATAAAAGAAGCACATGCATTTGGATAACCTATGTCAATCCATGTGCAATATAAAATTGGGAGATACTTTAAAGATCATTCTTACTAGATGACAGCATATACTGAAAATGATAGATTTTCCAAAAGAAGAAAACACTCTGAGATTTCTCTTATATGATTATCTAATGTTGTTGCTGTTATTATTTTTATTATTAAATGTTTTAGAAGGGTTTTTTTATTATTTTCCAAGAGCTAGGCCTGTTAACAATATTATCTCTCATTGGTCTAGTGTAAGGAAAACCAAATCAATATATTTATTGGCAATAAAAGCTTTCCACAAGTAAAAGCTTCAGAGCAGGTTTCAACAGGAATTTTGGGGTGTGTAAGTCTCATTAATAGCTCTGGAAAATACTTTCAGTCCTCAGTATAATGCTTCATTAGCATTTCCTTTCAAATCACTTACTTAAGTAAGTTAAATTCTTTAATAGCTTTTCTACATTTGATTTACTGGATGCCAGGTACATTTTTTTTTGCCTTCTGAAAGTGCAATAGCAGCTTTCTGGCAATGGGAAAGATAAGCTATGCAGTCACTGAATGAATTTAATTCTTTAGAAAAAATATAGCAATAGTAGCAGTTTATATGTATTTGAGAATTGATCCTGCATATGTATTTTTATTTTTACAAACCATTCCATTTCTGTCCTGGCAAAGGACTCAGAGTTAAGAGACACACAGCACACAGCGCTTGCTTTATTTAACTGCATGGCAATTCCAGCAAGGGTAGCAGCAGTGCAAGCTTCTGCATATTTGTCAAGATGTCTTCTACTCTATTTTGGACAAACTACTTCTAGAAATCAGTTTTTCCTATTTCTCATTTAGTGCCTGACTTAATTTTAGAAATATCATTTGCACATTTTGGGAGATGTTTTTTTCATATCATAGCTTCAAATTCCTCTTTTTGGTCATCAAAAAAGATATGAGCAGTCAAAGTGTGAGCTTCATTTTGCTACTCTAATACCAGACTAGCCATGTCTGTCCTCTGCTGTCATAGCCCTGTGCTAGATGACATCTCCACTTGCTGACTTCTTTAAAGATCACCCTTCCTTCTCTATGAGACACATAATATTACTGCCGAACTCAAGCTATCATTATCTTATATATACATATATATATAAACATTATCTCCTGCGATTATTACACTCTGTAGTTCTATCACAGCAGCTTTGCATAGGTAAGGTCTCTCCAAGGAGAGGAAATGGTACATTGGCCAAAAACAGAATTGAAGAGAAGAGAAAGAGAAAAAAAAACTTTCTAGGATTTACTTTATTTTGCCATTTGGGTAGGTTTTGACACTTAGGTAAGTTTTGACACTTTATATAATGAAACGCATCTCTACATTTTTGCTTATTTACAAAAACATACATGGGTAGTGCCATAAATCTGAAAATGAAAAATTCTGCAGAAAGGATTTCAGGTTCTGCCAAGCAAATCACAGCCTACAAAAACCTGGCACTTTATTTCCTTATGGCTGCAACACTGTACTACAGAAAGAGTAGATTTTTTTCCTGTCATCTTTGACATTATAAACATTATTTTCTGCCAAGAATTAAAGAACTATCCAGCATTTTTTACCTTAAAGAACTATCCAGCATTTTTTACCTTATTCTACTACCTGGAACCATTAGGAAAACAAAAGTCTCAGAACAGAGGACCATAAAGGTCCTCCATGTTTTCCAGTTGTTTTCTCATCCTGTTAGGCACTGTGTTCCAGATTGACATTATATGGTAAGTAGAATATCAAGGAAATAAAAAAAACACATTTTTTTACTTTTTTTTTTAATAACCTCATTTAACAGGACAAATATATTTTGTAAAATAATATCTTCCTTAAAAAATACCAGAAAGAAACTGATCAGCTGGCTACTGAAGAATATCTTGTTAGTTTCATTATTTATTCTTTATCTTTTGCAATGTAATTTTTTTCTTTTACCACAAAAAATATAATTTATGATCTGTCTTGTTGTTTTAAAAATTATTTCTAATGCATCAATTCTCCCTCTATTTTCCTCCATTTGGTGAGATTTATCTAAGTCCTCAGAAGAGGTATTTCAATAGTGATGCTTCAAGAACTGCCTCTTGGTTGTTGAAACACACTGTTAGTTCATTCTAATTTTTACCAGCAGCTTTCTTAGAAATAATTAAGAATCATTAAGAATCATGTACTGATCTGTCCCCTTTTGGCTAAGACATACCTTCTAAGCACACAAACAAAAAGTAAAACTGAGTTTGTGAGATCTCAGGTTTACTCCACTCTGATTACAGCAAAAGGGACACTAGTATCATCCACTATATCTTCTAGTCCCAAGTTGGATGAAGTACATGAGGCCTAGCAGGTGTTTGTCTTATTCTTTAATATAAAATAGGCTTTAGGACTGAGCAGCAGGAATAAAAGAGGAGAAAGAAAGATTGGAAAAATTGTGATGATGTTGAAATGAGTTATAGGCTACAGCAAACTGCCACACCTGGTGTAAGTAAAAAAAGAAGGGGCTAATATTTGCTGCAAGAAAACAAGCTTTGACATTTAATTGCAAGAAGAGTCAGGCTTTAGAATAGCTTGCCTAGGAAGGATGTGGACTTTATGTATTTTTCAGTTTCAAAGAATACGAACAATAGCTCTGCTTCTGCGAAGACTTAAACAGAAGAGTAGCTTTCATGTGGTGCTACTCTCTTTGAAGTCAGTAGGAAAATTTGCATGTGAAAGTTTGAGCATCTTTAAGTTAATAGCCACTATTGTCCTAAACAATGTCCAAACTAGAAGGAACTATATACATATATGTACATATGTATATACATATGTATTAAACCAAGAACAAATGTTATCAGGAATAAAAAAACAGTAAATCAGCAATCCAAATTATTTAAAAACAATGATGTGATGAGCTACTTCAATGAATGTGTCATGATTTGTTTCATTCAGTGTTAAGAAAGGAGCAGAAACAAGCAGCTCTGTTACTAGCTTTTAGTCTTCTCCAATTAATTTGTTTTATTTTATTTTTCGGAAGTCCTATGTTCAGAAGAGCACAACAGCTGGCCTCATGACTAAAACTTTCTGATAGAACTCAAATGAATGTGCTCCTAAGATAACAGCATTAAAAACATAATTATACCCATTCAAAAATTCTAACAAAATGGTTTATGACAGAACATATTCATTCTCTAGAAGATTACAGAGATTTCTGTTGCTGAAGTCAAAGACACCTGTAGATTTAAGTCTATAAGAACACATCTAGAACCTAAGTTGAGATGAGTGAACAATTCATCAATCAACTACCAAGTCATAATAGTAAAAATACACTCTAAAACCAGCCTGAGAACTCTTTAAAAATATCTATTTGGAACCTCGTAAGTTTTAAGACATGTAAAGTATAAAAATATTTGAACAGATAGAGGAACAGGGAGAACAAGAAGAAAAAAGAATATAGTTACCCACCCTCCATTATATTAAGAAAATCTCTGGAAATCACAGTAAAATAAATGGATACGAGAAGAGGAAGGAGTCATTTTTCACAACATGGGAAATCTTGAAATCAAGAGTGGTAATGATAGCAGGTTTAGTAACCTCCAAGATTAGATGTTTGCCAAGCAAGAGTCAGAGAGTGTTACTCCTTTTGCATAGCTATACAATGTACAGGCGCCTTCATGAAGATATAAAGAATAAATGTGTCTAGGGAGAGAGAAGAGTATTATTTTTCCCATCTCTTTTCCGACATTTCATGTGATGATCAGCCCCCACATAGAGAAGTTTTAGAGCATCTCAACACAATGTTTCAAAGAAGACTGCATATATCCAATAACTTTTCAGAATAAGCACTGTTGAATCTCATTGCTCAATGGGATGATGACCAGAAGAACGTTATGCTGACTGAAAGCTTCCAGGAACTCACATTATAAAACTATAGTTACATATAGGTACGTACACTATACCTATACTTAAAACTGAAATCTTCCTAACATTATACCATTACCTGCATGATGTTAACTGTGTTGCATTATGCAAGGCCTAAAATGTTTGATAAGGGCAGTGTATAAAACCGCCAGCTCTCCCTAAGTTACGTTTCTTGTCACAAATTATATCCTACTGCAATAACACTACATATTGTCAAAGGAAGCCTATATTTATTACACATCCAGAAGTAAGTGCATCATCACAAGCAGAGTATTAATTCTGTTTTATGTTGAAGGACATAAATACACTTTTCAAAACACATTATTCCCTACAGCTGCTTTTCAGAGGTTGTTTTCCTGCTCGTTGTGTGAAAGTCATTTTGGCTACCATAAGGCCAAGCTGTCCTCGCTGCCAGCACCAGCTGTATGCACAGCACCAGCCTCTGAGTGAACACAGCAGCCTTACAAGTGCTGCAACACTGCTTTCTAATTGCTACCTGAATAGTTATCATAAATAGTGGCTTAAATCCCACTTTCTGCAAAAATAGAAGCTCCAAACCCCTGACAATGTCTGGCATGACACCCTCTGATGTGACCCAGCCGAAACTGGCCTCCTCCACACATGCTGTGCTGCCATCTGAGCCTTCAGGCAAGGCTTGTGCAGCCATCCTTTTGTACAACAGAGTCAGGTGCTGCTATCTGAAGTCCAAAACCTACTAAGATGTCTAACTATTAATATTAATAATTGACTTGATTAAAGTAAACAGTTGGGATTGCCAGGAGAGATAACATGGAGAAGTCTCCGGGGGAGCACACACTAGGGGTCCTTGCTTAATGCCATTAGTGTGTCAATAGCTTGAGTGCTTTATTGGGTCCTATCTGCGTGTCTGCAAGTCGGGAGGAATTTTTCAGCTTTTCTGTAATCTGTCACTCTCCTCCAGTGTGCACGTGTGAGCAGTTACCCAACACGAGAAATTTCATCTGCCCCTGCTTTCAGTGTGCAGGTCATTTTTTTGCAGGCAAGTGGGATTATTTAGCTATTATGTGTGGTAAGATGATGGAAAGTCTGGGAGACCTACTTTTAGCAGGTCAGCCCCAGGGTTGCCATAGGGGTACCCATAGGGATTCATATGCAAACAGCCTTAGAAATAACTGCTGGGGATGAAGGGGAGGGAGCAAGGCCCCACATATCCATGAGAATAAAGCAGCATATGAATCGCACGCACTTAGGCTTCAACATTATTCATCCCCATCACCTCTCAGCATTGTGAAAGCCACTGCCCTGCGTGATTCAGCAGCATCGGCCCTCCCTGCCCAGGCGCTCCTGCTGAATGCAAATGCAACCAGCAGTGAGTAATTTCAGTTCAGCTTTGTGCGCGTTCTCCTTAGGAGAGAAACCGGCTGCTCCAGTTTAAACAGACCGTAAATGAAATATTTTCTTCAGATCAACACTTAGGAGCACAAATAAAATTCTTAAATCATTCTCTCATCTCTGCATCTGCTATTCAAGGCTACAGTGACACAGGGATGAGCAGGCAAGAGATACTATTCGGAAAAGACAGTCACTTAAATATGGTTTCAGTCAATTTTCTTTATTAACAACAGACATCCCTTGAAATCTATTGAGGTGTATTGCCAAGAAATGTTAAAGCCTCATGATAAAACTTGGCCTCAGATATCTTGGGGGATTTCCTGGCCTTGTAGCTGATTTAATAAATACTTGTGGCAGAAAAGGAAAAAAAAAAAAAAGAAAAAAGAAAAAAAACTGTTTGCTGTTGAATGTCCATAGGGAACACAGGACACTGGAATGGGAAGGGCAAGAGAAGTTGAAAAAAAGGCAGGGACTTGGGGGCAAACCTAAACCTAAGGCAACCTAAACTAGCTTGATATGTTTACCTTTTCCATAGTACTTTTTGATTATATAACCCACTGAGGTAACATAATATACCCAGAGACCTCTAGTGTTAACGACTTTCCTGTCCTCCCTCAGATGGAACTGAGACGGCCGTAGGAAACACCGGCTGGCATTTTCTAGCTGATCACAGTGGCCTGTCCCATGTGGGCATCTGCACGCCCTTATTGCATCCCATAGGAAAGCCTCGTGGAGTTGTGTTTGTTTATCTTTCTGCAGGAACTAAAAAGCTGCTAAGGAATTTAGTAGCCCTTCCTTCAGTGTTTGGCAGCCTCTCCCTCCCCCCTCCTGGCAGAACAGCTGCTAGTGCTAAACAGCTCAGGTACGAGAGAGGAAAAATTAGCTTTGGAAGGGATGCAGGAATGCCAAGTGAGATGTGTGCGATGGGGTTCTGGAAAAAACAGGATGAAAGTAAATAGCATCTGGATATCCATAACAGAAGCTGTGTATACACCCAGCATATAATTATAATATATCTCCAGCTAACAGCTCAGAGCAAACTGAAACTAAACTCCATTTGATTTGTTAGATCACATATTTATTAGGACAGAATTTCATACAGGGAATATAGGAGGGAGCCACAGATATACAGAAAGAAAAAAACAGACTCCACTCTTAAAAAAAAAATTATAAAAAGTTAATGACAAAGGCAAAGATAATATCAGTCTCCAAACTAGGCAGATGACAGCAAATTATTTTTCATGGCCACTAGGAATAGGAGAAAGAGAAAATTGGCTTAATTTTGCAATAACTAACACTTAGATTAACTACTGGGGAAATTCTGAAGGCACTGAGAGATGAGCTGCAAAATTAGACTATATAGGAAGCCTGGAAAATCTTCCTTGGAGGTCTTTAAGAGCAAACATTAGATGAAGATCTCTTAGATTCACCTAAGAGTCTGTCTGAGTACACCTGGGCTCGCCGCAGCACACAGGCATGGATTAACCAACCTCTGGGTTTTCTCCTGGCCCACAGCTCAAGACATAATGAGATAGAGAACAGAAATTTCATTAAAGATACACAATATGTCTCTTTCTACAATGGAAATACCTTTTAAAGCAGTCATAAAACTGTGCCTGTTGACAGCATTAGAGCTGAGGAGGGGAATCTCTCTACTAGACACTCCTAACTAGTTAATCCAGGCTTTGAGAAAATGGGCTTATTTATAAATTCTGAAAAATCAGTGATTTCCAATACACTAAGTCACAGAGGAATGTCTGTGACATTAGAAACATCAGTATGGTGCAAGCAAGCAAACATACCATGGTTATACCAAAATAACAGCCCTACCACACGCTTCTGACCAGATGGCTTAGCATCACCCAGGTTTAATTGTTACAGCCTATGTTAGAGAACAAAACAAGGTGCCCAGGAAGAATTTTAAGCAGGTGTTTAGCAATTGTGGACCCTGTGAACATGGGCTACACTTTGCATTTGCAGTGTTGGTTCCGAGCCTCCCACGAGCGCAGCCCATGGTGTCCAGTGTCACTACAGTGGCCGGGGGCCACCAAAGGAGTGAAAACCCTGGCCTGTGATGGGAAGTGTGAGAGCCCAGGATAAAAAGTTTTGACAGCGGCTGCCCCAAGACTAGAGCTAAGCCTCTATGTCCATAAATGTGTCTCCTTAAGTAATAAATCAGGGGACAGAGGGGTATAAATAAAATCACTTTACCTTAGTTCTTTCTCTTGAAGCTTAGCACAGAAATAAACGCCTTCTACCAAGGAGTACAAAACTATTCCTACAAACAGCAAGGGAAGAGAAACAAAAATAATTTATGTTATTCTGACTGATTCTACTAGAAAAGAAGCGTTCAGGTCTGTGGCTACACTGGACTAACAGTGTTTATAGAGAGATCCCTACTTGGGAGCAGAAAGGTACTAAGCAAGTTCCCTTCTCCCTTGCACACTTCGTGAAGCAGACTTTGGCCTAGGTAGGAAGGAACTCTGTGGACCTTGGCTAGTGTTTGCATAGCACTCACCATAGGTAATCCATTCTCAAGCAGCATTTTACATCTCACCAGGATCACAGCATTTTAAGTTACCCCTCCAAAAAGAAGGACGTGCAAGAAGCCATTATCACACCCTTCCTTGCACATTTCTTGCTGCTTATGTCAGGCTCACCAGGCACACACTTTGCCTTTTTTTTCTTCCTTCTTTATTATTTTTTTTTCCTGAGTGCAGTTCCCAGCACTCAGCTGAACAATAACACTCAAACGCTGCCGGCTGCTTTCGTGCCTTTTCCTGCTATTTTCCTTTGCCGCTGACCTCCTGCCCCGCTGCTCGCAGCCGATGTGCATTTCTTTTGTAATTTCAGCTCCAGGCCGCCTCATTCACCCCTGTTAGAAGCCAGCCCCTCGGGAAGGGTCTCCCACCCTTCATGTCTTGCTTCAGCTCAGCTGAACCCGGTGTCCTCTTCTCCACCAGCACAAAGTCTGCCTCGCATTGGGGGCATTCCTTGCTGCTCCCAGGCAGCTGGCAGCACCATCCCGATGTTCCCCTGCCATTTGCACGGGGTCGAACATTTCTCCATCATCTCTGGAAACAGGGCGCTGTATCAACACACGGGATGAAGCTTTTCCTTACGCTACACCAGCTTCCATGGGGTTCAGGTCACGGCTACTTTTATAAACTCATTCCGTCCTGGCAGCAAGCCCAGTGCGTGGCCACAAGCAGCAGAGCTGGAGGGGCTGGTGCAGCCAGAACACCACCGCGGAGGCAGCACGATTGCCATCAGCCGCCTCTGTGCAAAAGGCTTGTGCTCCCAGCTAGACAACACGGCCATCCTTAGCACTTCCAAACTGTACGGGTCCAAAAATCAGAGCCACGTGGTCATGCCTGCATTTTATGTGCAGCCATTAAACATGCAAACATTTAGAATTTCTTTAAAAAAGACACAAAACAAAACCACTTCTTGGGTTCCTGGTCATCTAAGTACGAAGTTTGTAGCTTTTAGCATTCCCTCCATAATGACAAAAATGAGAAACTGTCTTTTTTTTTAACAAAAAGCTGGGATTCTCAACAGCATTCTGAGCAATATATTAACAGTAAAGATTTTCCATGGCTGAGACAAGTTAATCGCCCCATTTTGCTATAATATTAACAAAATATTTGAATTGCAGCCTTGTGAGGGATTGCAGCGGTCGAGGCTGCAAGAGGCGGCAGTGGTGGCATCCCCGCAGCCTGCAGCCGCGTCTGCAGGTTGCTCAGAGCTGGGTGAGCGCCCGGAGAGCCGTCGCGCTCCGAAGGGAATGGCTTCCCATCTGCACTGCTCCAAGGGTCATCAGCTCCACCAGCGTTAAACTGGAGAGGTCAGTAATGTGGCGTGAAAAGCATTAAAAACAAATGTCTTGAATAATTAATGGAGGAAGAAGCATTGTGGCAGGAGACTGAGGAATACTGACCGTGCACCCAAGCAATCCACAGCCTCTGTACCAAGGAGGGCACAAGTCTGCTAATCAAGACCGGCTTCCAAAGAGGCAAGTCCTGCAAGCCCCCATCCCACCATGGATGCCATGCACGTACATCGCTCCCCATAAAACGCCAGCTCCTACACGTGGGAAATCATCCTTTGGGCTTAGAAATATCTTTCAGGTTTACTGCTGACTTTCTGAGGCTGAGCTGTGCACTGAATCTGCACTTCCAGGGTTCTCGATTTTCTGATAGGACAATCAATAGGTCCAATAGGACCTTTTATGCCTTCCCATCTCTTTGTGATGAAGTTCTGTCTAGGAACAGTCAGGGAAAAGCTAAGCTCTGAGAAAAGCAATATAAAATGAAAAGGAATACAATTTGAATGAATTTGTTTGCTAAACAAATGGTGTTTGTACAGTGCCAGGTTGTTCATTTCTATAGGCTTCACAGTACCTCATTCTTAAAATGAGGAAAACATTATTTTTGTTACCCATGAATAGCATCTAGCAAGAATGATAACACCTCATGTAGAAGATTAGTAACTCTTTTGACAGGCCACTAACACAAAAACAAGTAATAAATTAGCTGTAAAATGGAGCCACTCTCAATGCAGTGCCTGAGCAAAATTGCTTAGTAATTTGTTTTGCTAATATACATGGAATTACTCAACCTCCTAGCCTGAGAAGTGAGGTTATTTTTTTGCAACTGACTTCTCATTACCTCATCTTGTTTTTTTCTTGGTTGTGTTTTTGGTTTGTTTGTTTGTTTTCTTTTATTTTATTTTCCCCTAAAACAGAGCCAAATCCTGAGGTCTTTACTCATTTAAACCTTATTCAAACAAGTGTCTCACTGAAGCTATCTGGAAAGCCTGGGCAGGTACAAATGGAGTCTACGGATCATATCTGCATACTTGTAAAGGGAAAAAAAAGTACTGAACAGCTCAGCTTGCACATTTTCATAAAGTCCATAACTCAATTTCTTTGGACACAAGCAAAAGGAAATTGATTTCTTTCGTCACAGTTCCTGTACATTTTCCCTTGTTATTTGTCTGCATTCACATTTTATTTAATAATTTGCAGAGTGCACACTAAACTAAAAGAAAACATTGAAGATGCAAATAAAGAAGCAAATTTTGATTTGGTGAAGCAAATTTTGATTTGGTAAACCTGAAGTGTGTGGGATTCTTTTATTTAATCCAAACCTGCAGTCACATACTCCATTCACAGACCTTTTGGAGATCAGAAAAGCAGCATTTTCCACCAGTGTTATCTCAGATCCCAAGGCCAGCCCCACTTCCCAGTGGTGCTACCCACAGAGGGCTTCGGTCAGGCAGTCAGGCCGAGCTTCTCACCACATTAATGAATTAGTAGGATGCTTACCCAAAACCCAGCGTGTTTTCTGTAGCAGACCTGCCCGAGTAGGACCACAGAGTTAGGGTGAAAGTACTGAAAATTTGGTGACTACAAAACTCTTGTCACAGAGCCCCTCTCATAGCGCCAGCTGTCACAGCAGCAGAGTTTTTGCTGAAAGTAAAAAATCCAATTTGCGGCTTTCTAAGAGAAGGCTCTTAGGAGTAGAATCTAGTTTACAACTTTCTTTGAAAAAAAACAAACAGCTTCTTATCAGTGTCAAATTGAAACCAAGCTTATACGGTGAGGAGCATTCTGAAAAATGGCATTCTTTATCAAAGGAGAACATTTTTCAGGCACACCCAACAAAACTGTAGGGAAAACAAAAACCCCACCCCCTATATATGTCCACAAATATTGCGGGGACCCAAGCTGAAAAACAAAAAGCACAGCTCTTGAGGAGAAACCTGTAAATTAAAAATACCCTTTGCTTTTGTAAATTCTAACTAGGTAAGAATAATATTCATTTTCTTGAGGTTTCCAGGCAGCAGACTATGCAAATCATTTGGAGCTGCCCTTGGTGTAATTTATTCTTGTAGTAACACTATGGTCTATTAATAAATTCTCTTCAGAGGCCTGTGACTTCCTATAACAAATTAACCAAAAGGTACAATGTATTCACAGTTGGTAGCAGGCACACGGTGGAGATTATATATATACATATATATACATATATATATATATGAAATGCATTATACTGAGATCTTGCAAAAAATAGAAAGATTAGTTTGAAAATAGACTAGAGGAAGTGTACATTTCTTTGTAGCCAATTTGAGGAAGATATAGAACAATAGAATAGAAAAAATATATATTTTTTCATATGCACTCATTTTTTAAGTCTCTTTATTTTACCCATAAAAGCACCACCCAGATTTGATGTTTTAGAAGCCACAACCTCTATCATTCACAAAAAACAAGCTGGGAATATCACATTGTTCAGAAAAATGCAGACATATTAGGTAAAAGATCTACAGTATAAGAGAATGAGATATCACCAAGTCCAACTATCTGATATTAGTTAAAGAAACTAAGTCTTAAGGATAATCTCTATGTACCTCGCCTTACAGATAATTCTTTCGTTTTTATTCATGAAGGGACCTCTCTCTCTCTGCATATGTGTCATCTACATGTGTGTATATATATATACACACACATATCATACACACACCCATATAAGAAATAAATATTAAAATCACATTCATTGCCCAGAATTCAGCTATTTGTAACTTCCTCTAATTTTTTGTAGCTACTGTGCTGAGGAGGCCACCAGGTGACCAAAACGAAAAAAAAACCCACAAAATACAAAAACCTTTGACCTTGAAGCCGCCTTTTGAACTAGACAGTGAAGAATGAATTCATTTTGTAAGCAGGTGGGGACTTTGGCTGCCACATGCTTACCCCAAATAGACCGTCCCCATCACAAGGAACACCTGCTCCACAGCTGCATCAAGTGGGAGGGAGTGCCCTTAGGAAAGCAAATTGGGCAACAGGGAAAACAGGACCAAAGAGCGCAGCTTTGCATGTCAAGCACCCAGTTTGCCTCCAGACCTTCAGGGAGTGTTATGATATTTCTGCATTCTTAGTTGTCTGCCGTTGGCTGCTGTCCATCTTGAAAGCACCTAGGAGAAGAGCAAGCAGAGAGAGCCTGCTAATACGCCCTCACCCAAAACAGAGAGGCGCCTTGAACCCAGGAGGAGCAAGGGATCAAATGCAGGGAAAAACAAATGGTGCGTGGGGTGGAGAGCCTGAGGATCACTGCTTTCCAAAGGGGTAACTTGAGGAGAAGTGGGAGAGAGAAGGGAAGAAAAAAAAAAACAACTAATCACTGCATTACTAAACAACACCAAGAGGTTTTTGAAGGCATCAGGGACCATGAGGTCTTCCCAACAGAAATGAGTACTGTCCTGCACCAGTTGGGCATTACATCTCACCACACACTTAGGCACCAGTGGAAATATTTGGAGTCTCCTCCCCACTGAGAAGTAAGTAACCAAGCAAAAGGGTTTAGCGACTACAGGCTGCCTCTGGAATTACATTGCCTCATCATGTAATGTTATTCTCAACACGCGGCTTTGGGCCACACCATGCAGTCTCTGGGAGAAAAAACATCCCGGATGCCTTTTCCTCAGAAACACCCACCGAGCACTTTGCCAGCTCCTTGGGCTCTATTCCTGACCCCAGCTCTGCACCCCAAAGAGAGGGAGATCATTTTTTATTGCATGCATAGTTCTGCAGGGGATTTTGTAACGCTCTAACCTCCCCTCCAAGGAGATTTGCCACCACCAGGTACCTGTAGCCCCTTGTCAGCCCCTTGTCTGTTGTCAAGACTCACAGATTTAAATTTTCTTTCTTGTCCAGTTACTGTTTTGTTCCTTAAAGGGATTTTTCATGAAAAGATGGAAATCACATTTCTGTTGGACATCGCAGTATTTACATGCCATGCAACAAGCAGTATATACTTACACTGGATGGATGACGGTATAAATAATGGTAGTTCCAAATCTGTGAGGATAAGTGAAAGAGGCTCAGCACCATAGTAAATACTGGAAATCAGAGTTACGCTGAGTGGGAATAGATCTTCTCAAAATAAATCCAGTTCACAGACAAGTGATTGCAAATAACTGTGTCTTGATCTTTGCTTTGATCCAAAATTTACTCCACAGATTAGCACCTCAACAACTTCACTTTTCAAACATGCAAGATTTTGCCAAGGTCTAAGTTCAGTATCTTTCCTCTTCACTCTCACCATCACCCATCTTACCCAGTTGGGACCAGCTTGAACATCTGCCTGCAGATCTCCCCTGCTGCTAATTGTTGGCAGGACTGGGTTCAAGCAAAGAATAAATAAGTAGCCCAATAGAGATTTTGCTTCATTTTTCTTTGCCTAAACTTCCTAAAGATGAATCTTGATACCGTGGCAAGCTGAATTCTTCCTTTTTTTTTTAATGTTAGCAGAGGACAGGTCTTTATTTGGTCACAACTGATGAAGTTCTGAAAATAACTTGGACTCTCATGGGCACAGTCAAGCTAAAGTAGTTAATAAATAATAAATAAATAAAACAATGGTAAAGCTCTGGTCCAGCCCTTCTCAAAGTCAGTGGAAAGTCCCCTGCTCACTTCAGTCATTTTAAAAATAGTTCCTATTGCACAGACAGTAAGGAGATTAACCAGAACACAATGAGGGCTTACATGTGTGATCTAATTGGCTTTGAACGCAAGTTTAAACTAGTTTTCTCATCATACTTCACATCAAACAGTTGCTAAAGAACATCTACCCAGATTTCCCCTTCCACCAAGCCAGAGAGCTGCTACAGTCTTTACCATAGCGTGAAATGGAAGAAACACCAGAGTCCCCCTCTCCCAGGCCCGCGCTGCTCCCTGCTCTTACCTCGCACAACACTTCTCCAGAAGGGAGCCAAGGCTGCAGGCTGATACTGATTTTTATTAAACTGGGGGGATTTACTTTTTCTACTTTTAAATGGGATCCTAGATACTCAGAAATTTTCTATTGGAGATTCTGAAGAGGTAAAGCAGGTAACTAATGGGTGTATCTTTTATTTCTGTTATTAACAAAAAACATATTTTCCAACTTTGGAGGGTTTTATATTGTTCATGAAGGGAAACTTTTAGCTACTGAAGCAGATGAGTGTTTGCATTTCAACAACCTGAAAATGTATTTTTTAATCTTAAGATTTCACCCAGCAAAGTATTAATGCAAGAAGCTAGGGCTCAGAAGCTTTAGATTCCTGTGAAAGTCTCAGCTCATTAGGATGTCCAGACATCTGCCTAAGGCTGCAAATTTCATCAGACTTTACAAGGGACCTGGGCCCTTCTAGCTAGGGGCAAGGCAGGGATAACTTAAGTGACTGGTCCTATCTGAATTATCCTATGTCAGGCAAATAAACTGAGGCCTTTCTGGCAAAATTAATCAAAAAAGCAAAACAAACAAAAAAGGCCTTTTATGCAACAGAGCCTTGCAATTTATTTCCCTAGTAGTTCCATTATTGGCTCTAGCATTTTCCTAAGTGGGCTTCCTCTTTTCCCTTATATGCAGTTTTTGTTCTTGCACAAATGCTTTTACAATGTCCAAGCATAGTAATCAAGATTTCTATAGTTTTCAAACTACAGTTCGAAAACTAACATGTGCCAGATACAGAGGATACAGTGGTTACATATGGACTATGCATAGTAAATTCCTGACACCTGCAGATTTTACCTTTGTGATTTTGATAGCTCGGCCAATTTCCTAATATATCATCTGCTGTTAGAGCTAGCCTACAGTTTGAGATTGGTGAAAAAATTATATACACTCTCTGCCAAATGTGTGACAAATTAGCTCCTAGCACATCTTGTTATTAACGGTCGTATATGTGCTAGTATATGTGCTAGCACTCAGACGATGAATATTCTAATCTAGCTCAGATTCAATTCCTTGGTGACTTCACAAATTGCTACTATGCTTATCAGGCATTAATACCTCTTCTTGCTTCAACATCTGCGTCACAGCTTATAAAGCAGAGAGCTGAGCCAGTGAAAGTGAGAGCCGTGTAGGGTTGTGAAAGCCCTGCAGGACTATTTGTTAAGGCTTCAATCCCAAAGCCTGGTCCGCTTGGCTTTCAGAGCTCCCTCAAGCCTCTCTGAAATACCACAGGGGCTTTCCTAATTAACCCTTGGTTATATGATTGCATATAATAAGCACCTGGAGGCGGCACTTCTCTTTTAATACTGATACCTTCAGGGAGACCCAAATTCGATTTCTTTCTTCCCAGAGCTGCTGACAGGTACCAGATAATGACTCTTCTCATCAAGCTCTTCAAGGGCCTGCCAAGGTTGAATGGCTGCTTTGCAATCCTAACTGGGCTCTCGTGAGAGCAAGACTCATCCACAGGGCCAGAGGAGAAATGAAAAGAAAGGATCTAGAAAGGGCTGTTCATGCGAATTGTTTAGAAAGAAGGCAAAATCCTTCCCAAGACCTTTGACTTTACAGTTAGCAGGAAAGTTTTCTCTGTATGAGAAATACGCAAGAAATACAGGGTCCTGCAGCTATCTCAGCTAATGATTAGAGTCAACCAATTAGACCTGATTGGCGGTTAAAGATGTACTACCAACCTTCAAACTGGGCAGGGGGAATTGGTGTAGAAGGTTATTTATTGTAGAGAGGCTTGTTGGCTACAACTGAAGACAAGGAGAGAAATGACTGTTGATATGCAGAGCACGATGCCACCCCAGGCCTGAGCAAGCAATAGTCTCAGTGACTAAAAGGAACTAGCTAGAGAGCCCAGACAATGTTTCAGTTTAAGTACAACTGAAGTTGATCACTAAGGTAGTCAAACATGAGCAAAGCTGGGAACTCATATGAACTCAGGGATATCGTTACATGAAGACTATTCAGGATTCATTATCACAGAACGGTTAAGGTTGGAAGGGACCTCTAGAGGTCATCTAGTCCAACCCCCCTGCACACACACGGCCACCTAGAGCCCGTGGCACAGGACCATGTCCATGTGGGTTTTGAAGATCTCCACAGCCTCTCTTGGCAATCTCTTCCAGTGCTCTGTCACCCTCACTCCTCACAGCACTTAACACAGGCCCTTAACACACTTAGTGCTCTGCTTCTGCTGAAGCCTGAGGTTGTACATCAGCAGCATGAGCAGCTGGAAGAGATGAGGTAGGTACGTTCCTAATAGCAAGACTTTCCACCAATTAAGCACCTTTTATCCAAAACATCTTACAAAGGCAAATAAAAGTTACTTTCATTTTAGAGACAGAGAGACTGAGGTATGCATACCTGGTATAATTCACGCAGATGTCACACAGGGATATGTTTACACTGAATACCATGGGCATATGCCAAGCAGATGAAAGTTTTTCAGTTCACGTGGCATGATGAGAAAAAGCTACGTGAACATGTTGGGACAGCATCAAGTGCGGGTGAAATCACGGTGAAAGGCCATGCGGCAAGAAGGGCAAATGTGGTCACCTCAGCTAATGTGGTCACCCAGCTCTAAAGCAAAATGTGTGTAAAGCAGATGTGTGCTCATATCTGTCTCTGTGTCAGAGGCTGGACAAGACACTAAGATCTGCAAGCAGGACTCTATTGAAGTTAATGAGAGTTTCATTATTACCTTGACTGAAGCCAGACTTTACCATAGGGCTCTGACTTGTAGTCACTTGAGTCAAAACCACTTTAATATCACAACTTGCAATAGGCAGAGACAGTTTTTGGGAGCACAGCCTAGACCATGGAGGGTCCCAGGAGTAATTTAGGGTTTACCTTACATGTTGCAAGGGGAAAGTTCACCTGAGGGTCCATCTTTATATTGTCCAAGGCACCACAGATGTGTGTCTGCACTGTCATAGTAGCAAAGCTATTTCAATTTAGTCAGCCACTTGGTGCCAAAAGAGGAAAGCCCAGTCAGAATGCCAAGTGCAGAGCAAATTAATTGAGTAAACATAATGTACTCTGAAGAGGAGAGCTTCAAACAAACTCTTAGGTAATTATCAAGGGAGATAGATATGCTGCTAGTCAGGAAGCCCAGCCCACTATAAAAAAAAATCCACTACAAATAATAAAAAGCTATTGTTAAAAGGCAGTGTATAAAAATAAAGTGAAAACATCAGGTCCTGGGGGTGAGAGGAGTGGCTGCACCACCTGGTCCCTACCAGGAATGCTATTTCCTAAACATACACAACTACCCATTCCAACTGAAAGAGACGTTGGTTACTGTACTTTATGTTGGTGATTTACCAGTATGATCTGACTAAAGAATGCAAATTAATTTCTCCTTTTACATCTCCCTTTCTTCATCTTCTCTTTTCATTCTCCCTTTACATTTTCAAGGCTTTTGTGTTTTTAATGGACTGTTTCACTAAAATAGCCAGAAAAAAAAAAAAAAACAGCAAAACCATTTTTTTTTAAATATACCAAGGAGTAGCTCTGCATAAAATTCTGGGGGGAAAAGGATCGTCTTTCGTGATCACTGCTTAACCGAGCCCTGGGGAAGGTCTCAAAGCTGCTAAAATACAATTCCATAAATGAGAATATGCAGTGCTTGCAAAAGGAGGCTGGGCTCAAAAACACAACATTGGCTGAAAGACAACTTCCGTGCCAAAGCACAAAACCAGCACGAACAAAGCAAACTGGCATTGTCGTTAATTGTAAGATCTTTTGGCTAAACTGCTACAGGGCAATAAATACATCCCAGCTCAGATCCGCAGTAATTTTTAACCACATTTAGCTTGCCCCAATGAGCAAAAGGTATTTCAGGTATTTCCATCACAATAAAGGTGGGAATTAAGTCATTATGCAGAATTTTTCATGTCTCAGATTGGCTGCAGATTGCAAACCCAAGCCTGCAGTTTTACAATGCAAAGACTCGGCCACGTCTGTGTAGCCTTGCCAGCTGGCATGCTTGTGATTCAGAGGGCAGCTCGAGCTCTGTGTGCGGGCACCAAACGAGTTCCAGGGCACGTGGGATTCTGAACAGCACATTTCGGAGCAGTTCAGAGATGCCACGGTCCATCATGTCACCCTGAGTCACCTTGACATTTCTGAGATTATGCATCATTGAGATGATAGCCCTGAGGCTATAAACCTTCTTTTTAATACATTATTAATGATAATGGCTGTTACAGACTGGCTACATAGTCCCAACTTCTTCTTTCCCTCACAAAAAGTCAGACCAAGACTATTGTGTGCACTTAACACACTAATATTCTGTAGATTTGGATTACATTTTTCAGGATCACAGAAAACTTTACAGAGACTTGAATTAGCTCGTTCCTGCACGGGAAATTGTAGGTTGGGTCCTGAATCCAGCCCTTTGCTCTGTGAACCAGCAAAGGACGTGGGAACTACAAAGGCACCGACAGCCTCATAAAACACTACATTACCTCATAGCTGTAAGTCAGTCCGTTGTTTCAGTTAGCCACGTAGTTAACCTAAGGTGCAGTTGACAGGTATTAGTGAAAAAAATATCTAGACTCCTTACCTACATCTAGGAGAAAATACTTGCCTAGCTCTTAAATGGTAAAATTGAATGGTAATATTAACAGACCAGAAAACTGACTATACTGAAGGTCTCACGTCATCCAGGTGAAGTTTGGAAAACTTTTACTAGAGCTGTGGGTGTTTTCCAGGAGCAGAGATGGCATTTGGATGTTGAGTTTTGCATTCTTCGTACCAAGAACAAGCATTGAACACATCATTCAAATTTCCCAGCTGTATCCTACTAGCTTAAAAGATCTCTTTTCCAAGGACTATGTCCAGCCAAGAAATGTGAGATCATGTAGATTTAGTGACCCGGCTCTCTTGCTCCCTGGGGTTGTGCGCACACCCCACTCCAATCCAATTGACAAAAAGCTGACTCTGTCCCCCAGCTATAATTAAAACAATAGTATCAGTGCTTGCTCTTCCAAGGCTCTTTTAATTACAGTCACAGATTCTCAGCTTCTGCATTTGCAAGGAAGATGCTGCTTGCATTGGCTTTGCTTAGCTGCAAACAGGGATGAAAGCTATCAAGCTTGGCTTGGAGCCTCCTATTCTTTTACCTGCCTAATTACATAAAAGAGGACAGATTTTTTCTTTTTTTTTTTTTTTTTTTGATTAAAACATCTACCCAAAATAAAGGTCAGAAATTCCAGACACCTCTTTCTCAGGAGTGGGCCAGCCCAGGCTACGTGTTGCAAGAGTGGCAGCGCTTGCCCCAAAGTCTTCCATTATCTCACGAAAGTCGGCGCTATCTGAATATTAACAGCACTACACGGATACCCATCTAATGCTCCGATAACATTGTTATCTCCCCGGCGCTGGGCTGCAGAAGCGCTCCGCTTGCTCGGCACATCAAAGGGAACACGACAATAGCGCCGCTTTGGAAAGTGCCTCGGCCTGGCCAAAGGGCAGCGCTCCCAAGCACACGGAGTGCTCTGCTCATCCGGCAGCCGGGCGCGGTCGGGGCACGTTGTGAAACAGCGGCTGGAAAGGCAGCTCCCGTCCGTCCGTCCGTCCGTGCGTCTGTCCGCCAGGAACAGCCCTCGGCCGCACTGACTCAGCGGAAAGCAGTGGGAAAGGAAACGCGCGCGGAGATAGCCAGAGCCCGCCAAGGCCGCGCGCTCCCGGCACGCCGCTCTCGCAGCCAAAGAGGAAAGGGGCTCCGCTAGCAAGGAGGGGGAAAAAGGCAAAAAAAGGAAAAAAAAAATAAAAAGGACTTAGAAAACTTCAGGGAGGAGGAAAAAGATTAAGTCACTTGGAAGAAAAGACATTGCGTCAACATGCTTGGCTCGCCGAGCTCCCGCCGATGCTCTGTCGTGTAGCAGTCAGCACTGCGACTGCGCTCGGCCCGGGTGCTCTGAACCACCCTGCGACCCGCAGCCTGCAGGGAAAAACACGCACACACACGTGTGTACGTGTATGTATGTGTGTGTTCGTGTGGGGGGCAGATCTTTTTGCATACACACATCCATTAGAAAATAGCTTTGAGCCACCGCGATCACAGGCTCGTTACTGCAGTTTGTGTTTTAAAAAGCTGCCCGAGTTCTGGAATATAGGGTCAGAATACTTCAGCCTTCTCCTGTATTATCTCACTTTCTTGGATTTTTTTAGTTGATCTCGGGAAGATTATGTTCCGTAATACTTTCTTCTCACTTCACTATAGTGTTCTTGATATGTTATATAAGCAGAGGCATTGTAGGGGGTAGAAAAACATCATCAAACAAGGGAGCAGTATAGGCACATATTTCCTTTTATTTGCATGTGTTCTGCTCATAGGGCGCCACTTAGGGCCAGCTAATCAGTACTCATCAGTAAAACAAGTTCTCAGGGAGCACCGGGTGCCCTAGGGGCTTTTATTCTCCTCTTCTCCGGGTCAGGAAGCTTTTCAGTGGGTGTTTTGAAAGGACAAGGGGACTGCTCACCAGGAGGTTGTACATCAGCCCAGTGAGGTTGGAGCAACTGGTGGAAAAGCAGAAAGGACAACAGAAATGCCGCCTCTCCCAGGAGCCACTAACTTTTCCATATCTGTCTCATCCTAGACATTTGTGATCTTTTTGTCTCATATAAAAAGGCTCTGCTAATAAGTACCTAGAGGAACTGGAGAGATTTTAGTGAAGCTGTGAAGAGACATAGAGGTAATCTGGCCAGCAAAAGCAGCCTGTATTTATACTCCAAGAATGTAGACAGAGGAAAATAACTGTTTGCTTTGTTTTTAAGCTGGAATGTCTTTAATGAAGAGCAATTTTACTATCTTTTAATGTGATTAAATACAGCAGTAAATCTTGCTCAGTGGAATTTTAATGCACACATGAGAATCTTTGAAATATGCTTGTATAGGGAAGCTGCAGCATAATTATGTTGGTACGGATGGAGGGGTGCAGGAGGAATTTTGTTGTGGTTTGGTTCTGGGGTGAGCAACATTGCAGTTTGGCAGTACTGTGAACATCACATTGCTACCGGAATCTTGTGGAGCGGGGTTTAGGCTGCATGTTGCACATATTTACACTACGGTAAAGCTACCAACTTCAGCTGTCTGCTTCTGCATAACACCCAGCTTCCTCTTCTTCAACCCCCTTTTTGTTATTTTAGCCCATTCACAGCTTCTTGGAACGTTTCCAGCTGCCCAGCTCATTCTCTTTTTTACAATCAGACTGGGCTCTTTCAGGGAGAATTCAGTACTTTTACTGCAATCCAGACTTTTGAAGCCTCACATCTCGCCCTAGTCTCAGCTTTGAAACTCCCCCTGACTTGCTCTGCAATTTGCAACATGTCCAAATGCCTATAAAGAATAGTTTCCATAATATCGCAGTACAATGCTACAGAGAAGGCCTGAAAAAACATGCATTCTGTGGCCAGAAACAGCCCAGAGTGTAGTTTTTCATCCTGCCAGGGCTGAGAGACAGCATCTGCTCTTTGGTCAGGTGCCCGCATGCCCCACGGGCGGCCAGTCCATCAGTCTGTGCCAACCTCCCACCCCTAGCCCCATGCCAGGCACATGGCCCGTGGTCGGGAGGCTCTCCCCAGGGATCAGCCGCCTCCGTCCCTGCACTTCCACCAGCCAAGCAGCACATGTTGATTTTCTGCTCCAGCAGAGCACACTCTCATTTGAATAACAAAATAATGCTGCAGATATTCCCTACATTATAAGTTAATATTTGGATTCAACTCCTTCAAGTTGCCTGACACTAGAGCACACTGTTTGGAGGTGTCCCACCAAGACACAGAAGAGATCTAAACAGAAGAGCAAAAGACATATGCACTTACTTCTTTCCAAGATGTTTTCCCTTTTAAAAAGAAAACCATAAAGCTACGCCTTGTTTTTCTTAGTGAGTATTCATGGGTAGGTGTAGTTCTTGAAAGTCATATAGGGAAATATATATCTGGATTTGCTGAAGCACCTCTAGTTAAGGAATTATGTCAGCCCATCTAACGGTGGTCAGCCTGATTAGCTTACCTAAGAGACAGGACACGTTATTTGAGTAATATCACCAAGCTAATGGAGCTAATGTGCTGCTTTTCAACAAAGCTAGTGGGGTTTGTACTGTGCATGTGGATATCAGCCATCTAAAATCCAAATAAAGACTCTGAACTTCACTCTGGACTGTGGATACACCCATGACTTTGCACAGCATTCCTGTTTGCTGATTGACAAGGGCAAAGTACATTGAAGTAGAAAACCAAAGCAGGTAAACTCTCTAAAGAAAGACTTTGGTGTCCATCAGGCTTTTCTCCTGGGGTTATAAACTCCAGACACACACACTATTATATAAAAATGTATACATATATACATTAGATATATAGTAACAGACATGCCTAAAAATGTCTTTTACTATGTGCCACTATAAAACCAATAATGACACAGAACAAAGAACAATTTGAAAGGTTCTGTGGCATCTTCTAAGGTAATAAAAAAAAATGACCCAGCTTTGCATGAAGTGAACAGGTTCTGGAAAATGAATTTTCTTTTTAAGTAATCTTGAATCAAGCAGTCCTCCTTGCTTTTGACAGTCCACAAGGTTGAACCTATGCACTATTCTTTATCTATTTGCTGCACAGACAGACAAACAGTTATCCTCTTACATGAGGCCATCTAGTACCCTGCTAGGAATGTCAGGTACCGGGTCACTACCCTTGACTAAAAGCAGCCCAGAAGGTGCCAGCTAGAGAACAGTGTGGTTTGTCATCAGCTGAAGACAGATATGGCTGGACATATGTCAGTATTTAATACAAGTGTTGGTTCAACAGCAGAGAGCACAAAACTGAACTAACAAGGCTTCCAAAAGTCCAGCAAAGCTCTGCAAGTGCAAAACCAGCCTAAATCACTCCAGCTCCTATGGTATGGGTAAAGTTTGCATCAACTTTTACAGTAGTCTCATCCATTCCAAACTGGAGTCATGTCACTGTGAAAGCAGATTAATTATAGCAGGACGTGACAAGATAAAAAGGGACAGGAGAGAACTGCGTGAGTGCAGAGCTGTTTAAGCCAAAGAACACCCACCTACACGTTGGGAAGAGTCCTGTGTAGACAAGAACTGATGGAGCCACACCTCAGATAAAAATCAAGGAAATTATGCCAATTTAGAACAAGTCTAACTCATGCATTTATTTTAGGCCCAAATTAATAGTGGTCACTAAATTATGGGTGGCCTGTAGGTTGCTGTGTAAAATTTATAGTTTAGAAGTTTTCAGAGTTAAAGTGAAAAGGGAAGATTCTCCCACAGGCCCAGAAGCCATCTGGTGCTATTGCTGTACTTCATGAAAAATTCATTGCCGTTTCAGAATAGTAGGTTATTTCAGAGATTGTGGTGATTTATGTTTTATAAGCAGAATATTTTCTTCACTTTTGATGTTTGCAAATTGGCTTCAGCATCACAGTTCAACAGAGTATGTTCTTCTTGGCTTCAGTATGTGGATTCCTAGCAGCATGGAAGGCAGAAGCAGCTGAAAATCATAATTTCGGTAATAGCTTTAGAAAATGGACATCATAAAGTAGTTTGTTTTCCCAAAGTAGTTTGAGTAAAATAAACAAACACATAAATAAATAAATAAATGTCAAGAAAGTATGTCCAGGCAGTATGAGCTACATTGTAGCTCCACATTCTCACTCAGTCTTTCAACTGGGACAGAGCTGGCTGTGAAGTAACTTGCTGCTTAATTTCATGCAGGATTTGTTATTTTTACTGTTATTTGTTCACAGGAGACTGCACACCCAGAGGATTAGTGTAGGGGAAAATAAAAGCCTAAAATATATTTGTAGAGTCAAGTGAAACGGGGGACTAAGGAGTTTACAAGCTAAAAAAAATACCTCCTCATGAGTTCTGGTGGATACACAGGCACTACAATAAGTGAGTAGACTCCTAACTAGTCATCAGAAGTTTGGCTCTAGTGTCTACCCTCGTGCAGTCCTGTACCACATTGGTATGAACTCTGTGCTGTGGTTTCAGACTTGAAGCAGCGCTTATTAAACTTTACATATTTTTTCAGGCTAGTATGAATAAGGCTGAAAGAATTCAGGTAATAGAGTCAGGCAATTTCTTTAATTAGAATGAGACTTCTTGTGAGGGTTGGCAATAGTTGAAGAGTGGGAGTAAAACATGTTCATAGCAATTCAATATGCTATAAGATGCAGTAGAAAGGAGTTGCTAAAACTGAGAAAGGAATGAGTGAATATTCATAAGTTTTCTCATGAAAACTAAAATCACTTTCAGAGGCCCTTCTGATCTAGCTTCAGACCACACAAGACATTAGATTCCAACTCTGTAAATTGCCTCGTCCACAGATATTCTTATACACTAGTCATGGTATATTATTTTTTAATGCCTTAAAAATTACTTTTATCTAAACAAAATCCCAAGACAGCTATTCTACCTTCTAGCCAAGAACAGATTTTAAAACAAAGTTGAACATGATAGTTGATTAGATGTCATGGAAGCATGCAGAAGGTGGAAGGGAAAGAGAAAACGTTGCCCATGTATGCAGGGTTGGAACATAGGCCAGAGCTCTCCTGGAGTTGAAATGGGCAAGTGCTGCAAAATGCAACAAGGAGGACTTCTACCAGCATATTGTGGATAGAGAGACATGTTTAAAGAGAACATAAATCTATTGATGAATTGATTGTGGCACTTAGTGGCAACAGAAATAGAAAAGGCTGAGATACTTGGTGCTTTTCTCCTTGGCCTTTACTGGCAAGGTTTGCTCTCAGGTCTTTCAGCTTCCTTTGCCCAGTAGCAGTCTCGAACACGGGGACCCAGGGCAGAGAAAGACTGACTGAGGGACCACTGAAGCAGACTGAATACTTGTCTGGTCCCATGGACTTGCGTGATGAATAAGGGCACTGAGCGAGCTGGCCAGAAAATCATAGAGGGCCACTCTGCCACCTTTGAAAGGCCGTGGCAACTGGAGGCACACCAGAGCTCCTTAGAGCCATTCAGAAGTTGACTAAGCAACTCTGAGCAACCTGGCCAGCTACAAAGATGTGCCGGCTTGGAGCACGGGGCTAGATCAGGTGTCCTGCAAGAGTCCTTCACCAGTGACTCCTTCATCCAGCTACAATTCTTCTATCTTGAGCACCAAGATCCAGAGTATTCTGGTTTAGGGAACAACAACATATGAAATTTATTTTCCCTGAAGAGGGGAAGAAATAACTTGAAGCAGGATTTTCAGAGGCACTCCATTCCCCCTGCTTTCCATTTGCTTTATAAGATGGAAAATTCTTATCTCTTGCAGATTCTGAGGAACTACAAAACAGACATATGAGATTATGAACCGCAAAGTTTAAAGTAAACTACGCAAACTACAAGACAACTTGAACTTTTAGCTTTTCTGCCTTACAAAAATGCCTGCATGGCAAGGATCTTGTTGCTCTGTGAGGTCAGCTTTGTGGGAGATATCTACACACCTGAGCAAACAATAACAGCGGGACAAGTAAGATCCCTTTTCCTAACCATTTCAATCAGACCAATTCAAGAGTGTTTCGCACCAAAAAAAATCCTCTAGTTTTTAAAAAGCAAGCACACTTTACCTTTATTCCAGCTGACCTCTGCTTGGTTGGGAGGAGGAGAGTAGATCTCCCATCTCCTCCTGCCTTTTTTCTGAGCAGTTCTTTCCTACTTAAGAGAGAAAGAGACCTTGGCTCTCTTCACCCATCACAGTGTTCACACAGTAACCTTGCTGCCAACTACCTCTGGAATAAGATAGGTGGCTGTTTCAGTTAGTCTTTGCTTTAAGCTGATGATAAATCATTTCCCGTGGGACACGGTGGAGCCATTGCACCTGCAGGAATTCTCACAGTCTGGTAAAACTCTGTTCCAATGTCGGCAACATTCGCATACAGAAGCAGAATCATCCCCTGTTTTCTTCCAGTATATCCTCTAGATCAGTCCTACTCATTCCAGTTTCCAAGGGACAAAAATTTTCTCAGGAATTGTGACTACGGAGAATTCGGTATGGTTTTCTGTTACATTTTAAAACTTTCATGATAGGATGCAGAACTCTATGCCCCTTGAAAGTCTGTCCTAGTTAGACAGCAGCACTAAAGAACCCAGAAAACAAGGGTGTGCTCATGTTTTATTATCTCTAAGCTACAGCTTTGCCCCGCTTCTGAAGGATGCTGCCCTTACTCTAAGCGCCCTAATACATAAACACCTGGTCAGTATTCTCTTAATTTTCTCCTGTCTTCCATTGTGCTGTGCTCCTTCCACTTCACCTCTTTTAGGTTATGAGGCCGAGAAGGGGTCTTTTGGTCTGTGCTCGCATAGCCCTTGCACAATGTGTATCAGTTCGTAAGTTGGACCCTAAGCACAGTGATCTTACCAAATAAGTCAGCAGACTTCACCGCCACAGAGCACTATAATTTCTAACATACTTTCTTCAGTGCTTCAGTCATTGCAATTTGTTATATAGTAAAGGTAATCCACCTGCTCTCCCCTAAATCTAAGAATGGTCACCAACAATTTAACGTTATAATCTAAGTTATAACAACAAAATTATTGCTGAACTCTGCACCTGAACTCTTCTCTCTGAAAGTTTAGATAAACGTCTGACTTGGAGGAAAAAAGCAATTCAGTCAGTGGAGGAGAACAGATTCTACAGCCAAAATTCTCTTCTAGGGGAAGTTGGTCTTTTACTCCCTTCATTAACTTGAGAGCCCTTCATCTCAACTGTCTCCACCAGTACCGGCCATGGTTGCACCACAGAGGTATTTCCAGGCTTGGCAGGTCTGGTTAATAGCCTGGTAGCATTTGCTTAGGAGATAGCCCACACGCTTCAGTGGGATTGCTTGTTTTCCTCAGGTTAAACTCAGGGCTGGAGTAGTCCCTGATGGAGAGGGAAGAGATGGGATCTGGTTCTCCCCAGCTTGCATGAACAAGTCTTTCTGTGAAAAGGGAATAACAATCAGATCCAACACCTATTGAAATCAATGGGAAGTCTCCCATTCATTTCTACTCACTTTTTTATTTTTTCCCCTACAGATTAGGACTTGATCAAAACATATGCAGAATATATAAAAGGCTATTTTTTACTTTTGGTTGTAAATGTTATATTTAAGTAAGTTTTGGATTCTACAGTTTAAGTGATTTTGTTTTCTTAACCAGAGTAAGACAATCTGTTTATTACCTTTTATTGCTTGACTGTGGATAGATATTTGGACAACTAGATAACGAAAGTGAAATAAAAAGATCTTAACAATACAATATTTGTTCATAATATAGGACAGAGATTGTTGAAAGAAAGTATCTTCCAATGCAAGAAATTTAAACTCTAACCTTTAAAGAGACTTGGTTAAATTGAAACCGTTCAGAAGAGGATATAAACACTCTCTTACTACATTCAATTACAATGTTAATGCGGTAACAATAGGACATACTTTGACCTCATCCCAATTGTGAAAAATAAGAAGAGGTTGCCTGTCAGGCAAGCACTGAAGTACAGTTCTCACATCATGTCCAAAAATAAGTGGTTGCATTAACTGAGGCGGTGTGACTGATATTTCAGTAACTCACTGGGGTTTTCATTAAGGAAAGAATGCTGATTCATATAATCCAGTCGTCAGGTTTAGCCAGCCAAGCTGCTGCAGAACCATTTCCTCAATTGAAAAGCGCCTGTCCACACAATGCTGGACATCATTAGCAGTTATTTGCATCAAGCAGAGTGAGTAGGAGTCCAAGGCATCAGTCAAGAGTCTGTTGCACTTGGAGAGGTTTTAATAAAAAATGCATACATACATATATAAAGAGAGAGAATCTCAGAACTCTGTCCAAGTTAAGAATTAAGCAACAAAGGAAGAATACAATTTTGGCTGTTTGTCTGGAGGAAACTGTGACCACAGTTATCTATTGGCATTGCACTGTCAAAGGAATAGTATGATGACCACAGCCTTCTTAAAAGCCTGCTCCATTGCCTAGTTTCATCCAGACTTCCTACTAGTCCCACTTGCCCTCGAAACATGGACTCTCTGCCCTTTCTAGAGAGACCTGGCCTATTACAGCTGCCTGAGCCAGTCCTCTGACGTTGCTGAGAGGACTTTGTCTGTGCAGCATCCTGGCGTGTGCCATAAACTAGGCGGTATGTTTCAGGAAGGTGTGCCAGAGCCGCCCAGAGAGCATTCCCGTGAGTAATTAATACTGCTGGTCAACAAATCATGCCTGGACTTATGCTTCGAGTCCAATGCAAACACAGATGAGGAGGCAAGTAATTGTCACAGAGGAGTAACATCAAGACAGTGACAGATCAAGGCACCAAATCTTTGCATCATGGCACATGACAGGTTAAGGATGTTGGAAAACACGGAGTTAACCTCTTAACACCTTAACCTCTAAAAAATGCGCAGGTACCACATGCCATGACAAGCTATAGAAGAAAGGAGAATCCCACATAAGCAGAAATGACCATCTTTCCTTTGAAATTCACCTTTTATAACTGTTTATTACCCTCGGTTTGTATGATCAGATTCAGAATAGGTGGGGTGAGAATAGGAGGGGTGAGAAAGACCCACTAAGTTCACAGGCATATCCTTCCTTATCTGTAACTTCAAATTAGTAGGAAAAAAACATTTGCTGTGATATAATACATTAATATCACTTACCTCACCAGCATAATTAAACCACCACAGACACTTAAGTTGTTGTGCTCAAGTCTATAGGAAGTCTACACGTAATCGTGTTGCAAATAAGTCATCCTGCGTCAATGTTTTACCAGATAAAGTTTCAGAGATAGAAGCACTAAGACTAACATGAGAGAAAAAAAACAAGGATGTAGTTATATCTCCCAGTATCTACTGTTGCATCTGCCTTCATAATTTCCCCCACCCCCTCCTAAGGGATGATAGCTGCAGAAGAGATTACATAAAAGATGGGGGTATAAAATACTAAGAGATGGAGTGCAACTAACAGCTGGGGACAGCAAGAAGACAAGTCTCCCACGAGAAGGAATGAGGGAATTTTCCCAAAGGCAATACTGATTCCTTACAGTTGATGTTATCACCACATCCGAATCTACACCTTGCTTTTTGGCAAGGTGACAGGTGGAAGGAAACAAGCCAACATTTCTATCGGTGGGATGGCTTGGCATGGGGCAAGGCACACGTATCCTTACAACTAGAAAGTCAAAAAGCATAACAGAACCACCCTGTTTACCTAATTACATGACGTAAACCACACAACCATGCGAGTGTAGCCTTTGTTCTTTCCTCTACGCCTGTTTTTCATCAGTGCCCTCCCACCAATTTAAAGTCTAAAAAAGTAAACCCTAAAACAGGTAGTGCATCTTTTTTAAAGCCCAGGCACCAAGGAGAACATAATCATGATACACCTGAATATAATTGTTGGCAATTAGAGTGTTCCTAGAAATTCTATTTACATCAGGCTATATGTGTTTTGTTACTATTAATACATTTTGGTTTGGAAAGTTGAGCACATTGAAAAAAATAGTCAGGCTTTACAATGCATGTATGAATATATCTTTATTATAAAGAGTTGCTAAGCAATTAACAGATGGTGATCTACTGTTAAACATTTTGAATTCCTTACAATGAAAGATGTACATAATCATTGTGATGCCTTCTATTGATGCGCTCAAGACAAGCTACCCATATGCTAATATGATTATGGCATCCATTAATCAGTTCTATTGAGGATAAAATCCTGATTTATAAAGTGTGACAGAAAAAACAATTACATAAAATGATAGTAGACTAAGCAGAACATAACTCCGGTGAACTGCAAGTTATTTGCCAGTACATCACAAGACAGGCAATTAGGATAATAAAGAAAATCATCCCAGTTTTTATTATCATGTTTTAAGTCTCAGCAGGCTTGCTTTCAGTCATTTCAAGATCTTTTGTCATTTCATTACTCCAAAACAAAACAAAGAAACCAAAGTGACCACAGGAAAATTGGTCGGATTTAAAGGCAAGTCCCACCCTTCAGCTAAGACTGTTTTCACTTTAGATTATATAGTGCAGCAGAATGTCATGATCTATCTATTTTTGCCTAAAAATATATATAATAATAAACCCTAAACTGAAGAAAAGGCTATGAAGGCATAAATTATGGTTGTTTTCATTTACATATATGTATACCCACACACACATATAGGGAGGCAGGGAGGCTTTCCCTGGCTTGGCACTGCTGGCATAGCCGATAGGGAGGTCAAGAAGCCCGCAGCATCCATGGGGCTCCCAGAGCAATAGCAACAAGGCTTTAATTTAGCAAGGAGTGAGGAAGAGGTCGAAACTTCCTTAACTATACACACGCCTCCTCAAACCCTAATAAGTCTCCACACAGGAAGCGCCATGTGTTGAAAGCGGGAGCTCAGCTGCCCAAGTCCCTGTTCACGCAGCCACCAGAGCTGGAAGGTCTCAGCCATGAGTCATCATTTCCCAGGGCTAAAGGTGACCAGAAAAATGCAGACAGCTGCTCTCATGCACTTTGCTTCCTTGATCTGTGGGGATCTGACCTGTACAAGACACCATGCAGAAAACAGCACCCTTAAAGACAGCTATGTGACCTCTCCAGAAGCCACACCAAGGTGCGATAACCTTTCTACACACAAATATTCCCGTGCGCCACAAGCAGCAGGTGCTGCATCCTCCTCCCTAGGGTTTTTAGGGAGTCTGTTCGCAAAGCAAAGAGTTAGACAGATCAACAGTAGCCAATTCAGTCACTATTGAGCTAAAACTATATATATATATATACACATATATATATATCTCAAGAGAGGCTTCAGCTCTCCTCCCTCTAAAAGGCAAATAAGCTCTAGTTTTGAAAGACCACCTCAATCAAGCAAATGATGGCTTGCTTCAGAAGTCATTTTCAAAATATAGTGCAACTGGGAGTAAAAGTGAAGTGCATCATTTTTGTCATCACAAACTCTAAGACAAGTCCAGAGTTGCCTCAGTGAGAACCAAGTTGAGTAGGCCAAATTGAGAAGCTGTCACCTGCCAGCGGACAATGTCACCTGCAGAGACAAATGTCAAGTCTGAAGACAAAGAGTTTCGCGTCAGAATAGGAGAAGCTGTATAGTTTAAATTCTTAAGTCAGTAAATGAACAACCGCACCCTATAATTGAGGAAACAAAGGTAGAAACAAGTCATCTAGCAATTACCTCAGCAAGCATGACGTTCCTAAGGTAAAGTTATTTTTTCTACCACATTATGGGAAGATTTTCGCTCCTGATGGGAAGAACAAGACTAGGGAAAGGAAGAATCAAAGGCACCATTAAGCTGGCTTTGTTATAGGCTGAATTAGGAAGGAGTCGAGTAGGCCAAGGTACTCTACTACTTTCCTTAGGGAAGGAGACTTCTCACCTTTGGCCACCATGTCATTTCCAGGCTTCAAAGCTAGACCAAAATTCCCACTGTTCTTCCTTTGTAAGTAAGAAAAATATCTCTATTTTTCAAGTGTCATAGAATCATAGAATGCCTAAGGTTGGAAGGGACCTCTAGAGGTCATCTAGTCCAACCCCTCTGCACACGCAGGGCCACCTAGAGCACGTGGCACAGGGCTGCATCCAACTGGCTCTTGAAGATCTCCGGAGAAGGAGACTCCACAACCTCTCTGAGCAGGCTGTTCCAGGGCTCTGTCACCCTCACTGTCAAAAGATTTTTCCTTAAGTTCCTGTGCAACTTTTGGTGTTTCAGTTTGTGGCCATTTCCTCTGGTTCTGTCAGTGGCCACCAGTGAAAAGAGGCCAGCCCCATCCTCCTCACTGCCTCCCTTGAGGCACTTATAGACACAGATCAGGTCCCCTCTCAGCCTTCTCTTCTCCAGGCTGAACAGGCCCAGCTCCCTCAGCCTCTCCTCACAGGGCAGATGTTCCAGGCCTCTGATCATCCTCGTGGCCCTGCGCTGGACTCTCTCCAGCAGCTCCACATCCCTCTTGTACTGTCATCACATCTTGTATTTAATCTCATGCTGCCTGATACACTAGAAAGTATCAAATGTGATAAGGATTTGCACCTTCCAATTTCATTCGTTAATTGCTGTCCAGACAATTAACCGGCTTAAGACATTATAACATTATAACGTGGAAAATTCCCCAGTAGTTCTACAGAAACACTATTAAAAAAAAAAGTTAAAAAATAAAAACATTAAAAAAAATTTAAAAAAGTCAGTATGTAATTTCTAACTTACACTCCTTGCTTTCAGACTGAAAAAAAATGGTGCCAATATATTGTACAATTATGTAAAAAAGTGAGAAAGCGTAAGAGTGTATCAAAACAGCAAATGCAAGAAACTTTTTGCAGTTGTGAAGCAGACAGCATAAAGAGCTGTGCCTCAGTTCTTACTTTGGTTTCTCCTAGAAACCAATGTATTTCAGACAGGGCAACCAGCAAGACCAATCAAGTCTTTCTGGAAACCAAGTCTGTAATATTTTGTTACATTTCAAAATAAAACAAACAAACAAAATACTGGTCAAACGTGAAGGCTTTCATGATCCAAAATGCTTTGGCAGCAACTAGTTTAAGGTAGTTAAACCAGTACTAATTTAAGGTGTTGGCACCACTTTGTCCCATTTTATGAATGCCCTTGCAGCATCTCCAGTCGCGCTGGGATACAAGTATAGGCAGCTGAACTGAGAAGCTGGAAGAGAACCTGGAAGCTTCACTGAAGGCAGAGCAGGTCACTGCACGGTCCCCAATGCAGCTGCACAAACAACGGTGCTGACACAACTGCAGGATGTGCGGCAGCATTTTTACTGAGGCTCCCTAAAGACAGAATTCCCTGGGAAAAGCAGCACTCCAGCAAGCTAAAACCCTCTCGCTTCTGCTCACAAGTTGTTACAGCTGGAAGCTACAGAGAAGTTTAAGGCTACGTGGGCCAGGGTTAACCCAGCTGCTCGGGGCAGGACTCCGTCCATTCCAGCCTAGTCCAGGCCTGTGCTCGTACCAGCCCCACGACACACCATCAGCTCCCCACCACCGGTCACCTCCAAGGAACTACTGCTCTGCGGGAGCAGGGTACTTCAAATCGCATTTTCCTTCACAGAGAAGAGCTGCATGGGACTGTGAGCCACAAGGCTGTGCACTGACGGGCACTCGTGTGGTCAGGCAGCCCAAGGCCTCGCTGTGGGAGAAGGAAGATGCAGCTGATGGAGGCCTCACAGGGATGCCCTGGCATGGAGCTGCCCATGCAGCTCAACCCAACCCAACCTGGCTTCATAAGGGTCCCCTGCATCTGTGCTGCACCTTGTCCCAGATGTGGCTCCCCATAACCCAGAGGCTCTACAAATACCAAGCAGCTTGATAGTCACCAGGGAAAATGTGTTTCTATGTGCATCTCCTATTTAGATACTGATATATTTGCATCTTCTATTTAGATATTGACTGCCAAATTATTCATGAGATCTGTTGTTCCGCAAGAGTGGCACAGTCTTCAGCATGTGGGAAGTCAAGCAGCAGCACCTCTCCCTAGCCGGCATGACCACCCTAAACCCCGCACCATGGTGCTTCAGGGAGACCACAACATCGCCCCAGCCAGGTCTTACCGTTATGCAACAGCCTGTGTCACAGCCACTTTAATCACTTTCCCAGGAGAGGTTTTGCATGAAGGGCAGCCCATTCCAGGTCCTCAGAGGTCAGACGGAGCCGCTGGCGGCTCAGACGGCAAGGGAGCGCGCGGATGACATTTCTCCACAGGCCCCGAGACAGCAGCACTGACAGTTCCCGGCTCCCGCGGGGTTTAGCTCGAGATGCCCCTGCCAACTGACCGACGAAACGCAGCGAAGGTCTCTTCAGACACCGTAACAAATGCGGTCATTAGCCTCCCTGCCAAAATATTCCTTAAGATACCCTGTTTTTTCCTTCTCACTGAATGGCAGTGCGCTGCAGTGCTCTGACCAAGTCCTTTTAAAGGTGAGAAGGAGAACACCCAGCAGCCGCTTTGAGACACAATTATTTGATTTGGGTCAGGATTTAAAGAAACCTTCCAGAACTGCAGTACAAGACAAAGACATAAACACACTGCAGTGTAAGACCATAGAGAAAGAATAGGAATTAAGCAGGAAAAAGCCACACATCGAACCCTTGTTCAGACTGCTCTCGGTGTACAGAAACTCCACCAGCTTTGGCGTTCCTGCTATCAAAATGACAAGTCACATTCCTGGAGACAAGGTCCGGACTAGAGCATGGCAAAAGGCAAGTGCTCTGCTGCCGGCAGCACAAACCTGGCCTCGTGACAAGAGTAACCCAACACCTACACAGATGCCACATGTTGAGTCAGAGCAGCTCTCCTTTCCGCTTGCTGCCTACTTCATCAGTCCTGGTCCAAAGGGCATTATAGGAGCCGCAGTGCTGCAGGCCACTGAACTGAAGGCCTTGGTGGGAGAAGCACCTCTTGCAAGAAGAAAAAAAAGGAGAGAAAACGAAATATGATAGGTAGGTAGATATATGTATAAGTATTATTCTCAGACAAAACCTAGCATCACTTGTTTACTGAACTTTGTTTATCTGAGGGCATTTATTAAGATCAGATAAACAGACTTAATTTGAGAACATTTTCTACTATCCATTTTAAATTGCCATCTATCAACTAATGTATGCAACGATGTTCAATAGCTTGTTTTTTTGATAAGAATAGCTTCTAATTTAAGAAATTTTGCATGTGCTCTTAAAAAAAAATCTTTGAAAAAAACTTTGTTTTCACCTCTCTGTATTTTAATTCATAACAATAATCACAGCATGCTCAGAACCAGTGGTTCAATGAGTGATATTACAACTGGCGTCAGAAGCAATTCAGATACTTGCTGGATTTCCATCACAAGAGCGTGAAAGCCCCTATTCTGCCTGCATGAACAGCTAAGTGCTAAACACGGCCAACCTGCTCCTTTCATCCTCTGCAGCAGCATATCCCTATCGCATCCTCCTCATCCTCAGGAGGACTGAAACCCAGCTGAACTCCAGGCAAATTCAGCACTAGTAAGTGGTTGTACTACTTTATGCATTATTAATTCACTGCCACAGGCTTGAGGAGCAGTAGGCAAACACTTTTTTTACCACCAATAAAAGAGAGAGGCAAGCTATCAGGGACAAGAGAGCTTTTCATGCAGAACGACTTAAGTGCCTTTGTGACTGTGGGTTAATCCATACAATACACGGTTGACAGGATGTTTAGGGAAGGAGATAACATCTGCCTTAGAGTATATATACACATATTTTCTCACTGGAGATAACTGATAGTAAGTCATAGCACCTGGTCTCCCATCACAGAGATAAAGTGCACTCTTCCTTTGCTTTCACGTGGTGATATGGTGATTTAGGGGATTCAGGTCTCTCAGTAGAACTGCACATAAACTTCCTTCTTAAGCAAATAATCTCATAAAAAAAAAGAATAAACTCAACATTTTTAAGACTAGACTGAAGAAGGACACAATGTGCCCAGCTAATTCATTCACTGAACACCATGGTTCACAGGACCATACCCCAGATCTTCAGTTCCTCAGCCTCTTCCTTCCTGTACGCTCCTCCCAGCATTTTAGCTCAGTTTCCTAAGGAAATAACTTATACATAATTTCAGCACACTGTAATGGATTTTGAATCATTAGCCAACAAAAAGTTGATGCTAGATACCTAAGAAGCTGTTAAATTCCTACATTTTTCACAAACATGGGGACAAGGAAGACCTTTTTTCATACCTCCACCACATGTTTAAAAGCTATTATTTACTCATATCGTATTAGAAAGAAGGGAAGGGAAATCTGGAAAGCAGAAGACTGCTTATAATCTCCCTACCTTTGGAGCTGCTTATTTACAACTTGTCTTTCCTCTCAAGTTGCCCCTAAACACTAGCTCCTTAAGGGGATGTAGCGATTAGCTACTAACCTTCCTTTCCACTACTCTTGCGCGTTCTCTAACAATTTCAGATCGATTACTCGGAGCTGGCATGGGAGAGAGACTGCAACTCTCCACGCATGTGAAAAGAGACACAGGTGCTGTTAGATGGTGACAATATCAAGAGGCAGGGATTTACTTACATTAAAAAAAAAAAAAAAAAAAAAAAAAAAAAAGGAGGGAGAAAGAAAGAAACAAGGGGTGCATTTTCTGAAAGACCCACAGGTGACAGTTTTGTTGCACAATCCTCAAGCCTCATCTCACTTCTACTTTCTCATCCTTGAGGAAGCTGCCTTTGCATACGCTTGGAGTCTAACTGAATCACAACACACTCTAGGAGGAAGTAATTTGGTTTACTGATTTTTCTAGTGAAACTACCTGCACTGTTCGATGTGACATTCACTGTAAATAAAAGCTTCCACTTCTATTTTTGTTAATGCACATTAGCTGTCAGGCTTTATATTTTCTTTCTATGGGAAATATCACCACTTTTGTAGTACCAATAAGCTCAGCAATACATTTACTAAGAAAACAAAGCAAAACAAAAAACAGTAACCAAGTTCTCAGCTGCTATATGACTGACGTTTCAAATGGCAGATACCTGCACACCAAGCAGAGTAGCTGGCATGGATTTGGGGACTATCTTTTAGGATATAAATACCGACAATTAGTGTAAAGGGCAGGTGTCTGTATTTGAGCTAATCAGCTTACGCTGTCTGCATAGTTGATAGAGAAACAAGCCTCTTTGGAGGGGTATTCACATGACCTACCTTAGACACCACTCTTGAACCAAGATAAATCATGACCTAGACAATCCAATTTCTCTCCGTAGACTATAAAAGGATCTGGAGATGTCTAAATTAGACAAGAACAACTAATTTTAAGAAGGCTAATAATAGATAAAATTAATCCTGGTTGTCATGCCCATGTTTGTTATACTATAAACACACAACACTATTCCTGGGGAGGCATTATAGACATGGTAAACTTTCCTTAGGGACACAAATAGCAAAAGGAAGCCAGATGGGTTGAGAAGGTATTCTGAATTTCACTCAAAGTAAACAAAACGAGTGAGGATTCTGCAGCATAAAATATATCACTTTGGCCCTCCTCATGGAAGTGAGAGAAAATCATCTGAAAAGGAGGTCAAGGAAAGAAACTGGGTGGAGTTTATGCTCTGTAGCAAGCAGACTGGACAAATAAGGGTAGAAGACCATGTCCAGTCTTCAAGCAGAAAAACTGTCCCAGCTACAGATGTGTAAGAGCTGCTTTGCGCAGTCACGTATGCATAGCTAAAGTGCATTCAAAGGGAGGACAAAACCTCACAGATTCAAACAGGAGATGTTATGCCCCCCTGTGCAGAGACTTAAGTGACTACACAAGGAAAAAGACAGGAGTGATTTAGGTCAAACGAAGGCGATCATTAACATAGGATTCCTTTGCTGCTTCTGCATTTAAGAAAAAAACATTCCTCTGCAAGAGGAAAAGATACTACACGTAGACAAGCTGTATGTTTAGTGTCTCCCAGTAAAACCTCAGGGTTGTATACATAGCGCTGAGCAAACACGAAGAAATTCAGCACTCATACTCAGATTGCAGTCTTTCTCATATTCATTTTGTTTATAAAACAGCCTCATTTTTTCACAAGCATTGGCTTTTCCACAAGAATGCCTGTATTTTGGTTTCCTTTGCACATCATCACTGCTAAGAAAAGAAAACCTAGCTTCACAGGGTTTGAAGATAAATTTAAAAGACGCTAAGGGAAGAAATGGCTATGTTTATGCTCTGTGTCCAGCCTACAGCTGTTACTCCACATGAATATCTTTATCGAAACTGATGTGAGAACTTCAGTGGGTGAGATCTGCATGTTTGTGTGATGTGCAGATGCCTGGACTGATAACACAAACGACTGCAACTTTTAGAGCTAGAAGAAGTTTTCAAAGGTTTCCATTTGGAACAATGTGTTCATGCCTTTGCATTTCAATAAACAAAATTATCACTGAGATATGAAAGACATCAAAGTTTAATAAGCTTTTTTGTTGTTTATTTACATTCCCCTCAAATACATGTTTTTATTTAATGTGGTAAAAAGCAAAGTTAACACCCTGTGCCAAGTTTCAGGCAAGTGTGAAAGGTTATTAAGCTTCTGAAATAAGGATTTGTATCTGTAAGGGAAGTGCTGACACAACCTGAACTCCAAGCAGTGGTAACGCCGCCGGAACTGCATGTTTGTATGCAGTGTGAAAAGCACAGATTAGTTAGCCTAATAAAATGAAGGACTTGGAACAAATTAGTGCAAACAATCATATTTCTCCTGCTGTCATATTTGCAATCACATTTGGGTTTAAATTATGTGAAAACGTGAATCTATTTATATATTCTCAAGCTACACCCACCAAACAGGATCCTAGAGAGATTCTTGCAAATAATTTTTGCAGGAATACTTACAGAAGTAGAAGTGTGTGTAGGTGTATGTGAATAGATAGATTGTGCATATGCTCAACAAATAGTCCATAATGCTGAAAATAATAAATTGTTGTGAATGCGTAGCACTGGAAAGTGCATTTTATATGAATTATCTGCCCTAGTTCCCGGTCTTATTTTTGGAAAGCAATCAGCTCTTCGTGAGAACTCAGCACCATGCTGAGCCACCCTGGGGCTTTTTGTGGCCCAGCCCTTCACTTTGCATTATCATCTGCTAGCAGCCACATCCTGTGCAGACTGATTCATTACAGCCAAGAGAGAGAGAGAGCGGGAGACCCCCTGAATCCTGAGGTCTGAAACCACTCTAAAGACACTTCCCTTACTGTGCTATAGAAAGCGCGCTTTCAAAGAAATTACCTGCCATTTTCATCATTGACTATTCTGAATAAAAACTTATTTTAAGGTAATATTTTTAATCCAGATCCTTGCATATCACCTTTACTTGAATACTTCCATATTTCTGGTCTGGAAGACCCTATATTCTTCCCAAATTAATACAGACAAAATTGGGTAATTTTGATAACTATTACTTAATAGCTGCAGTCAACTGTGGGCAAAAAGTAAGTTTAAGTGATCAACTTCACCTTATTCACTAGTGATTATGAAATACATTATTATTATCAACCACAGTAATATGTTTCCTGTGAAGCTGCAGGTCACAGTCTGTGATAATACAGTATGCTGAACTTGTATTTTTAAGCTCTCAGAGGTATTGTTTTTAAAATGGTATGCTTTCTGATGCCTGACTTTTGAATATAAACATGAGCCAATCCAAAAATGAAACTATTACACTGTTTCTGTTCCTTTCTATTACGCTGTATTTCTGTAATATCTTGGTATCTCAGCACTTTAAATATGAAATATGAAAATAAAGTATGAATTTAAATATAAGAGCTGCTAGGAGAGTCTAGCTTTATACACAGGTAAAGACCCTTCAGGGATAAAAGTGACCAAAACTGGTCAATGGTTGAACTTGGCAGGGGGCACCAATTTTAAACGTTGACTTCCAGCCTTCAGCATTAACTCTAGTGCTTTAACAGTAAGTTATGTACCTATGCAAGTTGTTTTATAGCTGCAGTTTACAGGCAGATCTTTGTAGAGAATCTTTTCATAAGCTTCCTGTATTGATTACAGTAAAAGCAGGGCATATATTAACCTTGCATACAAGCAAGTTATGCGACACAGTGGCAGAAATACAGCTGCTGAACTAAACCGGTGTTCCCACCAGTGCTGCCACAGCAGGAGGTGAAGGAAGTGCATCCATGTGGTGAGAGGAGACCTGTCAAAAGGAATCAGTGCGGGCACCATCTGACATCCCATTTATCTCTGACATAACATGGTTGATTACAGCTGCATTACAGTGACTTTAAATGTAAAAGCCAAATTGCGGAGCTAATTGAAATGAGGCAGGTAAGTATTTATAAAGTTTTCACAACTCAGCTCCTACATGAAATACAGTATAATCAAGGAAAAAAAAAAGAATATATCTCTCTGACTCAAACGGAAATTCCAAAGGTGGAGTGTTCAATGGAAATGGTGCTACTACTAATTCTTAGGTTGTCATTTTATTGTATCTCTTATGTAAGAAGAACCAAATAGGAAGGAACTGTGTTTGCAGAGACATTGTTATACTATGCTATGATTCCCAAGGAATCCAAAGTTCCCTCAAGAACCCAAAATGGCCCACAGAAGCACTTCAGATGGACACCTGAAAAATAAATATCACCAACATGCAAGTTCAGTATTATCACGTGCAGTTGTGGAGACCCTACACTGAGGATCTGCAAACTGCAGCAGGTATCACCAAATAACCAGAGAGTGTTTAAAAAAAAAAAAAGCAGCCCACATCTACAATAGCATCCAATAATTATAAGACCCAGGGAATTCACCTGATTTTGGAAGCAGAATATTTTTAGAAAGTTTCTCTCCTATAAGTAGTTATCTTCCAAGTTAAGCCATTAAAAAAAAAAATCTAGCTAAACAAATCTCTACAGCAAAGGTTAAAGCTCTTTCCTGAGGAATTCTCCTTACCCTTATAACATCCATCTCTGCAGTATTCTACCAGCAAAATCCATTAAAGCTTTTGGGGCAAGTGACACTGAAGCAGGAAGGGGATGAAAACATTATGCTATCCAAAAGAAATGATTACTATGATTATTTGCCATGCATAAATTTATTACAGAAGATCAGCAGTCTGGTTACTGAGCAAGAGGCACCTTTAGACTGTGTAGTGTTGGAGGCAGGAGACTTTGCCCCTTTACCTTGCCTGACCTACAATTCTTGTGCGATTCTGCTATTCTTAGCAAAGCCCTTGCAATAGGGCAGCCAGGAGGCCTCGGCACCTTCCTTGCCCTCTCTCTTGTCAAGGTAATTGGAGATTAACTCAGTGATTAGGTGGCCTTCCCAAATCAGGTATTGTTTAAGTGCAGCTATGGGTGAACTGTGCACAGAAAGAATGAATATTAAAACCAATCCAAAAACTGTATCTATAAAAAGTGTGTCTATTTCCCCTAGGGCTCGACAGATCCCGAAGAGCTCGGGAAGACGAGCAGTTCCAGATCTGCTCCCCTCACACAGTCCCATAGCCGGCAGCTGTGCTCTGCCCTCTCCTCTCCTTCCCACCCCGGGGTTTCGGTCATCCCCGGCCCCGAGGGCGGCTACAGCAGCTGTGCAAATAGAGCTGCGGCGAAGACGCTGCCGGGGCACCGCACTGGCTCCCCCCTACCCTCGCGACCTGCCTACGCGCACGTACGTGGTCTGCGAGCACTGCCTAGCCTGCTCCTGCCGGGCTTGGCTTCTTAGACCGCGGGTCTGCCTGCGAATAAAACCAGCACGTGAAAACACAGCGATATGCTACGAGCTGGGCAGCCGGAGGGAGCGCCCCTCATCGCACACTGCAAGGACCACGGAAACGGGAGACCGACACCGAACTCTGCACCTCCAGGGAGGGCTTTTTGTCCATTTTTTCAGCTCAGCCTTTGAAAACGCATTTTTGCTTCTTCACAGCTAGTTTAAGATGACTTAGAGGAAGTGCTGGCTAGCGGCTGTACATGGCCCCTTCAATTTGTTCTCTGAACACGGAGTGAAACCACGCGACGTCTCTCCATACCCCAACGCTAGATGTTTTGAGCTCTATTTTTATCTCCGTTTTAAAAACACACAGGACTTCACCCACACGGCTGTGAGCATTGTAGTGCTGCTAAAAATAACCTGCAAGCAGCGCGAAGGGGCTGGCCTTCACCTACCTATCGGGCAGGAATCAGAAGAATCAGTGCTGTCCTCCTCTCCCAGACTAAACAAATTAGGAGGTTATGCCCATGCCCAGCTCCCTAAACATCCCTTCCGGGAATGACAATAGGGCAGTTATTGCTATTGTTTGGAGATTTTTGTTTTGTTTTGTTTTTTGGGGATTTTTTTTTGCTTAGGGAGATGAGGCTATCGCGAGGGCTGCAAACCGTGACCTTCCTAAAAGATGAGTCATGGGACAGCAAAGAGAAAATACCAGCCCCAAAAGCACTGACTCATTCCGAGATTTCCCTCTCAAAATACGTTAGCTCGGGAACACAGCATTCCGGGCTGGCAAATCCCGCCTGCCGCAGGCACCGCGCTCGGGACGGTGCGGCGCAGCCAGGCTCCCTGTGCTCCCGAGCTCGGCCTCACCAGGCCCTTCCTCGCAGCGCTGGAGCCCGCCTTGGGCCCAGCTATGGTGCTCTTCACCTGAAAGCTTCCCCTCGACACCAGTTAGCCTTCTGCTCCAGGTAAACAAACTCTCCAAGGGCCTGATAAATGTCGGCAGCCCTGAGTTTGCTCTTCGGCAGCGCTGTGTAACACGGCACAGCGAGGGCCTGGGTCAGGCCTAGCAGCCGCGGCCTTTGATGTGCCTGGCCTGCTCCCAGCTGCTTTGTCCCGGGCAGCACAAAGTCGACCGGCTGGAGGTACCGCTTGCCGCACAGGAAGGATCAGGAAACATGAAAGCTTAAGGAGAGAAAGGTTTCGCCTCGCTCCTTACTGAAATCCAAATATTTACGAGTTTTCAACCGGAAATGCACGCTCAGCGCAACCTGCAACATAAAAGCGATGCCAGGGCCTTCACCGGGGCTCCCAGCTCGCGGTGCTCCTTGCTAGATGAAGCGGCCATAGATCAAAATGCAGCTACAGAGAGCGACGATGGGATCCCAAGGGCTGGATAACATGAGGTGACGGCACGCACGTAAACAACCGTGGCAGCGTCACACTCCTCTCATACCATAAGCCCGAGACAGCAAGGATAAAGCTACAAACACTTGTGGTTTGCTCATTTTTTTAACGCCGCTGCACTGTTTTAAAAGGCAATCCTGCACCTGCTATATGTAGAAGCAGGTCAGGGCATTTACAAAATGGCCAGTATCTTGAAAAACAGAATATCATTTACAGTACATTTAGCAAAACTTATTTTAAAGCTTAAATAGTACAGCTCCAGCATTGTAACAAAATTGCAACTGCATGTTCAGCTCCTTTAAAAATATGCCTACGCATACAAGCGTTTATTTAGGGCAGATCTGTCAATTCAGCCTATAGAAAAGAGTGATCCAAGGCTGACAGAACTGTGCCAGCAGAAACTCAAACAGCGAAGGTATCGAACACTGACAGTTTGTCTGTACTTGGCCACTGTCATATTCAAAACAAACAGAGCAAAAACAACAACAAAAAAAACCCCACAGATGTGCAGAAGTGTCTACAGCCACTTCTGATTATTTTACTCAAAAGACAAATCTTGGTAAAGCAGAATTCACACATTTTAATTTTCCAGTTCTAAGTCAATATTAAACATCACAAAATAGCAACTGTGCCATTTTCAAAACACAATTCTCCATCTTCTTCCACTTCTTCCTCCAAAGTTGTCTTGAATCATTCACGTCTCTGTATCCACTAAGTTTTTACGTGCACAAGACTTCTGGGAGACTCCACCGGGCAGCACAGAACACGGCTGACCTTTCCAGGCAACATCGCTTTTCAACCAGTTGTAATAAAAGCCTAATAAAGACTTGAAATGAAGCAGGTCTTAGTATCCTACAGCTTGTTTACTGGGTAGAAGCAGCCAATCTGTCACATCAGCTTCCCAAACTTAGCAGGACTACACATGCAACAGGAAGAAAAACATTAAGATGTTACATCAATTATGCCCTAGATTCATAAGGCTAAATATATGTATATTTATATGTATAAATCCCTTTCACAATGCTGCTAGTAGTCTACATTTTGATTTGTCACCAGTTACATGAATAGAAATATCAGGCTTTAGGGATATAGGTTTAAATGTATCTTAATTCTGCTTTAAATTTAGCAATCTTTATTTGTAGGTTTCTAAGTAAGATTTGTTTTGCCCATGTAAAAGGCCTAAAACAAATTATGGCTTTTAGTATCTCTTTGCACATTCTCTTCTCTGCCATGAGAACCAAAGAGGAAATTTGGCCAAAGCTCATGTATGTGGGAATCCCTCATCCAGCTTAAGATCGGTGACCCTGCAGATGCAAGTTAAGCACCACGTGCATGCACACGTGAAGAGTGCCCAACACTGGCTCTTGGGTGTTACACATAACTCAGATCACACTCCGCTGCATTGGAGATTTTTGAAATAGTGCAAAGAGGGTAGTATCTCAGTCAGAAGCTTCTAATGTACCTCACTACTTCAAAAAGCAGTCACTACTGTTACTCCTCTCTTCTGTGAACATATACACAATATATTCACTTAGGCTTTAATGGGATACCTACAATTTGTAGCAGTCACATTTAAGAGTTTTGTTTTCAGTAGAAATAGTTGTACTGTTATTAGCCTCAGCCTGCACAGAGGCCCATGAGAACATATCACTGTGCTGCAAGAAGTCAGACACCTTCTCTCTGAAGTCTTGTTTTGAATTGTTTATTGAGGTTTAAGAACTCATCCACATTTCTATAAATATAGACATTACTTGAGTAAGTGACTTACAATGTCACCAGTGCAGGTACATATATAACCAACATACAAAAGCTCCACTGGAAGCTACTTCAGTTTATTCAAAAAGGACCAAGATGTCATTAAAAATAAAAATAATTAAAAAAAAAAGGAAAAAAAAAACCACAGCTGTTACTTTCAGTTATTGAAGACACTAAAGTGCATTTTTGGTTACCTCCTGGACAAACAGCTGTTGGTTAAAAAATTTTTTTTAAACATATCTAAGTTACATTGATTGACATTCAGGTTTGTAGCTGTCATCCTCACGAAACATGGCAGCAGGTAAGAAAAAGTATTACTTTGCTGTCTGAGTAAGAGGAGGAAATAGGTTTTTCTTTTTTTTTTTTCTTCTTTTTTTAAATCTGGTATTTCCAACAAAAGTCTAACAAGAATCTAACATTCTGATGATTTTTACAGCACCACTAAAGTTAGTCTTAAAAATCCAGGCTCTCTTTTAGCCCTTTTAATCGCTAGCCAAGTATCTAAAGAGTCACTTGAAGCTCTGTACCAATAAGAAAAAAAACTCCCTTTTCTGTCAAGAACGATCCTGCCCAGTTAACACTGTTTGCACACTCTGTAAACAAGAACAGCTTAAAGCATAAGTAAAGCAGAACACAGGCCCATCTTTAAGTCTTCTTCCCCACTTCCCACCCCCATAGTGTCAAATGTTTTGAGTGTATAAAGTATTAATACATTCCTAACCACAAAATACTTTAAAAGTCACAATAATAAAAAAGGCAAAAAAAAAAAAAAAAGGTGTATGTTGGAAGTGACAGAGCAATACCACTTTAATAAAGCAGGTATTTGGGGGAGATAAAACATGTGCTCTACTAAGTTTAGCTCCATCTTTACTTCATTATGACTTTATCACCAAAAATGTCACCCATAGAGCTAAAAATGCTGCACTGGTTATAACCACAACAGCCAAAGTTGTTCCTTTTAACTCCCTTACCACAATTAATTTACTCTTAAATTGATAGCATGAGGACATAATACGCATCATTCAAAAATAAATTAAGGGCTTGGAGAAAGTTTTTTAGTGATTTACAAGTGTTTAAACCTGATTAGCACTGTAGAGTGATGAATGGCTACTTCTAAAAAATAAAAACCTTGCATACCAAAAGCATGCCATATGTTGGGAAACCACTTCTCCATGCTCCAGCGTGTTGTTTATATTTTACTTGTCAAACAAGTCTTTATCAGCTGAAGAATCCACAGCACTGAAGTTTCAAGTACTCGAACTGAGCATGATTCGATTTCAGAAGTGCCAAATTAGAAAAACTACACGTGTAGCCAAGCTTTCATAGAGATCCCCAAATAAAATAAATACAGCCTCCTGAAGTAATGGGTTACTAGCTCCATACATGTTTTTAAAGCTGTATAATCTTCACTTAAACACTCCACTTACGAGCATTAGAAGTTTAAAAAACACAGAACACCTTCAATGCAAACTGATTGCAGAGGGTACCCTCAAACATATGAATACAACACTACGCAAAAAAAAAACCCTCGTTTTATTTGGCTATTTAGACATCCATGTCACATTTACCCACCCATCCATTTCCTGATAGCATTACATTACCTATTAGGGCTTCTGAAATAATGCAGAGCCTTAAAACTCAGAAGAGACTATTAGAAGGAAAAATAAAAATAAAAACAAACTCCGTAACTGCACAGCCTCCCACAAGGCCAGGTTGTGCAACCGAGTGTTTAACATAACTAAGCTTAACGGCATCCACGCACGCAGGCAGGCCTGGGTTTGGAAGCTGTCTCACGTCAAATTTTGACCGTGTAGCTACTCTGGAAGAGGAAGGTCAGCATGGAACTCATCTCTTCTTTTTCTGCTGTCTCAACATTTTCCTTCGCTTTATTATCATGTCATGTAACTTCTCCAGTCCCTCTTTGAGCCCGTCCCCAATGATCGCACACGTAGGCTGCAAATGCCACGGAGTGGACGAGCTCAGCTCGCTCATCGCCAGCATCTTCTCGATTTCGGTGAGAGACAGCGAGTTCCTCAAGTCCTGCTTGTTAGCCACTATAAGCACAGGCACTCCTTGATTTTCCGATATCCTCGTGATTTTGTGCAGTTCTGTTTTGGCCTCCTCCATCCTCTCGACGTCGACGGAGTCCACCACGAACACGATGCCGTCGGTGCAGCGCGTGTACGACTTCCAGAGGGGCCGCAGCTTCTCCTGGCCGCCCACATCCCAGAAGTGGAAAGTGACTGTCTTGGAGTTGCCCAGCGTCACCTTGATCTTCTCCGTGTTGAAGCCCTTCGTGGGCACGGTGTTGACGAACTCGTTGAACTGCAGCCGGTAGAGCACCGTGGTCTTGCCGGCCGAGTCGAGGCCCAGGATGACGATGTGGAAGCACTGGAAGGAGGGCAGGCTGGACAGCAGCGGCGCCTGCTCCGAGAGTCCATTCCCCATTGCCGGGCGGGGGTGACAGCCGCGAGCCGAGCCCGGATCCCGCCTCTCCGCCGGCCACAAGCAGCAGCAGCAGCAGCAGCAGCGGCGTTAGCGCCCGCCTCGCCTCGCCTCGCCCCGCGGCCGCCGGCCGCCCCTCGCCGCCGCCCCGCACCGCCTCGCG
>VWPW01003281.1:752469-808502 GCA_013389825.1 Crypturellus undulatus | reverse complement strand
GCCCGCGGCGGTCACGTGCGCAGCCGCGCCCCGCGGAGCCGTTGGGCAGGGAGGGAGGCGCGGGCGCCATGACGGGTATGGCGCTGCGGCGGCGCGAGCGGGGGCGGGCGCTGGTGCCGCTCTTGAGCGAGGGAGTGCGGTGCCCGGCGCTGCCCCTGCCCTTCACGTGTGCCCGTGGAGCAGGGCCCAAGGGACGGAGAGGTCTGGGAACAGCTCCGGGGATGTGGAGCCTCCTCTTACATGTGTGTACTGAAAGACGCTAGCAACACCTAGGGCTGAACACGTACAGCAGCCACCTGTGCTAGTTACCAGAGAGGGTTTTCACAGCAGAAGGATATGCTAAATAATTATGCATTTTAATCTGTAGGCTCAATTCAAGCAATGAAATTTCCCAAAGTCAGAATGAACTGCTGGTTTCTAATAAGCCATTCAAGTATGTTACATTTTTTATAGCCTAGGAAGAACTAGGCAAGGCCTGGAGCTGTATTTTGTGTCAGATACTCCTTGCATTTCTTTCCATCATTCGATTTGCTTCATGTTTTCGCCGCTCTGGTCTTTGTGCAACAGTGACAGTGTGAGTGGCATCTTCTGCCCATTTTGGGCTCAAAGCAGGGTGTCTATAACATAGAGAATGCATAGATTGCCCTCACAGCTAAATCAGTCACCTCCGCAGTGCCAGCAGAAGTGGAGCAGTGTCATTTTCAATATTAACCTTGCATTTTTATCTAGAGGACTTTTAAACTTCTTGATGTGACTGCTGAAAATATTTTTTTAATCTGTCGATTATATATCTTTTTCTTTAGAAGCATTGTACTTTATATTCTAAGTCACAATGGATTATAATATAGAAGTAGTTGAATAGTAAAAATGATTTAAAATAGCAACAGAAATTCCATAGTATGCTGTAGGCAAAGTTTCACGTTACTAAAGTGTTAAGACACCTACTGTGTCCTGCTAAAAATAGCAAAATTCTCATTTACTTAGATCTGAGATTAGTATTTCACTGCTTTTATCTTTGTTAGTTATTTACATCCTGATCTTCCAGATGATTCTCTTTGGAGGAAGTGGCCTGTTTGTGTAGGAAGGTGGTTTTACTTGTATGGAAGAAAATGGGATAACTTTAACTGCCTCTGAGGCTGGTTGCTGGGGTTTCCAATTTGGCACTTTTACATTGTCTTTGCATAACTTAAAGAGAAGCAAAACAATCAACGTAGGAGGGAAGCCTTTATAGCGAGAGTAGGACTGGGCCTTGATTATTTCAGAGAAGGGCTTCACTAATTTAGAATTGGTAGAAACCAGATAGAAATACGTTGTTAAGGAATGTTACTATATATAATAAATTTATTCATAAAACTCAGCAAGCTGAAATAAATCAAGATGACCTTTATTTCTACCTACCAAATTATGGATTTCCTTATTTTTAATGAAAAAACAAGCCTGTTGTTACATATTATAGTCTTCCACATCATTATGCCTCATTGTACGAAGATCTGTTCACACTTTAATACAACTTTATTATAACCATCTATTTTTAAATTAATTCCACGGGAAGGATATGGGCCAGCTGCTATTGATTCAGAGTAGAGAAAAATCAAGTCTTGATTTTTGAATGAATTTTTGAAAATGAGAATATCAATATCTAGAAATGTATGCATAAAGATGATCCACACTTTATCTAGAAAATAACTGGAGAAGTAGATTGTTGTATTTTTCTTTCTGTCCATTTATTTTTCTTTCTGTCCATATACTTAATTTATCTCGTCTACCTGCTGTGACTTGCTGTGAGCTGAATTATGAATTCTCTGGGGCAGGAACTATTTCCTTGCAAGTCTTCTTAGAGTTTAGCACCTTGATCTTAATTAATGCCTGTAGGCATTTCTGCACAACAACTATTAAATAACAATCCAGGCTGATCAGCTCCTCCCGTATACTTCACGCTGCTTTGGAGGTTGAATGTGCAGCCAGAGCAGGTGTTCCAGGTGTTATGAATGGCCTAAGACTATCTAAATTAGTGGGAGGGGAAGAAAGTTGACACATTCAACCCTGGTAATTGAAGGTAAGGGTGAAGCAAGGCTTGCGTTATCCTTTAGAAGGTGGATGGCCAAAAGTACATAGTGGCTGCCTTTTCAAGTATGTAGCTAATTGGGGAAGGAGGAGGCCCGCTTGGGTGACAGGTGAACGTAATTGCTAAGGACAGTCTGCACATGTATGAGGAAACTGAGAGGCAAGGGCTGTAGCCATGAGGAGACTCTATAATGCAAAATAAGATGCCCAATTTCCGTCCTGGGCTTATGTCACGTACTGGCACTTCTCTCACTTCTTATCTAACTTATCAAAAGCTCTGAGTTCTTTCCTGCTAAGCATTGCTTAACTGGAGAACTATTGCAACCTCATCTTCTCTGGGCTTGAGATCAGTTTCCTTCTATGATAGCTATCTACCAAGATTTGTGAATACACAAAATACAGTCAGGGACAGATCTTTGTGTTTAGGAGAAATGAGCTGTGCCCGCATGATAAGTTAACTCTGTCATTGTGTTAAAAGTGGATTTTACTCCTGTTTGGCCTGGGGATAATTTTGGATCAAGAAAGGGAGGTCCAAGCCTCCAAAGCTGTAGCTATATTGTGGAAGTGAAACCATCCTTAGCTTGAATACAGGGCATAGAACTGATGGGGAGGAACAGAGCTTGAAAATGTTATCAAGAAACAATCAGTATAAATAGGAGAAGACCATAGGGAATTTTAATACTACCACCCAGCAGAGCCTTAGATTATCTCCTGATTTATGTATCTCATCCTGTCCTTCAGGAGCTATCTTGCAATGCCACGATAACAAAAAAGGATTCAGAAGGTCATCAGGTGTCCATGTGCAAGGCTGCATCTCTACTTCAGGAGAAATCTGTCACATGGAAATAGTTGTGGAAATGCAAAGCTAACAGTTCATTTAACTGTATAAAGATGTCAAATCGGAACTTCACTTAATGCTGCTCATTTCAAGATAAATTTAATTCAAATGATACAACTTCGTTATAAGCCCACCTAGTGGTACAGCAGATGCTAAATTCTTTCCAATGCAGAGATAGTGGGCTTGAAAATCCCTGACCAGATAAGCACAATATTCCTTTTGTATCAGCTGAATACCAGTGTTCTATAGAGCTGCCTAATGACATTTATTATCAAAACCACAGCAGTTATTTTTTAGTGCACCATGTGTTGTGAGTAACATGCAGATAGAATGAAAAGTGGAACAGAAGAGAAACAACCCAAATCCCATGGACCACAGTTACAGAGGGGCACAGCCAGGACTACAGAATAGCAAAGGAGGGGAGCAAATAGTAGTAAGTGCAGATGGAGGGAGCAGAAGATATGAGCTGTATCACAGAGCTGGATTAATTAAAAAAAAAAAAAAAAAAAAAAAAAAAAAAACAGGAAGACGACGAAAATTATGATGATGACAACGTAGTGCCAGCTACATGTGGCTGGCATGTAGTGCTGGGTGTCCAACACGTCACTCTTGGTGGAGGATGCTCGGAAATGATGCTCGGAAATGATCTCACAGCGCCAGTTCTCATTGTGCAGCGGGTACCAGCGCAGATTATTCAGTGTGCCCCAGGAAGAAAATAGGGTGCTTTTCAATATAATGACACCGCAGACCTAGACGAGGATAAGTGTTAATATTTGAGAATTGCAGCTTTGCATATTCAAAGATCAGAACTGTTTTTGATCCATTTTACCCTAAATCTAAGATTATAACTAAAAGTCACTTGCTCTTAAAAGAAGATCACATTCTTATCTAAAAAACAATAGTACAGTTTTACCATGGACTTTGAGAAAAAAATATAAAATAAGCTGTAACAATGAAATTGCTTGGAAATCTCAACACGTGAAATTCTGCTCTTAAGACTGACTCTTAAATTGACATACAAAATGTTTTGTATAAAGAAGCCTCTTTGCTGTGTCTGCTGAATTCTTTTATGATAACTTACATGCTGCAGGAATTATTTTCCTTTGATTATTAAACAGTAGTTGGTGGTAGAAAATCTAATTTATTCCCTCACAGTAAATAACAAAGTGTAGAGCAGTAGGAGATGGAATTGCAGGGTGTTACAGTTAAAGTTACTTCTCTGATGACACTAGTTAATTAAACACATCCTCATTTCATACGTATCTGCACATGAAGCCTAACGCATTTTATTGCTTACCTTTTCATGCAAAAAACCTTATGCCGACTAAGAAACAAAATGCCTTCTTCCTTGATAATGACAGTAACACAGAGTTGCATCTTGAATGTTGCTGAATGTTGCTTTATATGTTAGCTGAAAAAAACTCCTATGATAGTAACTCCTAAGTTTTCTTAGTCATTATGAACAAGTGCATTGTCTGAGATAACTGAAACTGTGATGTCCCCCTGCCAAGCTCTGCAGGCTTTAGTTGCTCTGTCTTTTGGCAGGATAACTCTGCAGCATATCGATTTTTCACTTAATAGCAGCACACAAGTGATAAATGCTAAGCATAAATGCTGTGTTCACATAACACAACGATTATAATCTCCAAATCCAAGTTCAGACACATAATTCCATATGGGGCAGGTTTTTTTAAGTATATAAGAAAGTAGTAATTGTTGCAGTTTGTCTTGGTTTCCAGTCTCTTTGCCCTTACTTCACTAGGCAGCTGGCTCTAAAAAAACACGGTAAAGATACTTATTTATTAAGTGAAAAATACCCCCCATCTCAATTGATCAGTATGTGAAGTAAGCCTTCCACAACAGGAAAAAATGAAAAAAGTTCTTCTATATGTGATGCTATATATGAGCTTTACAGCTTTGCCTTGCTTATTTTCTTTGGCAGTTTTGCATCAATAAAAGATACCTGTGCTCATATTCACCACCACAGCAATTTTCTCCCTCTAAGTCTGTGCCATAAATTTTGTATTTCCCTTCCCCCCCAGCAGGTTTGTATTGACTTGAGTCAAACATGAGATTTTGCTGAGACCCTGGGCACCATGCTAAAATCCTCTCAGTTACGGCACTGCTTCCAAGAGTCACAGAATGGTTGAGGTTGGAAGGGATCTCTAGAGATCATCTAGTCCAGCCCCCTGCTCCCGCAGGGACTCCTAGAGCACAGGGCACAGGGTCGCAGCCAGGCAGGTTTGGAAGATCTCCAGATCCCCATGCTTGTTTCCCCGTAAAAGCCAGAGCTATTTGGAGCTTGTTTGTGTGCTGGAGTTACTCTTAAGTAGTTTAAAATTCTCGAGATTTCAGCATAAGCTACAATCTCTTTACAATGCCTCCTTTGAAGAAGGCTACGTAATTTCTTAAAAATATCACTTTAATACAGTAGACACAATTTGCAGGCTGATTAAAAGTACTACAATTTCAACTACAAGGGCATTATCTGTTGTATTCTGTAACTATACAGTTGAATTCAGTACAGGAAAATGTTTTGCCCAGTCCAAAATAATATCAGTAGTAAATCAGATACTGCTGTTTTCTTTGTGATATCACCAGCACAGAGTACTAATGAAGAACACTGAATGGGAAAGCACAATTTTGGTTTTCCGAAGAACATTCTCAATATTCTCTAAGTATTTAACAGACGTAAGGGTGGTGAGGTTTGCTGGAAGGGTAATAGGTGTTAAAAACAAATAGACTGTAAACAGCAGGACTGAAGAGTCTCCTTATATTCCTATGAGTTTGTATCTATCATCTCAGCTGATTGACTGTAGTGGGAAAAGAGACACAGATGAGATGAGATGAGATGGGGCATCCCTGTACTGGGATACCAGTAAAGACCTTTGTTCCTTTGGTTTCCCTAGTGTCTAATATACAGTCCAAGTACAAGAAACTCTTAGATACCTTTTCACTGACCCCACCATGAAGTTTCACAAATAAACATAGAAATGTAATAATCTTTAAGATCTCTATCCCTCTGCTAAGTTCAATTTAGGCAGCGGTTTTAAGAAATTGTTATCTGAGGCCAGACACACATGTTCTATTTAATATTCCATAATGTTATGTCCATAGGAAGGCAAGCCGAAAAAAAACCCAAAGTTTTATGCTGTGGGTGTTTATCTCTAACTGCTAGTTGGTGAGTAGATGAAACATTCATTTAAACCAGTTATTCCATAATAATTGATTCCTTTGCAAAAGTGATGCACTTCAAAGCTCTACTTTGCCTTTCAGGCACTGTCTATATACAAAATAAAATCCAGAGAGAAGTGTGTTCACTAAGACTTAGAATATAGGTGATGTTAAGTTTATGTAGAGACTATAGTTCACTGAAACACACAGTGGGAGAACACATCACATCAATGTTCATCAAAAACAAATAAATGAATAAAGCATGCTTTTTGCAATGACCCACTGGTGCTTGCAGCTGATATGGGAGGGAATCTGTGTTTGTACCTTGTGGGCACAGCTGGCTTCTGGGTGAGTTATAACCCCTTCGGCAACAGCTGAATGAAGATGCCCACCCAATATACAGTGACAACTGTAAAAATGAGCTGGTTGTTAGTTGGTGGTAACCGTGTAAATCAAGCTAAGAGCACACCCCAAAGAAGAAATTCCGTTGCTCATATCTCCTTAAAATAAAATAAATAAATAAATAAATAAAGGCACAGCAGCATTAGAAAAAGATTCCATAAAAATTGCATTGTATAAGTTCTGCAGCTACTGGTTTACCAGTGGTCTTAATACCACCTCCTGGACATCTGTAGAAAAATGTATGGAATTTACTTAAGCTCAAGCTCTGAGAGCATCTTTTTTGTTAGGTGATAGTCCACAGCATAAAAAAATATACCTAAATACCTACTGGCATCCTAGATGATACATATATATATAGCTACATATATAAAGTAGGAAGCTTCACTTCCTACCAAGTTGTGAGGCATTTGCATGGAAATATTACAAAACCTGCGTGACTGCACAGATCTGCAGCAGGGCAGGTCTGTAGCTGTCCCTTAGTCAGTTGGCAGCTGAAGCATGCAGGGGAAAATACTAAATCTGGTCCAGTAAATATCCAAACACACAGACGTGTGGGCAGAATGAGATACAGCCCAAGTCATTGGTGTTCCAAGCGAGGGCAAGTTCCTTACTGACTTTTCCGTTGTGGATTTAGCGAGGATTATGAGCTGCAAGGCAAGGATTCTTTGCCCTGTCCTTACCTAGTGGTAGCAATGCTGCTGTGCAGCTTTTCCAGGTGTACAGCAGTTGCATCCAGCCCCTGACCAAGTCTAGATTTTTCCTGGCATAACATTTTTTCCTTTTTTTTTTTTTTTTTTTTTTTTTTTTTTTAAATCAGAAGAGCATTAAAAAGGGCTTTACAGAAGGGAGAGAGCCAATACTCCCTTGCTTTGCTTCCTGACATTAGAAGTGCACTTCAGTCAGCAGAAAACGAACCAGAACTAAGTATTCTAAGAGGCTGGATTTCCCTGAAGCCTAAGCAAAGTTGTTTGGCTGCAGGCGATAACAACTACAAAGTTTCAGTGCAACCAAAGGGCTTTTTCCCCCGCTCCTTGGATCATTGCGAGTTTCACCAGCTGGCCCAAACTGCGGCACTGGTACTTTTGTGAGTACTGGGTATTTGCTGCAGTTTCGAGAACATCAAACATCTAAGTAATTGCTCTTCTCAGCTGCCATAAAAGATCCAGTGATAAATTAGAGCCTATTATTCTGTGTGCTGTATAAACATAGCAAAAGGTGTTATATAAACATGGCAAAAGCCCTTATCATAGGGTGGCCACAAGCTTTTACTATGGTAGTTAACAAAGAAGGAAGAACCAAAGAATAGAAAAGAGGAGGATAAAAGGGCCAGGTTTCAGGGAAGACAAACAGTGCATGGGTGGGGAGCAGCAGTTTCAGCTCATCTCCCAGCTGTACTCTGGAACTGTTACATCTTATCAGCCCGTGGCTTCTCTTCAAGCAAGGGTAGATCTCAGGACTGCTGCACTGCGTGCAAGGTTGAGCCTGCTGTTCTGAAAGTTTCAAAGCTAAATCAAAGATCGACTTAAAAGCTGATCATCAGTGCGCTAGGCAGAAACCTTTCTGTTGCACCACTAGGTTTCAATTCTTGGATAGAAACAACAGTAACCTTTCTTTGAGGAACCCTGCATAGTTGTCTGTGCAAAACCTTTTTTTTTTTTTCCTCCTTCATCTCACAGAATACGATTCAAACAGACCACATTATATATGTTCCAGTTTCATAATGCTGAAAATGACTACATGTCTTTCAGAGAATCTGGCAACTAACAGCTGTTGCCACTGAAGTTGTAAACTCTAGTTATATAAAATCCTGCCAAAAATATATCTTTAATATATACACTTTTATGCCTTATATTGCCTTTTTTAAATCAGAATATGGGGTTCTCCTCTTTTGGCTCACGGTAACATGGTAGCGATCTATATTATTAAGCACAACTTATATTTCTAGCACAGTTTAAACGAAGGCAAATATACAAATTTAGGCAGGAATTGTCTGGTTGGCTGAAATTTTTATCATGTTGCTTAACTCCGGTGGATGCAGGCAGTGCTGCAACAGGCAGTAATTCTGTGCCATAAAAGGGTGAGTTCCACAACTGCCTTCTTATCTTTGAAGATCTGCTATGCTTCTGCCAGGATAGAGTACACAGGGATGAGTAAGGAAGATTCCAGGTGGAATCTTACAAAGTAGAAGAGGCAGCAGGATGCTATAAAGATGAGGGAAGACTGCTTACTTACTCCATTTGAGACCTCTACTATGGGATTTGCTAGAATATAAAATGAAAATAAAGTCAGCGATACTGACTTTAAGAAGGGGAAATGTATGGAGAAAAAAAGTGTGGACATACTATAACCTGAAACAGACTATTTAGGGAACTCTGCACGAGATGAGGTCTTTGGAACTCAAATGGTGGGTAATATGATACCTACACAGCATCGGAGGACATTCAGCCCCAATCTGGATCTTCAGAGAAACTATCAGAGACCTTCAAAGAAGAAAATGTATTCAGTCCACCCTCCTATTTCGTTGATAGGAGGCCTCTGAAACCTCCCGTAACTCCACTACAGCTTGTTGCTAAGTCTTAGACACCTTTCCTGCCGAGTCTTGCTTCTAGCCCTGCTGTTCAGCACTGCTGACACCTGCAAGGTCTCATGTGTGCACAAATCCGTGCGGAAGCCTTCAGGGGAGCAACAGCGCTCTGCCTGCAGATCACTGAGCTTGGAGTCCTTGCTGAGCACTGATTGGGGGCCCGACAGACCGACACATAATGCCTACAACTTTCAGAGCTTTAAGATCTCTGGTAAAACAAAGTTCAGATATAGCTATTTACAATGACCAGGCATCTCCTCACTCCAAGCATTTATCATTCTCCCTTTTACATGAAACCAAAAGCAGCAGCCAGGAGACTTCAACAGTGGAGAGACCATTAAAATGCAAAACCCAAAGCTTCAAAATGACTAAAATATTCAGAAATTATCTTAACACTTCCTTCCGATGACAGCTGACTGTTCCTCACAGTTCATGTATTTAGCAGTAGATCTCTGAAGTTTTATCAGTGCATGTCTGTTACCCAGTACAAATCAATGGCAGCAGAACAAAGATCCAAAAAAAAATCAATACCCACAGTCTTTGAGTACCCCAGAAAACTACCTACTTCCTTTCCAGAAAGAGAGTGAGCAGAGAGTTGGCTTTAACAACAGCATCAGGAAAGTTTGAGAACAGAGATCAGAAAAGTTGACAAACTAAAAGCAACCAAGAGGAACCTGAGGGTTTCACTGTGGGCTTCTCAACACAGTTGAAATTTGTCCTCTCCCAACACTTGTTATCCCCAGCGTAGCTACTCCTTTTCTGGAGAAGAAATCATATGGCTCTAGTACAGGTGCAAATATGAAAACTGAGTGATCTGGCCAAGCAACCTAGAACTGTGCTTTGCAGGTTTTACTGTTGCTGGTACTGAGTTGGGTCATGAAATCCTTACTGCTCTGCCAAGCTGGCCCTTTCTTTGCTGCCCCTGACACCATCATCCATGGAGCTGCAGCACAGCGCGAGCAGCACGGATTCAGGGAGTCTGCAGGGAGCTGCTAGCATCGTAGCTGCCCTGCGCAAGTCTGCTTGCTCCATCCCTGGTAACTGCAGCAGCTCTCTGGATTATCACTGTGCCCAGGACAGTGGTGCCAAGAAGCGACTGCACTAGGTCAGGCCTTGTGCAGACATACAGTAAGTGGCCATAAGCAGAGAAAGGATAGAAGCAATCGTCACTTCATGGGTGGAGGATAGAAGCACAGAAATTCAGCGATTCACCTCAGGTTACAGGAGGCTGTCTGGACCACAAAAATAAATAAATAAATAAAAATAAAACAAACAAACGAAAAAGAAAGGTTACCAAAATCCTTGTCCAGTGCTTTAAATGCAGGACAAATTTATCTTGTCTTTCCTCACACAATCTTAAAACAAGTTATATGGGGTTCTGGATACATTAAAATCTTGTGATTGTGCTTTCCAAGTCCAAGAATTGATTTAGAAAAGAAAGGGTTAAAACAGAATTGGCTGCACATATTTCAGCTTACAATAAAATCCATTTATCCTCAAGAAGCAAAGAGAACTGCAGATTGTGCAGGGCAGCACTTGGAGCAAGAAGGGAGTGCATAGGTAGGATATTTAGGTGGCAGATGCTAGAATAGGTGAATGCTAGGACAGAGTTTGGCATCAGAGGGTATGTGAGATATCCTGACTTCACTGGGTGTATCTAGAAAGCACATGGGGGATTGTTGGGATGGGCTTCTTACCTGTTGTCTTTGCTGATAAGATATTCATTGCTGCTCCTGTCTCTTTTCCCTGATATAACAACTGACTTCTCCCCAAAGTCAAATAGAAGACCACCTCATTATCAGAAGGAAGGTCAGACAATCATCACTGGCATCAACAGAAAAACTACAGCTCTGCTCACACTCTGATGAAATGTGCAACTAGCCATACTGCTATGCTTGTGGCTAGCAGTCCAGGATGTGTGAACCACCTCTGCACAAATCTAAGCCCAGGGGGTAAATTTTTAGGTTCCTTCTAGGCTGCTGTAACTGCTTCCACGTGGTCAACTGGAGGTAGGTGGTGTTAGAACCACCTGCCCACATTCAGCCCAGGTGTTCGTATTTCCAGCACTTGTAAAATCACTCATACCTGTGAAATTCTTTAAAGAATCACATGGAGGGTTATTTTCTTCTAGCATTGGTCAAGATATTCAAGATATTTATTTCATTGCTGTTAAAGCAAATGAGGCCTTAGACTTTGCTGCTGGATACTGCTCAGGTTCTTCCAGCCTCACTGCTTGGTTTCTCAATACATTTATTTCTAAAGGAGCATTATGTGCAGTTAATTTTCTGAAGTATCTGACTGTTTTTTGATTAAATGCTGCATTTGTAATCATCACCTATCAATTTACAGCTATTAGGGGAAAAAAAAGTAATTCATATATTTGGATATCTAGAGTTTGATATCTGCAAGTTACCAAAATACCAAATACCCTTTTGCCTCATTTAAGGAGTTACGTTCCCTTACTTACTATAATATCTAAATATATATATGTGTGTGTGTGTATTTGTGTATTGCATATTTTTATGTATATAGATATTAGAAAAAGCAACCTCGCTGGCAAGTACAACCAAGAACAATGTTGTTGCAGGTACTATGCTTAAATATAGTTGAGAATGTTGTTCAGTTATGAGTTCTCAGTCACCTCAGTAATCAATATGCTAGCAAAATGTATTTTGTCCTGGCCAGGCCAGGAGACCACAAAAGCTTTCTGGCCTCTGCAAGGGAACTAAAACCAGGCTTTCACAGAGCCGCATGTGACACAAGCCCATGAGGACCACAGCGCTAAGTGTTCTGAAACACAGTTAAAACATTCCTGTAGAGTAAGGCAAATCTTGTTATGATATGGTTAGGGAGCTAATGTAACTTTTTTAAAAAAATATATATTCATATTTATATGTAAAAGAATACCGTCAGATCATTACAGTTTTTCTCAATGACTCTACAGAGTACACTAGCTAAGTACTGAAAAGCTCTTCACAGTGCTCCTTCCAGCACATGAAGGGTATCTCTTCCAGTCTCAGGGATGACCCACAGTAAAATAATAAGCGTGTTCTAAAAGGCAATTCATCTGCTGTTTTTTCAGCAGGTTTTGCCAGACACACTGGAAGTGCTGACTACCAATATGTGAGAAATAGGTGGAGGTAGGAAGGTAGGAAGATAGGTCTGCATATAAAATACTCTTTTGTAATTTTATTTTAAATGAAATTACATCCAAATACAGCCCAAATATATTAGATTTTTTTTCTTCTCTAAAAAAAAAAGGGATTTAAAGCTAACAAACTGCAGAATTAATCCATTAGATTCTCATTTCTTTTTTTTCAATGTTTTTGATTATGAGCTCAGGCTAAATTCACCTTTTGCATTAGTCAGATTCAAAATCACAAATGAATCATGTTACCGAAATATAAAAACATCTAAAATTTCATTTTCGAAATTAACTTAAAAGTACAAAATAAAATAAGATGCCTTTATTAAAAAGCCACATTAACCTGATTGACAGCTATACAAATTGTTTTCCAAAACAAGCATTATGGGATAAGTGTTCAAAGAAATGTTAAAGATTCAAAGTGGAATTTTTCCCACTGCCTTCAAGGAGAGTTGTTTGGCTAAACTACAAAAAAAAAAAAAAAAAAAAAAATTTGAAAGTCTACTCTTAGATTCACCAGAATAAAAGTAAGCCAAAATAATTGTGTCTGAGGGAAAGAGAGGGCAATATTCTATGGTGCATACTCAAAACTCCAGATTCCCAGGTTGTGCAATGCTACTGAGACAGAAGAGGGTTGAGGTGCTTGATATATGTCTAAGACTTACAGAAAATGAGTGGAAACATCCTGGACCTGACACTGTCAGCAATCTATATGCTGGAGAAGAGCGGCAGAGCAGTTCATAATGAGCATTGCAGAGTAAGGCAGAATTGAAACAAACTATCACTTCATTGAACTCCAAGGAAGGCACGGGAAGTATTTATAGAGGCACCATTGCTGCTACTGTTTAAAAGCAGTGGTGGTTTAGTAGGTGTTTAAGAGCTGTGGTTAGGAAGCCTGGAACTGGAGGCTGGCTCATACTGAGACATCTAAAGAAGCCAAAGACCTAAAGAAAAGCATTACTGCAGTCCTTTGCAGAAACCCTCATTGACACCATATTCTTGCAATCCTACAGTCCTAAGCTCAAAATGCACCTACTTAGCAGAGCCAGTTTACCAAGCAAACATGATGCATGCAGCTTCGTCAAAATAAGCAGCCTGTATCTGTCCCCTGCACGACAAAGCCTTCACTCTGGAAGAAGCATCCTTTGAAGTCTGATGTAACTGAGCGTATTTTGGCCCGTTATGCCAGAACTAGTACTTCATTGGGCCAAATTCTGTGCAAAAATATGCTGACCTTAATCTAAAGTAATTCCTTTGGCATTAGCTTGAATTTATAAATGAAGGCACGCTTCCATTTTAGCACATAAAAATTACAATAAAATCATCCACAGTATTTGTTTGAAGAATTCATAAATTAGCCAAAGTATTGGTGGAGCTTTGCTCTTTACTACATGCAAAGACCCTCCCAGCCCATCTGACACATTCACCATTATCATTTGGCCTTCCCAGAGCTGAGAATTTCTGGGTTATTCATAGAAATATATCAAAGCTGGAGAAAAGAGTAACAACAGATGCACAAGCTTATGCTTAAAAATACTAGCTGTGCTCTGATCATTCTTTGGCTCAAAGCTGAGGCATTCTTGGATAGATCAGTTTTTCCATTTATTCGAATCCCAGGCCAGGAACCAGCCTGTGAACGTCGGGGGTTCATATCCTTGCTTCACAATAACAACGGGGGTCCGCTTATCTCTTCCAGAAGGGTCTGTTTCAATATAGCGCTTGGCTAAAGAGAAAGAAGAAATAAAATGTGTAAAATATTAGTTCACTCCTTTAATATAAAACATACATTAAAAGCCCCAGTAAAAGATCCCAGAGCTATTATAATAAAGCATTCAATTAAATTATTACAAAGGCAATGAAATGATCACGTAAGTGCTGATTTCTCCCAACTGGCAGTGACAGAATTTTCACAAGATTAAAGCACAGTGATCATTACTCTGCTCCTTGCCTTCCCACAGAGCGGTGCTTTGCCTCTGGAGCAGAAGGATTTTGCTGGGGCTGGGCAAGTGCTCCTGCGTGGTTCCCCTTTCTCCCCGGGAGACCCTCACAGCTGCATCCAGCATCGTTTCCCTGCGCATAGCACTGTGCACGTCAGGAAGATAGCAGGGAACCTTAGCTGTACCGGGCAAGCGCTGCAGCAGCAACTTTGTCATGACAGCTCAGCTCTGTGAAATCCCACCTGAGACTCTTCTTTTGTTTTTCAGAGCTGCACTCCAAATAAGTTGTCTTGATTTGTTCTGGGATAGCAATTTCTTCTCCTAAATTTAGCTCAGTAAAGGGTAGCAGTGTAAGGACTTGAAGATTTGTCAGCAGTCCTCTGACTATAAACATTAGTGCAGGCTATGGCTCAGTAAATAAGTGCATTTGAAACTCCCACTCTCAGGACAGGTTCTTTTCATGGAGTTCTCCTGTATAGTCTCTATAAAGCCCAGCAATCTGGTAATGCCACGTAGGTTAATTTTTTTCTTCATAAACTTACAGATAAGAAGCACAGAATGAGTTTTAAATCACATTTAAAGGAGAATAATATTCTCTAGGGTTAAATCCTAATAAGCACAATAACCAGCACCAATAAACAGCACTGTAAACATAGCTATTTCTTCTGTGTCATCTTTTTCACCCATGTAAGTACTGTTGATGCTACTTCACTCAGAAATATGTAGAAGTGATTTTCTTACCAGATTTAACAGACTCCTGTCGCTCAGTTTCATTAGCATCTTTCCCAATCCAGACGAAAACCTGCAAATAAATTGTTATGGGGATTTTATGTACAGCAGATAAAATGCAAGATAGTTGCTTCCATTAGGAGAAAGATGATGCACTATGAAGAGAGATATACAGCTCTCATCCACTACCTGTATTTCTTTTCCCTTGCTCTAGTTCTGTACTCTGAAATCTCACTCCTCTGTTGGCACTGCGAGGCCTGACGTAAAGCGTTCTGGGGAAAGGAACTGTAGTCACCTTCCTCACAGATGGTGAGCCTATCCTGGCTTCTGCAGGCTAGCAAGCAAGTTACTCTATAGGTGCACGTGAAAATGCAGAACAAGGGTTGTCCCTGGTTTGAATTCTATGAATTCAGTGAACCTGGGAAAATGATGGAGACAATGTATGTCTCTGCTCAGGTCTTCTGAAGAGCTCAGAGTAAGCGGCCAGTGTTTGGCCCATCCTCCTAAGTTTTTCCCATTAGTTGGTTCCCATTGGTAATACATTGGTTGTGTGAAATTTGTGCTAGTTATTTGTAAAATAACTTTCTTTTCAAAAGTTAATAATTTTTAGTGATCAAGTCATGAGCATTATTTTGAGCCTCTCTGAACACTTCTGGGGCCTGTATGTACTCTTGTCTTTGGTTTTAATGGGAAGTGCCTGCTGTGATCTCACATTATTCTTGGAAATTCAACCGTGTGTGTTCACACTAACACATCATAGAGCACAAGAGAAAATATAGGTCCCTTTGATATCATTTAAAGAAAACAAGTTCTCCTGTTCTCACAAACACGGCTTTTTTTCCTGCCGTCTTGCATTCAAGGTGGTTGTTAAGAACAAATCCTTATTACCACAAAAAGCAATGGTGAAGTACACAGCTTACCTGTTCCCAAGCATCCAGCAACATGACATCGTCTTCAGCCAAATCATCCTGAGTGAATTCTCCTGGGACTTCCTCAATCTGAAAGGAATGGCACATTTTTTATTTTTTTTTTAATGATCTGTCAAGATATTCTGATTTTGTAAAGAGCAAAGTTTTTTTTTAAGGGATAAGGGTGCCATGCAATTCTTTTTGTTCCTATAGGGTGAAGCCCCAAATTGATTTGATGAATGTGTGAAGAATATTACACGGAGAAGAAACAAATCACATACAATCACATGTCCTATAAAATCACCTCTCAGTTTGTCAGGGCTGATAGGATATCCTCAGGAGAGGTATAGGTTTGTATTGTAATTGTGACTGTTATAAATTGGGACTAAGGGCTGTCGGAAGAAAAGGACAGGGAAATTTCCATATGGTGACTTGTACCAAACAAACTAAATCAATCACCAAGGTGGTGTGGTCATGTGGCTTAGATTCATTAATAAGGAAAAGAAATTGCTTGTACTTGCAGTGGATGAGCTCAGGCTGACACATGTATCCAAGCAAACCTTCCATTGACTTGAAAATGGGGCACTACTAAAGTGCGCCACTGAGCACTGGTCCCCAAAGAAAAGGCACATTCCTAACTTCTTCCAGTCATTCACAGTTAAGTGGGAGAGCAGTTCTTCAGCATCAGCAAGAGAGACAGGAATTCAGCTAGTGGTCAGCCCGCTGCCTTTACAGGGGATTCGAGGGCTGGTCAGTTCCTGCTCATGCAGGAGGGCTGAAGGGCCTGTAAGCAGATGGGGCAAAACACGGGCTCCTTTCCCCACAACCCTGCCTGTGCTGAGGTGGCCAGAGGGATCTGGCCTGCCCCTTCCTCACGTGAGCTCTAACGGCGGTGGCTCTGCTACCAGGGCATTCCCAGGGAGACAGGGAACCTGAAACAAAAAACAACCAGCCCACAGCTCCCAGCAGGCAATTACAGAGAAGTTGGTTCCTATTATTGTATTTTATGGGAGTGTTTTAGAAGCTTGCTAGAGGAATACACTTCTCTGCTACTCTCATAAGATTTGAAAGTCCTTATTAAAGTATTCTATTTGTTTTATCTTTCTCCAGACGAATGGAAACAGTTCCTTAAGGAAACTGCAGGAAACAACAGTCCCTACGTAAGTACTAGGGCATCCTGGCCAAACAGTGCCACCGTCTTGCCTTTCCAAGCGCAGTAAGCAATTAAGCCCGATTCACTCATGCAGCTCTGAGTATTTCTGCTAAGGAAATATGTCTTACTACCTCCTTGATCACAGGCCAGTAACTTGGAGGCATAATTACTGGTCTTAAATCTCTGGAAAATTTCAGGCTGCTAGGGATTCCTGGCAAAGTCTCAGAAGGCATTTCTTTTCCTCACTATCACTATCAAACATGTAAGGGGTAAAGCACTGACCTGTACTTTCTCTGAGAAATGACAGCAGTCTCACAATGCCCTGCAAGAATGCAACTGTTTTTTACTGCAAAAGGGCCTTGTCTTTTTGCATCTGTAAGCCTTTACTCCCATGCTGGAACAGACTCTCCCTGCTAACATCTCCAGTATTTATTTTTCTGTCTGTTCTTTACACTTGGGTTGTTCCAAAGGACCTACCTCTTGCCAAGCACTGCTAACTACACAAAGAAAAGTCAGATCCCCAAAATCATTCAATGTCAGTTGATTCCCTAGCAAAAATATACTGGAAACTGTATAATTAAACAGAAGAGAAAGTATATACTATATGCTTACAATAAATCTGCCTGTCTTATTAGAACAGCCGTACAGACGAGGTGGATGATCTTCAGCCTTTGTCAGGAGTTGTGATGAAGTCTGATATGTTTTTTTACCTCCAAGTGTCTTCCAGAATTCCTCTGAAATACACAACACATCTTTTATTTAGCAGTCGCTTTCCCCTTTTATGTTTTAGCTTGTTGGACACTATTCCAAGAATCCCCAAGCAATGGCTTTTTTTTTTTTTTCTGTCTCAAAGATGAGTGCATTTTCTGCAAGCTTCTTCCTGCAGCTCGTCAATAACAATGAAGACATCACATGTAGAGCGAGAGCAGTGCTTGCTCCCCTTCTCATCTCTCAGGGTTTTAAAAAAGACCACATTCCCCTGCAGCTCCTGCATCCCTACGGATGTCCAGGGGGTTGCACTGTTTGTGCATCAGCCAGTTCCGGACAGACCTTCCCAGTTAAACCTCAGGTGACACTTTCAAAGGGACAGAGTGAGCATACGGTTCTGCCTACAAAATACATCACTGAAAAAAAGCCATTTAGGCCTCATTTCCATACAGCCCTGTGTATTCTCAGCTGCCTAATGGCAGGCACGTGGCCTCATACTAACCCGGTTCCTGGCCTTCATTAATCTTAGCAGCCTGGCATTTAAGAACACTGGCAATGTATTGAGCTCCTTTTTCCTCTTCTTTGTTTGCTCCTTTTCCAACCCAGGTGTAGCCAGAGTTGTTTGGCAGTTTCAGAACAAAGACATCATTGGAGTTCAGGGACATTGCATCAACATCAACCTAGGTCAAGAATGAGATTATTTTATTCCTCATATTTTCAAGTACTGTGATCTCTATTTTGCATGCTTATGTAAAATGTGGAGCTAAATGTTCATTGGCGGTGCTTTTTCTGCAGTTTGTCCCTATATTTGTATGGTTATGAAATAGAGATTTAACCTGAAATAGGGAACTGACTGGAAGAACAAAACTTGGGACTATCTGGAGGTAGGAACGACTGCCTGTAAGGGTCATTGATTTTTTGTCTGTTCGTTGTCAACTGACTATCCACTAAGCATTTCCTAACAGTTTTCTTAGAAATGTGTAATCTGCATGACTAGTATCTTATTAGTCATGCAAAGCAGTTGATTTGATGTGGAATTCTGTGTTCCTGCCAGATGTTGACAGCCCAAAAGGATTATTCGAGGGGAAGAATATTTGCAGGCAGCTATACCATCATCCAGAGGAATATTTGTCCTCACCTCCACAATCCTGGTAGTGGATGTCAGGTTCCTGCGGATTTGGAAGAGTCGTGTTGGGGGAGCAGGTTTCTGACCTTCCTTCTTTGACGTCCCATCCTTGTAGATAACAAGCGGTTTATTTTTGAACAAGCTCAGTAAATGGGCGGGCTCTTTGCCTTGGCTGACTCGGATCTGCATATGCGTGAAGAAATGCAATTCAGAAACAAAAAGGAACATGAGAATTAATTTGGGTTTCCCTGGATAGCACAGGGAGTGTTAGCCAATAATGGTAAGCAAGTTAGCAAGAATTAGAAGTGGCAAAATGAGAAGCTTTAAAAACACAGTTCCAGAGATGTCGAAGTTATACCATTCCTGAGATTATTTTTGTTAATCACGCTAACACAATGACATCGTGCAGACTTGTAACAAAATGTTTAACTGATAAAAATGGCTGCTCTATACTGTAATAAAGAAATTTGTCTTTTACAAAAGAACTGTCATTTCATGGAGTTTTGTAGATTCACTTCTTCACTTATAACAGTATCCTGGTTTTTCACTCTAAGACACAAGAAGGTGAAAGGCTAAACTGTAGTTTTTTTCTCTATTCAGATTTTTGCTTCATGCAAACAGAGTTGACTTATAATACATGAGATGAAGGAAAAACAAAGAAGGGCAGAAGGTAAAAAAAGAGGAGGAAAAAAAAAGGGAAAAGAAGGAAGTGGAAATTGCCTTCCAGGAGTGCCAGGGAAAGCACTCCTGCAGGAAGAGAGCTCGTATTCCTCCGAGGCTCTCCTCTATGTGCAGAACACGCAGCTCAGCTGGCAGCACCTGCCCCGCGGCTCTGCGGAATTCAGCCAGGGCTGCAGGGGCTGTGGGTGGGAGTGCCATCCCCATCCCCATCCCCACGAGCACCCTGGAGCCTCCCGCCCACGGGACTCGGACCCCACGGCCCCACGGCCCAGCCAGNCGCCCACGGGACTCGGACCCCACGGCCCAGCCAAGGGTGAGGGCTGAGCCTCCTGGCCCTCTCCCAGCTCCTCCTGAGCGCTGCTCCCAGGAAGAGCCGGGGAAAGAGGAGGGCTCCGCGCTCGCGAGGCCAGCGCAGTGTCGCTGCGCAGCACTCCCGGGCACAGCTTTGCGGCAGGGCGAGCGCCAAGGTGGCTCCCAGCTGCTCGCAGGCTGCTCAGGCCGCGCGGGAAGGCCGTGCCGGGGAGCGTAAGTGGGAAATACGACGTTCGTGACAGGCAGCAGAGGCAGATGCTCTTAGTTATCTCCCAGCTGGGTGTACTGACAACATCGCCCAATAAGGATACCCTGCGACACGTAAGCCTGCAGATGCCAAACTGCAGCAGCATTTTCCAAATGCAGAAAAAAAAAAATCTAATGCAGGGAAGAAAATGCTGAGGGGAGCATCTTTCTGCAAAACAAATATTGAACCCGGGTTTTGTTATTGTAATTTGTGCTGTAGTGCCATCTAGTGACTAAATAAATTAGTGCATTTTAAACTTTTTAAATAAGGGTAATCCAGGAGTCTTGTATAGGCAATGCATTCTAAAGATATATGTACATGCATATGATACGCATATACACATATATATTTGTTTAACTTAATTTCAGGTTAAAAGACTATTTTTAAAATGTCCATCTCCTTCAGCCTTAATAAAACTTTTAAAGTGTATTTTTATTACAGCTGTTAGCATATAATTGTTACTGTACTGTTAGTTGGCCTTAGCTATGAGACTATGAGTTGGCCTGCTCAACTCTGTCCAAATATAGGATTTTTTTTTAGGAATTTGATCCTGGAATTAATCCTGGAAACTATTTCCAAACACAAGGTAATTAGGAAAGCGAAATTGTGTTTAGCAATCTGATAGCCTTATATGATGACTACCTAAGGAGATGAGGGGAGAGCTGTAGATGTTGTTTACCTTGATTTTAACAAGGCTTTTGACACTGTCTCCCGTAACAACTTAATGAACAAGCCAGTGAAGTACAGACTAGATAAGTGATTAACAAGGTAGACGGAAACTAGCTGAACTGCTGGCCTCAAGGAGAGGTCATGAGCACCAGCACACAGTGCAGCTGGAGGCCTGTCACTCGTGGGGTCTCCCAGGAGCTCATATGGGATCGGGGTCTGTTTAGCACCTTCACCAATACCTGGATGATCGGACGGAATGAACCCTACAAGCTTCAGCCAAGAGGGAAATCTCTGTTGACAAAAGAAGCACGTGGTGCTTGGCTTGACACAGGCTTCTATAGAAATCTGCATTTGGCCAGTTATCCAAATAGTCTGCACGTGTGCAACATATGCCTGTGCCTCAGGGGTAAGGAAAAAGAAAAAATTCTTTGCTTTATTAAAGGATTTTTTTTCTGACACAAAACAATGTCTACTGTGACAAGTGGGAAAACTAACGGGCATAGAAGAAAAACCCTTTCAAACACGGTTTTCATTAATTTGAGCAAAACTGGAACAAGTCGCCTAGTGAGAAAAGGCTGGAAATTTAGGTAAATCCTAAAATGTACCTTGAAGTTAGTCTGCATGATATGTGAGGAAAATAAAAGTAAAAATTAATAATAGCTAAGGAAAATATAGAATTGCCTGGTTAAGGCTGCAGACATGTACCCGGTGCTTTGCAAAATACTTTTTGTTTTTCCGTAGTTTACTGCCTCCAGGTAAGAAAGGCATTATAAAGTAATTATGAGGAGAATACGTACTAGCCATAAGAGGAAAAGACAATAGCTGCAGAAAATAAATTGTTTTTATTCCAAGTGAACTTAAACAAGAGGCAGTTTGGTTTTACCTCAAAAATATGTGGATGGCAAAAAAGATTGTGTGAACACAGGTTTGTTTGCTTTCCTTTTAACAAAATGGCTTAAATGCAGGAGAAAAGATGTAAGTGGCACTAAGTAATAAAAGACTGTTTATCATTTTCTAAAAAAAAATAATAGTATGAGCACCTGCACAAGGTGAGCTAGGAGGTAAATTTTCAGTGTGCCATGTTAACTTCCATGTCACTAATCTGTGGTAAAACATGTTGTTTCAGGTAGTTTACTCACAAAAGAAAGTTAAACATCTTACTACCTAGCAAATGCATGCACAGGACTTGCCATGAGCAGCTGATATTCTCAGTATTCAAAAGATTTCTCCTCCTTTCAATTCCTGTTGTTTCTGCATCTATATCATATCCTATATTTGTTGAATTTAATCTGAAAGATACTAACCTGCACGGCCTGGCCATTCAATAACCGATCGAGCTGAACAGTCAGAAATGCAGATGCAGTCAGTTCATCTTTTGTAGTCTGAGCTCCTTGCCTGGGAATGACAATCAGAAAACCAGTGTTTAAAACCAGTTTCAGCATGATCCAGAACTTACGGACAGAGGAGGAAAAAAAAAAGTAAATCTGATCTTGCATTTACACAATTCTGTTGTTTCTATGGGACATAAAATCAGCATAGAATAATATTCACATGCTAGAGATCTGTGTAAAGCAGACCAAACATACCATGTGTAGATGATCTGCCCTTTAGGGTAAGTATAGAGTATAATGTAGCAGTCACCCCCATAGAACTGCCCATACGTCTCGGGCTCCACAGGAACTCTGCCGCTGTCTTCAACACGCCAGATCTAGAAAACAGAGAAAGCACCAGAAGAGGCTGAACTTCATCCTGAGGCTCTTAAAGAAGGAACTTACTGTGCTGTCCCTTGAACAACATTTGGTTTTGTTCTGAAATATTACCGAATAAAAAATAAAATCACTAACAAGCCACTGAAGAAAACTTCCCTTTGTCTTGATGCTTTAATGCCACACAGTCATCTCATAACGCCACATTTAACTTCCTTTCTTAGCATCTTAAGATGGTATTATTACACGAACGGTAGAACATTATGATTCATCATAAAGCTATCATATCACATGGGAAAGGTACACTACAGATAGGTAATAGAGATCTGCAGATTTCTTCCCATTTGGTGCAGTACAGCCTCGTTGAGTTACCATCTGCTCTCCAAAAACATACTGTTAAAACTGTATCATCTCAGTGCTGGACTCAAGTCTAGGTACCATCTGAAACATCAGGGAGCAGTTCCAGAGGATATGGCAATGAAACTGTAGGTAAAGATCCAGAATGAGTTTCTACCATCAGAAGCAAGTTTACCATTTCAAATATCAAACTGCTATAGAAGTGTTCCTTTAAAGCATTCCTTTAAAATGTGTTACTTAAAAGGGAAATTATTTCTGGTCTTTGATCTGTACTGATGACTTGCACCATCAATTACAAGCATCACAAGATTTCACAAAATAACATGATCCAACAAGAAAAGAGATTCCCTTTCCTCTTAAAAGTAGCTTTTTTTTTTCGGTCATCAGAGCAACAGCACACAACAGTTTACATTGCAAAACAGAAGAAATTACAATTCAATACAACACAAAAATTACCTCTACTTTTCCTGAACCATCATCTACCATATTATGTTTGGCAGCCATCTGTGGAGACTCATGTAACTTGGTAGCATCAAATTCAATCTGCTCAATTTTAGCCACTCTTTCTGTGACATAAACTTTTCCAAAGCCATCACTTTGATCTTTATCCTTCCAGTCTTTGAAAAACTGTTTGAAGATTGGTGTTTCACCTCCTTCTGGAAGAACTTGAATCTGAAATGAAACAAGACACATGAAACAGAAGGAAAACAAAACTGACAGTTGCTTGAACTAAAATGTCAAAGAATGGAGTTTTCTGGGTAGCTGATGGTTTATTTTGTAAGTTTTTTGTAATTCAGAGACCATGTCAAATGATGTAACTTTTGCAGTCAGTCTACATCACTTTTAGGTTAAATCATGGCAGGCCTGCCTATCTGGAAACAGCCACAGAGGCCATATGTTGCTCAAAGCGAGCAACACTCAACTCAGCGAAGAGAAGTAAATCATTTTGGTACTTCTGTCTAAGGTTGTTTTTTTCATTTCTAAACTCACTTAAAAATCAAGCCTGATTTAGGAGAAAGATACAAAGAGTCTTAATTTAAATGAATGGAAAATAATGCGTATGTTATTATTTTCCAATCATTTGATCTTTTCTACACTTTCCGTATATGAACCAAACTTTTCTGATTTATATGTTTGTGAAACATCATTTCTAATTAAGCCCTTAAAAATATTTTCACTGATTTAAAAACAAAGCTTTTAACAGAGCTTACTGTTTCCTGGTATCATCTTATAAATAGATCACACCTGTGTGTTGGCAGGATAATTCATCTGCTGAATGAACTCCTCAGCATTCTTCATAGCTGCCTTTCTCTCTTGTGGGTTAGCATCTTTGCCTGGTTAGAGTAGAAGGATAACAGCATGGATGGGAAATGGGATTAAGATCACTTATTCTGCAGAGTAATGTGTACAGGGAAGAATGCACAGGATATCCTCGAGCCACGTCCTCTTCCATATTGCTCTCGTCTTAGTCTTGCACAAACACAAATGCTAGTCAGCATGAGTAATAAGATTCATACAAAGTCAAAACTGCAGTCAAAATGCAGCATCTCACATTTAACATGGCTAAAAAGAAAAAAAAATCATTTCTGTTTTGCTTAATATATGTTTCTATCAAAAGGAAAAATAAAAAAATAAAAGTCTTACAATATCTGCTTGGTTTAAGCTACGTGCCCAGCAAGAACACCTGGGCAACCTTCTCTGAATCTTTCCTTGCTGGACTGCAATGTGCTAAATAAAGCTGCTCTCCAGAACTGCCTTCCCTTCACCAGGCAGCACCACTCACTGTTCCACAGTCTGAGAAGATGAAGCTACTATTTAATCCAGGCACGCCGTACCATTTATCACCACCTTCCCCCATTCACTCTTCCGTTTTCTCAGTCAGGGACACTAGACACCTCTGAAAGTCTCTGTGGGATGGTTCTGTGTATCAGTTCTGTGTCCCAACTGGCCACCGACGACTATACTCGGGAGACCTCTTAGTCTAATAAGATTCTCTGCTAAGCTGTTCATCATAGTCAGTTCTGAAGAAGACCATCAGCAAAGCCATTCACACGCCTCAACTTAGAGGTCTGCAGATTTCCAGCAGACAGGGCAACTGCAGCCTCCCCGTGCAAGGTGAGGCTCCAGCTTACCCCACACTTCGCCGTTATCAACAGCAGCAAAGCAAGGATGCACCGAGGAGCACGGATAGCCATATTCAGAGGGTCTAAACTGTATACAAATGCCTGGTCTTGTTGGCTTGATTCTTCTAGAAGCCATCAGGTAGGCAGTGGAAAGCAGGAGACAGCGGATCTCGGGAAGAATTTAGGCCATCAAGCAGAGTGCCCCACAAACGCTGTTTTTTTAAAGGAGACTTTCCTAACTGTGAGTGAAATATTCAGGCAAAATGCTTACAGCGTTTCCTGGATTGACTTCAGAAGCTTAACAACTGCACTGATTAATTATTTATTACCACACACGGTAAAAAGAAATGCAGATGCCACAGAATAGTTAACAGCCTCGGCCAGAGGAGAGGAGATACTCTGCAATGGTAACCCTGTAACACCCTGGCTACAAGGAGTCCAGGCCCCATTCCTCAGGAGCAGCCTCCTAGGAAACGTTCACTCAGCGCAACAGCAAATTCACCCACAGCATTCAGGACAGTACAGAAAAATGTTTGGAAGAAAAAAAAGGAGCATCAAATTGGTTATAAGATTAGACTTCTAGTTAAAGCTTGGAACACTGGGGTGGTATGAGCGGTATTAACCACTCATCTTTAAATTTCACACCTCCCACAAACAGGCTATGGATATATAATATCTATCCATTAGATTTCTAGATTTCTTTTCTAGAAGGTGGAGACTTATTGGTGATAAACATATATAAAAGGATTCTTTATGGTTGCTTCATAATTGTCCCTCAGTTAAGTTTTTAAGCACCAAAACTTACAGATACCCCCCAAATACTCCGCATACGTAGACAGGACCAAGTCCTGAGGCCCTTACTCACATGCGCAATCGCTGTCCCCTGACTACACCAAGGAAGAACTGCTCACGTAAGAAATTGTGTGCAGGGTACTGTGTCCAGCCAGTACTAAACTACTGCTAGTGCCCCGTGGCCATGGTGTAGACTTTAGGTCTGTCTGTGCTCTTGTACCTCTGCCACAGAAGTTGTCTCTTACCTTTCCACACAAAGATCTTTCTTGCAGCGCCGTGGTCCAAAATGAAGCACTCTTCAGACAAGAGCATAGCCATGGAGAAGGGGTTCTCCTCCGCTACCACTGACACCCTCATGGAGCCACTTGCATCTGACACCTAAGAAAGCAGTAATTTCAGATTTAGATCAATGCTGACTTTTATAAACAAATTAATTTCCTCCTCCCTAAATTACTTCAGAAATCAGTAATTATTCCTATACAAAACTGTATAAAATTTGTATGGTGCCGGAAAGTAATGACAACTATAACCTTTTATTTTCCTTTTCATTTTACATCCAATAGGGGGAGATGTGGTGCTAATTTCAGTGACTTGATGGGCCTCACCACTTTTTAAAATAACTATCTTTTTTTTTCCAAGTCTGAATTCAACTGCTCATTCAGTGAACACTTCACAGTTAAAAATCCACACCTTCTTAGGTCTACCCTATATACTTTACTGGCATCATCTTCCACAAAGCAACCCTAACTGAAGCCAAAAGTACATTTACCTGCAGAACAAAACCATTTGAATTTATGATAAAAATAGTCCTATACCGACTTTTGCAACTGAAATATCTACACTTACAATCTCTGTTTCTGTAACAGGAAACTATTGTACGTGACCTGTTGCAGGATCTGCTTTCTAACCACAACTCCTAGTTTGTTCTCACTGTTTTAATTAAGTTCATGTGGACCTTTATAAATTCACTTCACACTTCAGAATTCACTCCCATATGGCTTCAGAGGCCAGCAAAAGAAGCTCTCTACTATTATGGTTTTCACTTTTCTAGCAGTTTTCATTTCCTCTCATAATTAAAATTTTGTATTAATTTTAAATATGCCATTTTATCCTATATTGTATATTATGAAAACACAAGATGGAAAAAAGAACAGCATATTGCAAATAAAAATAAATGTCTATTTTGAGGACTGGCTAGAAGCCTGTCCCCTAGCTTTGACACTCACTGATATATTACAGCACATATAGCACATATAGAATTTGTTTAACATAAATCTGTTAGCAGGATCTGTGAACTTAAAGGAATTTACTAAATATTCACAAATTTGTCTGAGATTTCTTATGATCCCAAACTCACTGGAAGCACTTTACAATACATTTGCAGATTACTGTTTTATTACAATAAAACCATTTGCCCTCATCTTGCAAAACTTTTTTTTTTTTTCCTCAAAATATGCCAAATCCCCTGCTAGAAGGAGTAAGAAATTTGTGCCAGATTTTTTTGGCAAGAATGGAATGATGAATGGAACTACACACAGCACACACGCAACAGGGACTAAAAATGGCCTTGCAACATGAATGGCCTTGTGTGAGTAAACCAGAGCCACAAACGGGGCCAGGGCCAGGACCACGGACCGGACAGTGGGGATGGTGGCCTGCGAGATGCAGAGTCTGCATGGGGTGACGGTCCATGGGGTGAACTCAGCGCTGATGGGACCTTGAAAATAAACACTCCTCAACTCAAACTCAAACTCCTCAAACACTCCTTCAGAAGAAAATAATCTTTCTGGAGGGAAAAAGGGGAAGAGAGGGGAAAGGATTTTCTAGCTTTTCATTAAGAATATTTTTAGATTGCCCAAATTCATCCTGATTTTTTGGTTTGGATTAAGCCTGTTATGTCCATAGGTACACAATTTAGTTTTTTATTGACTTAGAGATTTTTTATTGACTAGAGCAAAGAGGCTCTGTGCAGCAGTACCTACACTGAAATTTCTCCCTTTTGCTTCTGGGAAAAAAAGACTAGTAAACGATTTCTTTTAGGGAACCTAGGCTCAGCCACTGTATCAGCATCTTCTGGCAGTGCTAACCCCTAACTCTTCGTAGGCTGCCTGACTGAGTCTAACGAGCCCTCCCCGAGGCACATGAGTACGTGTGAGCCCTACTTCACATCTGGAACAGGCGGATGGGAAGTGGCCTGCCTAGGGATGCAGTGGGAAATGAGGAAGAACTTTTCTCCTGTGAGGGTGACAGAGCCCTGGCACAGGCTGCCCAGAGAGGCTGTGGAGTCTCCTTCTCTGGAGATCTTCCAAACCTGCCTGGATGCCACCCTGTGCCCTGTGCTCTGGGTGTCCCTGCTGCTCCGGACTAGATGATCTCTCGAGGTACCTTCAACCTTAAAGATTCTGTGATTCTGTGATATTTTCCCTCTTGTAAATACATTTTTAGTCCTTTTCTCAAGTGGTAGAATAAGAAATAAAGGCTGGCTGTGAAAGAAAAAGAGAGTGCAGATCTGGAAATAGTTTGTTGTTTCAGTTTTGTTAAAAACATCAAAGAAATGGAATGTCTATAAATTTCAGTTTTAAAACAGGCTTTTTTATGAAAAAGGATCAGCTACAAAAAACTCAGTCTGCTTTGGCAGTAATGAAGCAAATGTTTTAGAGTCATGGTTTTCCGTTAAACTAAGTCACAGACTTTTTGTTGAATAATGTATTAATATCACAATACTCAATAATTTATATTGTTATCACTGTCATTTTTCCAGTTTAGAGATATGTAGATACTTTGACCGTATTTGGAAACAGTAGGCTATTCTCACCTCCTTTCTAAAAGAATATGAATAATTTTAACTACTTTTCTATCTCTTTTGCTTCAAGAAAGGAAAATAGTTGTATACATAATTACATCTTATTAATGTAATGTATTGGTAGCTAGAAGAATGAATTCTGTGCCCCTTCTAAGCAAGAACAGTATCCCCAGCAAGATATTAAGATAATCGTAACTTCACTAAATTTTATCATAAAACTCCTACTGATTTGAACAGAATAAAAATTGTATCCATATGGTAATAGGAAATGTTATGACATTAGCACTTTCCTACTTATTATCAAGCCACTGCAGGTGCAGAAGGAGGAAAAGGCCACTGCAAAAGCAAGCAGTGTGAATTCAAATTCTTCTGAAGTTTTGTTAGAAAATATTACATAACTGGTCATCTCTCAAATTCTGCTAATAGCTAAATCATACATGACCCTTGTTTTTAAAACCAAGATGGCTACTTACCATATACAATTTAGCACTCCTCCTGTTCACAATATCAGCTGTCTCATCATCATCATCACCACACTCAGGAAGCTCTGGCTTTTTTCCTAACACCTGTAAAACAGGAGAATAATAAATTCAATGGAAATAAGAGTCTGTAGTTCTGTAGTAAAAAAGCCTAGATATCACCACGCGTTGGTCTAGTAATGGATTAGTTTGGATCAACCTACTACTTAAAATCAAATATAAATCCAAACTCTCGGATTACTTGTTCAAAGATGCATGGGTAAATTTAAATAATCGCTAGATATCCATCAGCATTATATCCATGCTGTGTTTCTTGGACTTACGTTATACAGGGAATGGACTTGGACTTATGTTATACAGGGAAAGGCTTCAATGGGCATACACAGAATAGAGGGGCTTATATGATCATATCCTATATGTGTGTGTTTATATGCCTGTTCTCCCCTTTTTCTTGAAGTAACTTTTGCATTGTTGGTAAGCAAAGCTTCATCTCACCATTTTTGAACATACTTTACTGTTGGAACATGCTAGAAGCAGACAAATTGAAACAAATGGGTTGAAATTATCTTTAAAATATTCAATTGACAAGAGAGTATCAGATTATTAGCACAAAAATCAAAACAGTTACAGCTTTCTAATCTAATTTAAAGCAGGAAAAAAATAGGCTAGTCCTTGAAAAGAATTCATTGGGTGGGAAAAGCATTTTCTTGCACCATTACTATCAACTATAACACTGTGGTAGTTTTACATCATAGTTTTACAACCTGGATAATCTTATAACAACTTTTATTATAAGAAATTCACAGTAGCTCATCAAAAGCACATACTGGTCAGGTAGAGACAATTAGATCTTGGCTGTTCGTTATTAATAATTAGATTTTTTCTTACTGATTCATATAGGACCAAACCCAAATATCCCATTCACAGTTTCATCGATTTCACCAGGACTATGTCCCAGAAGGCATGTGGAAGTGATTGATATGTCTGAGTAACTAAATATTAACTTCAAATACAAGTGAAATAACAGCCTTCCTATTGACACAATACACTTGCACATAGCATGGGGCTGCATGCAAAAACATTGTAAATATTTGATAGCAGGGAAGCCTAACAATGAATACAGCTGCAAATAGTTTTTAAGAAAGGGCACAGGATTTATCATAAATCTATGGAGTATCCTGACCTAGCAAGCCAATAAAAATACACGGCCTCCGTGAAAGTAATTGTTCCTGTTTAATCTGACGCATTTTACCCGTAATTTGTTGAAACCAAGAAGTACTGCCCTGAATGTTTGAGAGAGATGTTACCGATAGCTCTGTAAAAACCATCAGTCAGATATGGATTCATGTTCACACTACACGGCTGCACGGTTGCCAAACAGGGCTGTATTTTCATAGCAGAGTGCAGAAACAATGGATAACTAAAAGACAAAGGGCAAAATTGTTGCACGTTTTCTGAAATGCTTCCCCCACGGGGTTTCACACTACGTGCAAGCTGCAGAGCACCCAGATCCCACCGGGGGCTGCTGCAGAGCTCTGCTTGCCCCACGTGCCTGGGGCCTAACAGCACCCGAGTGCGGCGCTGATGTGTTTTACCCCAAGCATTCATCAACCCCACACTTTTCACCTTGTCTAGGGGTTAAACCCAAGGAAGTTAGACTGTGTTCATTTTGAAAGTTGTCTTAATAAGTGGTGTTAAAACTTCGTGTTGACACTCTTAGCCTAGTGGAAGGGTATCACCGAAAAGATAACCAGTTCCTGTGCAATAACCGCTTGAGTTTGAGCTTGCTCATGGTACATGCAAAGCATCTTATCTCACTGGCCAAAACCAGAATTCCCTTATCACCTTGCTGTGTGCATGAGCTCTTTTCTGCACATATCTGCCCATTTCTCAGGGGAATGCAAAACACAGAACCCAAAGTTTTTCCTATCAGGGTAAACCCCACTTCTCTTTTCTCTCTCTCTCTCTCTCAAAAAAAAAAAAAAGAATAGAAGAAATCACAGACAAAAAGTTTCTAATCTGTAGGGGGATATGACAGTGTAAACAATTGTAAACAAACACATCTCAAAAGAATAAATTTAGCAAATTTCATCTTCATAAGCATCATAAAGTAGTTGATGTCGAGAGTGATTTAATGAGAGCAAAAAGTTCGTTGAGGCTGGAAGGCAGGCTGTAACACTTGAAGAATGTGTCAGGTGAAGGTTAACTAAGGCAACCTGCCGTGTGCAAACCAGTTTTATACAGTTGAACTTGTGTTCACCAGCACTGTGTTTGTGTTTCTTTTTACTGTACACAGCTTGGGGAAGGTTTCTGGATCTGAAACTGAGCTATTTGTTGTGGCTGTGATCCAAAGCGGTCAAATCTACAAAAAAAAAAAAAAAAAAGAATTCTTCTCTATATATGCTAAGAGCAAGTGAGATATCTAACTCTCATGTAAAACCCATCCCATGTCTTGGGGGCTTCAAAATTTTATTATTTAATACTTTTGGAAAAGCAGCAGGGTTAGTAGTTCAATATTCACCTTCTTGCATCCTCTGACACGAGCAAATATGTTTTGCTCCTGCCAACTCAGATTACACCTGAGTGACAAAGAATAAATCCTCAATGCAGGATGATTAAGTCTGAACTGTAGCCACTGGCTGAACTCATACACAGAGGAGGACTTGGGTTTTTATTAATATTCCAGATGGAATAGAGTATTACAAAGAATGACTCCCTGCAATAAATATTGCCTCAACACTCCTTTCTCAAATCTCAAGCTAGTACAAGAGGGAAAAGTCCAAAAAAGAACGGAAGGGCTAAGGTGCTCAGCAGCCCCGTGGCCAACGCCGGGTGCCAGTGCACGCACTCTGTCCAGAGCTCTGCTGTCTGCTGCGCCGAGGGCTCTAGGGCTCTGCGTTGGGAAGCGCTGCCCGCAGGCTCGTGCCCAAGCCTCGCTGCTACTGCTGCTCACAGCCAAGCTCGAGCACTGCAGAGCGGCTTCTGGCCCAGGCAGAAGCGTCCTTTGATGTTGGTCGGATGATGAATGGCTGAATATGTTCATTTGTCTGGTTACTCTCACTTGAAGCTCTTTGCATCCATCAGAGCAAATATTCATGCTCTTCAGGAAATTACACTTCTATCACAAAAATGAAAAAAACCTTTTCACTGAACCACTTCTAGTTAGACAGCAGGATCTCTGCCTGAAATTGCCTATCTCAAGGAATTNCTTTGATGTTGGTCGGATGATGAATGGCTGAATATGTTCATTTGTCTGGTTACTCTCACTTGAAGCACTTTTCATCCATCAAATATTCATGCTCTTCAGGAAAATTACACTTCTATCACAAAAATAATAAAAAAAAACTTTTCACTAAACCACTTCTAGTTAGACAGCAGGATGTCTGCCTGAAATTGCCTATCACAAGGAATTCCAGCAACAACAGAGGCCATTACACGCTCACCTGTAACAGAAAACCTCCCACTGGCCTTCACAGAGATGAAGAATAAATGGAAAAGACTATAAAGCATTGAGAATTGGACAAAAATACTTTTAAGTTACCAAACTGTAGCTGGCATTTTGTCAGTTTGTTTGGTTTTATCCATGTAATTTATCAAAAGGGCTTTATGGAATTAAGGTTTAAACCTGATCTGTATGCATTTGGGGTGCTGTAAAATAGTGAAACGCAGCAGTTGCTCATGGCACTTGTGACACATAAATTATAGCCTACATTTTTATCCAGTTTCTGTTGTCTGAGGAATTTCAAACATGAACCATAATTTTATTCAAAGCTCTATGCCTAACTTCTTAAAAATAGGGCATTAGGCTTTGGCAGCTTTTCATAAAATATTTGCAGCTTTGCATGTCTGTCCGGGCTAATTTGTATATAAAACCTTTACTGGTATGATAATAACATTCTAACAGGAATTTTCCACTCTGTAAAACAGGCCTAGGACATGATGTTCACAGGAAAAGTGTCCAGATCAGCCTGTAGAGTAACAACTTTTGACGTTTCTGAGTAGTTTGCGCAGTGAGGAGCATTTAGCTGCTCCTCCACCTCACAAAGCTCCCAGCTCAGATACTCATGATGCACAGGCACAGGGTGACGCACCGTTAAGCAGAGGAAAGGGAAAGAGCAGCCCAGCAGATCCCGCGTGGGGCGGCAAAGAGCTGCCGAGGAGCAGCAGCCTGCGCTCTCCACCGGCAAATCCGTGCGTGCCAGGGAAGCAGCGGGAGCTGCTTCACGAGACAGGAAGGTGGCCAAGGCTGCTCGGGACACTGAAACGTGGTACCAGGGTGCAACTGCCCCGGCTGCCAGGCTCGGCACTGCCAGCCCCAACAGCTCAAGGCGTGAGGTACGTCGGGGCATCCTCTCCGATGCGACACCCAGGCTCTTGCATCCAAAATAGAGCCCAGATTTGGACCCTAATAACCAGGGCAGCAAAACACAGCTTTATGTTAATACAGTTTCTCTAATGACTCCTGCTGAAGCTTTACAAAATTAAATATTTATTAGGACAGAGAGAGCAAGAGAACAAGCAAGAATGTTTCTTTCACCTTATTAAGTACATGTCCTACTTCAATCTCTTCAAAAATGCTTTCCTCCTGCTAATTTAGGTGCCCTCTGCAAGTTTTTTCCTGGGTGTCCCCATACTTTTGGAGCCTTGTAGGGAGGACTGTGGTTTACAACACTTAAAAATTAGATTCTGCAGCACTGATAATCACAGTGATCAAACCCCTGTTGCGATTCTCTCTCCCCCACATTTTTACAGGTAAAGCCAGGTAGTATCAAATTCAAAGGTAGTTACGTAAGCAAAGATCCTGCCCCTGATAACCTGCTTTGTAGTAAATACAATAATATTTACGTATTTGCGCAGTGTTATACAATCAGTGATGGTAGAAATAATGAAATGATCCTAAAACTCACAGAACAGCTTCGCTTGCAGAGCTGTTCTTTACCCTTTCCTGGATGCGAAAAGGCCTGTGCTATGGGGATGTTACAAATTTGTTACTCCTTTTGGGAGGCATCTGAGCACTGATACTCTGGCACCAAATGAAGGGAAAGGTCATGCCTGGATAGGAAACACCAAACTCTGCACACACAGACTTCTTATGAAAAAAAGCTACCTAGCCTTCCTCATGGAGTCCTGGCTGTACTGTAGAACTTTCATTTAACAAAAATTCAAAGGCAACACCAACAGAAATCCTTTAAGAGCCGCTCTGTGGCTTTGGGGATATCTGGAAGCGCAAAAAGTGCTAGTGCAAAAAACTGCAGAATCTCCTTCAGTCATCCCAGAGAGATGCCAGATTCAGAAAGGCCATATCTCCGAGCCCTCTACATTCAAAAAGAAACAGTTTTCTAAGTTCTTCTCCAGGAAATTCCCCAGTGCTAAAAAGCACATGACAGCAACTGCTAACGCTCTTTTCTTTGGCCTTGTCCCCTTAATTATGCTCATCCAATAAGTGAAAATTATAGCATTTTTCATCACTTGATTTCTTAATAGTTTAGCACAGAAAAGAAAAAAGCCAATACAAACTGCATTAGTATTCTAATATGCAATTATAAGATTATAATTGACTAACATAGTAACCCTGCAAGCACTACAGCTGCTGAAGAACACACAACAAAGATGAGTGGTTTCCTCACCTAGAAAAATGCAACCAAGACATGATACAGTTTAATTGCAAACACTCCCAGAAATTCTTCATGACTTCAGAAACCCACTTAAATATCTAGCACAGAACTATCTTTTTAGCACAAGAAATTACAGGGTTATGAACCATCTATTTAGAACCGTTCATGAATGATTTAGTTCATGCAACATGCCATGCAGTATGATATGCCTGAACATTTTCTACAGTAAATTCCTAACGTAGGCACAAAAAAAAAAAAAAAAAAAAAAAAAAAAAAAACATATTTAGAGATTTGATTAAAAGCTTTGGCTTGTTTTTTTTCAGATGCACTTGCCACCTGCAGCTCCTGTTCTGCTCTCTTTGAAATAGGTGCCCAGTTTGACACAGTGAAGATTGAAAACTGCAGCTTGAAAACCATGACAGGTAACCTACAGCACTACAAACGTGCCCCAGTCCTCCTAATGAGTAATGAGCTTCTTCCATTCGCAGGCAAAACACTCGCTGAATTCCCATTTAGTCCTGGGGAAAACACTGTGCCGAGTGCTCAGCTGGTACAAATGAGCCCGGCTCTCCAGAAGTCAGTTGAGCTGAGGATCCAAGCCATGCAGATTTGTCTGAGTAGTTTGCAGCACTGAGTCCTTTAAAATTTTCACCAGAAAGACACTACCTTTAATGAAGAAAATATTTCAATAATTAGAAAGAAACCAGGCTATGTGGCTTTGACAGCTTACAACTGGCTCCCTGCAGGGTTTTCTGTGCTTCATATATACATTCATAATCCATCATAAATTTTAATTGAGCAGTGCAATGATTAAAATTTCATTACTACCATGAAAGCTGGAGTTCATACCTTGAGATCCCTAAGAGATATCTTACAATCTCTTAGACACTGCTCAGAACACAAAGACCGACCTTCTGCTCTTGCTAGCATCTGGATCTATCCAGAGCAGCATCAGTGAAGTAAAAAAGATACCTGTCTTCTCGGGAGGTAAATTTGACTCACAGTTTCAAAGCAGCCTGAGAATACTGTCTGCAGTTGAGTGGCATTAGTTTTATTTTCCCTGACTGCTAAATTTCTCACATCCGTACATTTTCATGAAAAATTAAGTATCCTTCTCACTTCCATATGTATGTCTGAATTCGCATAACTGAGTCTTCACTCAGGGCATTAGTACTGCTTTGATCCATCACCACCACTCTCTTAAAACATTCATTTTCCCTTATACGCAATTGCCTATGCTGCTCCTGACCTGGACTGAAATTTACTTCTAGAATTTATTTCACAAAATTCCTGTGAGGTTTGCCCATTTTCATAACAGTCTCAGTTTAGATAATTGAAGACAGTACTTTGGCTTACTATTCCCAGAGCCACACATAATTTGACATAACATGACTTCATTAAGGTATTTACATGTTGAGCATTTTCTTGCAAGTGAAGAGGTCAGGTTGGACTATTGCTCAGATAATTCAGTCTTTGATTGAAACCATAGACAGGTTATTTGGCTAAGTAGTTTTTAATCCCTAACAAGAAGGGATTTCTCAATAGCCTGCAGTTATCCCTCCTTTTTCTGCCTCAACTTTATTCCTCCCCCTGCCTTTTCCTCCTCTCCTCTGTGTGTAAAAGTCAATCTCTTGGTCATAACCAACTTCATAATAGCAAAGCAAGAAAAATCAAAAGAAATACTAATAGTTTGAGAACAGCAGGAGCAATTTTTGCTTTTGAAGAATTATGTGGGTGGATATATTATTTTTGCTGACTTCTGGAAGAGGAACCAGTACCAAACACATTTGTTGTGCCCAAGCAGGACTTGCAGAGGCACCTGCAGCTCTTGGAGGCCTTTGCAGGATCTTTGCGATCCACACGGCAGCCCTGGGGACTGCATGAACCGGCTCATCTCATTCGGGGGAGCAGCCTCGCAGCAGCAATGCCGCAGGGGCAGCACAGGCCACAAGTCGCAGCAAGCCCTTGTTTCCCCAGCCCTCAGCAGAGAGGTTTCTTTGCTCCTGAGCAAACAAGTTTTAGCACTTGAATTTAACAGGGAAGGAGGGGGGGTCCTCTTTCTTCCTCTTCCTGCTCTATTCTGCATGCCCAGCCATCTATCGAGTTATATGCTACTAGAGCGTTGCATTAAAGCAGTATTTGCTTTATTTGAGTCTCTAGAGCAATGTAGCCTTTGCAAGAACACTTCTGATAGACCTTCTTGGTGCTCTTGAGACTTTCATCCATGTGACCAGCTCAGCACGCTGCAATGGCACCAGTCCCCTTCCAGCTACCCGGGTGCAAAGGTGTGCCCGGTGCTGTACGATCGAGCTATTCCCATGCATCTCCGTAACACTTACTCACCGTACAGACAAAACCAAAAACTGAACACAATGGCCTTGAGGAATTTGCAGAATAAAGCCTTTATTAGGAGCTTTTCTCCTCCCTCATTTATCAGGAAGGAGGAAAAGCTCAATATTTAAAGAGAAAATAAACTAATCAAATATTTACACAGCTTTTATGAAAAGCGAGTTTGCACTATATTTGAACATACTAAACAAAGGCAGGCACACGACGACTGAAAATGATAGGTCCGGCTTTTTTGTTTAAAGACAGAAGAATGATTTCAAAGGTGTGTACTAACATGGTCCTTCATTTATTTGTGGTTTTACAGCCTGTCACATTTATTTCTCAATAACCATGACATTAAAAACCCTGGCCAAAAATGAAATAGAAGTCAGAAGTCTCAGCAGTAAAAACCTCAACAACCACATGCTACCAAGAGCTGGAGCTTTTAGACAATTATTTGCAGAGAAACAGTAAAACAGTGTTACCCCCAAAATCCGACAGTTTTGACCATTAAAAGAAGTGTCATCCTGAAAAGTGTTAGCTGAATACTGGCCACATTAAATAGATTAAATAGAAATGACATAAGCAGGCTTAATATTCAGGTTTGTTAAAATTCAGTTTATCTTACTTTGTTTTTTTTTTTTAAATTGACTCATACACTGCAAACAGCTCTGCTCTACAACAACCCAAATGCCACAGATGCCCAAGTTATTTAAAACCCATCATAGGCAATCAGTCTACGTAGTCAGAACTGTAACAGAGTAATGGCAATCTAAAAACCTTTAAGGATAGCTAACATTTTAAATTACCCAAACATTGTAAGAGGAACATGCTGAGACTTTGTCTTCCTCTGCTACTTCATCCCAAGAGGTATCACACTACAGCAAGGTCTGGTCAACTTCTTTCCCAGAAGTGGCTTACAACTGTGTATCTTTTCCATGAATTATTACAGCAGTTTGTTTGCTGACCAACTAGATACTTCTTCAAAAACAGACATATTTGATTTTTCCCTTTCCCTTCCCATGAGAGTTTGCCATTCTCATGATACCAGCCAAACAAGAAGAGGAACCTTCTGCACTTCCATTTACCGTAAGGAAGGAACCTGCTCTTCCATTTACCGTAAGGTTGACAATAACTTTCCCTGGAGAAAGAAAAGGGATACCTGGACAATCACTCAGTGCATTCACTATTTCTCAAAATTCTTCCGAGCAGTAAAATCAGGGGAAGGCTTTTTGTTGGGCTTTTTTGTTTTTACTTTCCAAGCTTTTATCTTCTCTTCAGAATTAGAGCTGATATTCAAGCCTGACAATGGCTAATGAGTTTAATGCTGGGCCATTCATACTACCACCTTAAGTCAGTTCTAAGCACTGCTAACTGTGGCTGTACTTGCACTCGCAGACCTCAGGTTATGTCAGTAGTGCACACACCTAGCAAGCTGTTGTGTACACAAATGCTACGTTGTGAAATGCTGGCTTATTGCTGGAAAGAGTCAGGACAAAAAAAAAAAAAAAAATCAGTAGGAAACTGTACTCCTATTCCCAAGGATACATTAGCCAACAGGGCTAGAAGCAGACCCTAGCGGATTTCAGTCCTGCATTGCTTTCTAAAACATATATTTAGTGCTCCTCTTGTTTAAAACAAAAATAACCAAGCAAACAAACTCTAAAACTAAAGAAGTCATTAATTCTAGCCCTAATGTGGTCACTCTAGGGTGACCAAACTGACTCAAGCATTGACTCAAGATCTATTTTTGGATTGATTCCATGGGGTTAAAAGTTTCTACATAACACAACTGGAACATTAAGACCCACGATTCAGCAAGAATGAGTAACTGTTGCATGAAAACCGAAATAGAGTTGGCACCTTGTTAGTTTTACTACGTATGACTGTGACTGGACAGCCATCGCAGTTACTGAGCGTCAACATCTGTGGTTTGCCCAAGGTGGTTGGTTTATTTTTCAAATTTCCAAGGCAGCAATCCTTATTTAAACGTACCGCTCAGCACTGCACGTAGGATGCAAACAGGGATGTGAAACCAAACTGATGAACACCTTCAGTGTATTTGTAGGGAAATTTTCTGCCCCATCTTACCAGGGCAAGAGTTCTAGTAATTCCTGTAGCACCCCAGGTGTTCTGCACACCTACCACAGGCCTGAGCTTTTTGGAAACACTGGATTTCCTGAGTGTGATTATGGGATCAGCAGGAATCCAGCAGGGTCTGTACATGGTCTCAGTGGTGGTGTGTGGACACATCAGTCTTACTTTGCTAGTTGGGCTGTTCATGGTGTATGGATAAAGATCAGCACCAGCTCGTTGCATTGAGATCTGTGGTGTGTGTGTGTCAGCCTGCACCCACTGAGGGCCGGTCTAGCAGCGCTGCACAAGAACTCAAGCCACCAGTGTGGAGGCAGATGCCTTTCTAACCTGTGGGAGGGGGAAGTATTTCCTGACACTTACTAGAGGAGAGGACGTTAGGAAAGCGTCATTCCAATTTCAGTTAGATGCCAGATGAGGGGAGAGACGACAAAACCTACATATTTGAAGTACGTGCTTTTTTCTTTGTTGGAAGAGAGAACTCCTCCTCCCCACCCGTGCTCCAAAAGACGAAGGGCAAAAACCCAGTTCTAGATTTCTAGTCCAAATAACCAGAAGTTCAAATACATGTCAGTCTTGGCCCATTTTATGCTTAGTTTTCCAAACTATTAGGTTATTAACTTAATAACAATATACACTTCCTGCTTGTCTTACTTTGACAGTTCTGGCACTGTTGTTCTTTTTATCAGAAACCACATTAGTGAATAAACTGCCAAACCAGCTGATTCTGATGTGCAGCTTCATAATCTCACTTTTGTGGTATGCCTTTTTGAGCTTAGTCATCAGCTAAGTCACATGAGGCAAGATGCACAAGGATAAATTAAGCAAACACACAGAAATTAAAAGGTTAAATACTGCTTTTCAGTAGGAGGTGAATATCTAAACAGGATTTAAGAGTTTCTGTGGCTCTGACTTCAGTGTTATTCTCACTTTTAGACAAAGACTATTCAGTCTGTTTTCCCTTGGGCATGACCTGTGATGTTTGCTTTGGAAAAACTTAGTGCACTCTCATGTTTTTGGAGAGAAAGTAGATTGGGACAGCAGAGCCCTGGAAAGGACTGAGCACTTTTAGAATCAGAGAAAAGGAAATTTCTGACAGTACTGAAGCTTAAGCTTTGAGGATTACTACAAGTGACAAGTGACGACTGCACACTCAGTGGTGTGGTTATACCCAAGAAAACTTGTTTCCACAGCTAAAAGAACAATTCTTGAATTTCCCAAACCCAGTTGGCAATGCAAACAAATAACTAAAAATAAAATAACAACCTGACATCTGAAGAGCACGCACAGCTGTCAGGATAGTCAAACAGGCCTGTTAGAGTAAATATGCCCTCAAATGCTTCACCATAGTGTGGGCTACTGTTACCTACCACTCATTTTATTCCTGTGTCCTCTAGGGAACGGTCTGGCACCGCATCTCTTCTTGCCCACACTTTGTGATCCCAAGGGAATAAACAAGTGTAGTATTTTCAGTGCAGTCAGCCCAGGCAAGAAGTATAGTAAGTTAGAGAGGGTTTTGAGTAAATATGCCCTCAAATGCTTCACCATAGTGTGGGCTACTGTTACCTACCACTCATTTTATTCCTGTGTCCTCTAGGGAACGGTCTGGCACCGCATCTCTTCTTGCCCACACTTTGTGATCCCAAGGGAATAAACAAGTGTAGTATTTTCAGTGCAGTCAGCCCAGGCAAGAAGTATAGTAAGTTAGAGAGGGTTTTGTGGGAACAGGGAGAAATCAAAATGAAGAAGGCAAAGAACTGGATACATTTTAAGCAGAAAAGGGATTAATGGGCTTTACATGTTTGCTCAGCTCTCCTCCGTGCTGTTTTGCAGAAAATTTTGCCAGTGCTGTGCGGACATCCCAGAGCAAGGCTGTCCAGCTGGCAAGTAGACCCTGGCTGCTGACAAAGCCACTGGAGTCAAACTCACCTTAAGACTGGCAGCAAATGCAGTGAAGCTGCTTGCACTGAAATGATGTGCATCTGCCCTCTGCATTCGCAGTCCAAAAGAACAAGCTGAAACTTCTTCCATACACTGCTAGGCAAACCAAGAGATTTATTCCCTGATAAAGTAACAACATGCTACAAAAATCAAAAAAGCAACCTTGTTATTTTTCCTGCTCTTACTCATGTGTCAAGGTTGCTAGTCGCACACAGCTGAGTAAGAGCCTGGCAAACAGAGATGATGCAGGCCATCATATCCCCGTGGCTTATACCCTTCCAGGGGGAAAGCCAAGCTGCTGAAGGCAGCTCTGCAGCAGGCCCATGTCCTTGCTGCTGCTACTGCTCAGAAGGCTGAATTTGTACCCGCAGCTACAACCTCCGATAAGAAGTGCAAAGTGCAGCGGTTCCAAACAACACTCCCAACAGGCAGATGAGACATCAGAAACCCTGCAGAGAGCCCCAAGAGTAAACTCCAAGGTGGGCTGGGCAGGAGGAGGCTGCCGCACAGGGATTATGCTGGCACGATGCCCTGGTGCCACCCAGCATCTACCAGCAAGCCATGGTGCACATCCTGCAGCAGGCTGCAACTTCAAACATCAGGCGAGGGGCAAGACGCTTGGGCTCCGTCTCAGCGAACACGTGTTGTGTTCATAAAGACTGTTGATGCCATAGACTGAGAAGTCTATGAAAGGAGATCTAGAGCCAAATACAGGTTGAGGGATTCTTACCTTCCACACAACATAAGTGAGCCAAACGCCACCTCCCCTGCCTCCCTACGCCAGCAGCCACAGGCATGACACCTCCGCAAGCAGACGGCTCGCAGGTAGATGATACAACGGCATCCTCAAGGCCAGTTTGCCCAAGGAGTACAGACTCTGCTTCTCTCATGCTTTCTACTTAGGGAATTACTAGTTCAGGTGGCAAAACAGCAAAAAATCAAAAAATAGCAGCATATGTGCCTATACCATTAGTATTGCTTTCTGAAGTATCTCTGAAGTACAAGATAATATTCTGCCTCAACCATACATTTTCCGTTTTACTGAAGGACTGCTTTATGACCCCTGTTCCTTCCTCTCTTTAGGGAAGGAATGGAAAAAGCTAAACTTAGTATGTAAATGCCAGTGATAAGATCCTTATTACTAAGTTAGTATACAGGCTGCAGCAAATCAGTCCTCGTTAGTTTTGACAAGATCTGAAAATAACAAGTGTGGGAATTCCTTTGCACTCTGCTCAGATCTGAAATGCAAGTGGTTTGGGAGGGGGTGGGGGGTTGTTTGTTTTTATAGTTAAGCTTCTTAAGCATAAAGAGGAAGGGGCTCACTAGAAGCTATATGCAGAGCTGGCATGGTGGCGGGAAGGAGAGCAGAGCAGCATGCTCAATACCGTATACTTGCTTTTTTGGCATCCAAAGCACTGTACTTTCAGCTGTTTTATACTGTTCCACCATGATCCTGCTCTTTCCTCATATGGAGTACAAAACAGTACAGGTCATATTTGAACTATGCTAACCCAGTCACCTATAGGCTAATCCAAAAAAGCAAGTATTTAGCCTCCAGAAGAGTATTTTTGGGTGGTTAATTATCTCAGACTCTAATGCCCAGCATCTTTATGCTTCTTTTCCCTCTGAACCCAAGCAGTGTAGCTGACTTATCTCCCACAAGCTCACTCTGTGCTCCTGGACTCCTTCAAGGACACAAGGATTGAGCCAACCCCGTTTAGCTCCTGAGCCACAAACGCATTTTGATCACTGCAGCTTCAGGGATTGCATGAGCTCTATATCCATTACCTCTATAAGTCGGTTGGGTTCGCTTCCTTCTTCCACAGGAATCAGCTGGGACCTTCCATTCCGCTCGTTGTCCCGAACGCCAACAGCAACCTGAGTAGCCTTCAGACGCTCGTATTTATTGCATGCTGAGCCACACCACTGATAGATTTCCTGTAATAATTAAAAGCATGTACATTAGCAATAAGTCTCTGAGTAAAATCATAAAATTGGCATTAATAGCCATCCGGTTTCACTGGATCTGAACTGTAACATCACTGAAATATATCAACTTTCACCAGATGTATTCTGAAAAGTTTTACTAAATCATCTATATTTTGCTAATCTGAAAGATTCATGTAGTGTAATTCACTATAGCATCTGCATTATAGAAGATCAGTCAATGCCAGAATTACTGATTTTGGTTTGAGCTCCCTATTTGGAGTACATCTTCAGCTATGCGAAGAACCTGAAAAATCTTAAGTTTGGTATTCTAGATTATTTTTATGTTGTACCTAAGCTCTTTTCAGCTGTGCGGGTTCTCATACTTGGCAAGAAAAAAAAAAAAAACATTTCAAAAACTCTAAAGGAAATGTATCCTGATGCATCTGCTACTCAGCAGCAAAATAAGATATTTATAACTATTTTTTATCTTGGTGATTTTTCGTGTGGAATGATACTCCTCACTCAGCATGCTGCATCAAACCATGAGAGCAGCTCAAGCGAGAACAGACGGTGCAGGAGTCTTCACAGCTGGCAGATTTTCCCTCAGGCTTCAGCTGCTCTGACACGCTTGAAGCCTTCCCAACCCCATATTAACATGAGTCCTTCCCAACTTTAGTCATTACAAATATCTTCATAAATGACTTGCCTAAGAAAAGCCTGCAACAGCTAAAACTGCTGCTAAAGCTGCTGTCGCAGGAACCGCGCACCCCATTGCAGTTACCCGCTCCACTGGGGAAGGCTCATCCACCTTCAGGCCGCGCAGGGCGCCCGCTCTGGTGGCGGCAGCCCAGGCCCAGCTGCCATCTCCAGTCCTTCCTATCGCCTGGCCGAAAGGACGTTGCACAGGTAAGTTCTTCACGTGAGGAGGAAAGAGCGGTTCACCCGGCACAGAGGTTGGTCCCACAGCCTCTCAGGAAGAAGGGCCACCAGCCTGAGGCTGGCACCTAACCCAGACAGGCCACAAGACAAGCACTCCAAATTTTTGGTTAAGCCTTATTAGCCATCCTGATTACAGAAAGCTCAGGAAAAAGATTTTAGCTCTCGGTCTTGCAAGTTGCTAAGGAAAGCCAGAAGGTAAGATACAGAAACACTAGAAGCTAAACTGGAAGGAGGTAGCCCAAGACCCAAGGAAGTGATTTAGCTTTTATTAGCTGCCTTTTCCCCCTCCCCATTCAACTTTTGGAAGAAAGTCACATGATTTTTTTTTCTCTCCCTAGTAGCCCAAACAGTATAGCAAGAACAAGAGGTAAACTGCCCTTTTATCTGTAGAAAATGAACTGGTTTGCATCCATACATGGTGCAAATAACAGTAAGGAAAAATACATAATTGGAGTTATAATTAGTGAGGCTTAAAAATTTTACTGTATCTATAAAACTATATGCAGCTTAATGTAAATACACATTCAAAAGTCTATTTCTTCTGACTATCATTATTTATTAATACTTGAAGTGCTGGCTTGAACCAAGTGATGAGGTCGTGCCCCTCTGCACTAGCAGATGCAGGCTTTTAGAAGCCAGCTAATACAAGCGTCATCTGCATGCAAAACAATCCACTAGTAATATTTTTTATTTATTTTTCATCAGCTTAAACAAACAAAAAAAACCCCCACAAAACTCACTGATCTCACAGCCAAGTCTCTTCCCTTTTGGGGGTTCCCTTCAAGGCTGACATTAAGTTTATCTTGGGATGAGACGGAATCCCAAGGCTGGATCCCTTTCAACTTCTACATGTTATGCAACGAGAGCCATGGGGATTTCAGCTGGCCTTTACCAGATCGGAGACAAAGGGAAAAAACAGAATCTATTGTCCACATTCTGGTTTTAATCCAGAACCTGGAAAAACATAATTAGCTTAATCTCTGAACCCTGTTTTAAATCCATTAGATATTTTTAACATTTCTACAAGAAAAAACTATCTGCGGATACTCAGGGAAATAGGATCATGTGAAGTATTAATGAAAAACTCTTGGATGTTTGTAGAAAGTCAAAAGCATCTCAGTTTGACCAGATTTTCCAGTGCAGTTAATTAAGTGCATTCCTCCAATTTTCCTCTCATATTTTGCACAACTTTCTAGAATATACTCCTGTTTCACAATATTTCAGTACTCAAGTTTATTCCCGATTGTTGTCCTAATAGGTGAGCTTATTTGAAACAATGTGAGAAAATAGGAATCATTAGAGATCCAACAACAATAAATAGGAATTCCATGTTTCCTATGGAAAATAGAAACAATAAGAGGAAGAAAATGCACAGAGAGAATTAAACAAGAAGGCTAGGAAGATACTGCATTATCACAGTGTATAGGCTGTAGCTCATGAAGGTCACAGACAAAGTTGAAAAGCTCATTTTCAGTTGTATGCATCTATACTGCAAGAATTTCCCTCAAATAGTATTCACTATGCAAAAAAAGATTTTTACTAAATTTTTCCATGAAAAAATATTTTGAACCACAACAGCAGTTGTTTCAACTTCTATAATAAAAAATAAAATCAATTGAAGTTTATGCTACAAACACATTTTCTTAAAATGGGGAACAAATACTTTTGGAGCAAACTAAGTGAAGTTGCAGTTGTATCAGATGTAACCATGAGAAGCCTCATGTAGTAACTGGAGCCCAGATTCTCCTACAGCAGAAGCTTGGCTTGAATAAGACCTCTCTGAAAACATTCTTGATCTAGAGTACCTACAGATGAGCAGTATCATTCCTAAAGCTCCATCTTCCCACATTATTTTAGTACTAATTAGAAAAAGTTGGAGAAACAAAAAACATAAGGCTTTTAAGCAGCATTCAGCAGCATTCTTGAACTTAAGGGAAGCACCCTTTATCAAAACCCTAAAGGCTAAACCCTCAACTACAAAACATGTAATTTAAGAGAAGGGAGTAAGCAACCAAAAGCCATGAAAGTGTGGAACACTTTTATTCTATTTTAGAATACTTTTATTCTACCTGGCAGTAGAGTGTTAAATTAAGTGTTGAGTTCTACAGATTTTCTGGAAGTTTACGTTCAGTTATTTCAGTTCTAAAGTAAAATAAGCTTGTTGATTATTTTCAGGCAATTCCTTCTGAAACCCCATGATAGACATTTTTAATTTATCTTCCTGATACAACAGGATAATTTGAGTCCTTTCTAAGCACCTGAATCCAGAGAAAGGATTAAGAGTTAGACCAGCTTCTTGACAATGCTGATATTTACATTTGAATTTATCATACATACCTATCCTATACGTCTCTAGCCATGTCCAACAAGCCACTGAGTTTTTGGATATTTTATTATTCACGTACATGTGCCTAAAAATAGGTGCTGAACTAGGGCCATAATATGGCATTTAGCTCTAGTTCACTCAGCTTCTTCACAATTCTGAAACTGTATTGCTCCTTCACTAAGTTTAACCTTGTTTTGGTAACCTTATTTTGACTTGGCAGCCTAACAGAAAAATATAGCCATTAAAATGGAAATAGGCCTCAAGTGCTTACTCTCCTCCAAAAAAGTAACTTAATTTGCTAGTAATTCCTTTGCCAGGACTTGTTTATTTGCAGAAGTTTTAATAGCAGTAACTTTACAAAGCCCATTTAACACAGCATAAGATAAATAGACTAGCTATGGAAGAGAGCTGCTCTGGTACCTGATATTCATGACTTTTAGTATCAGTATCAGTTTTGGATCAGTGTGATAGCAACTCTAAGATTGTCTGATGACTAAACAGTAATCACGTGTTAGAGTTTAACAGGCAAATTAAGATATCAAAAACAAAAACTTGACATGCATAGAAGAAAAAAGCTGTATAATCACCAGAACTCCTATGAGACCAGAATTTTATGACTACAAATCCAAATTATAAATTGAGCTCATGTCATTTGAAATTCATGACTAGTTTTCATATGCAGAAGCCCAGGTTTCTGTCTGGTTGTTGGATTCCTCACTTTCAGTTTGACTGAAACAGTTGAGCTGTTCCACCTTTCATTGCAGTCTCAGACACAGACTGATCTTGTACATGAAAATGGATCACCCCTTGCCACACATTTGAGGCAGAAGTTTGGGAAAAGGGTTCAGTGCTTGCATGCATAAGCTATCAAGAAGATTCCAGATATTAAAAGATTCCAGGTATGAGGAATCTCAGCTTTTATTACCAATAGCTACAGGCTTGCACAGCAACCTGGAGCCAGGCACACAAGTTTAATGCAGTGCACTAGAAAGTGGTGCAACACTTACCTTCTACACAGAAACGTGCTGCAGGGTAATCATGCATGGCTTATGTATAACTGAGATTATAAAAATACCTTGGCACTTCTCCCTGGGCTTTCACAATCCCTCCGCAGTATACCTGCTGCCTTCCTGCTCCAGCTCCAACATGGATGTGAAGCAAGAGAAGGCCAAACAAAAACAGAAGCTGCTCAATTTAGGAATGATGTAAAAAGGAGTTTTCCTTCTGACACAAGCCACTTCTGTATTCAGCTGGCAGCCTGCTCAGATTAAAGGCAAATAAGGAAGCGTTATACAATGTCCTTATGTCCTTTCTATGGATCTGAACCAGGGCTAAAAGCAAGTCAAGTAGCTTGAAGGACTCAATTTAATACTAGTTACAAATATACCCTGAACATACAAGGGTTTTAATCTTATACTTTTGTTCAAAATCATGGTAGCTTCCAGGCCTATACTGCACTATGATTTATTTAACCCATTTGAGAAAGACATTTAAAAGGAACTAAACAAGTTAAGCAGGCTTCAAAACTCTACTCTGAAGCAAGTTTGGGGGGGATTTCAGTTGCTATAAAACAACAGCAGAGTATTTTAAAAATATTAAAACTTCCTTCAACTCTAGACATCAATATAAAGCTTTCATTAAGAAAACACTGAGCCAAACATCACCCTCCCTCCATTCTTCATTGGCAGTTCCCACTTGAGCCCAGACTCTTGGACCTTTGCCTGCTTCCAGAACGTGATTTCAGCTCACCTTAGAAGTGCTAACTCTTTAATTAAGCACCAGCATGATTAAGTTGTGCTGACTGTGCATGGCCAGCAGGAAATCTTTGGTTGGTGTTTAGCAGCACTGCATCTGCAAGCACAGGCACAAAGCAGACAGGCTTAGGGAGAAGTTGCAGTTGAAGCTGCTGGCTCATATGAGCTTCACCACTTACAAAAGGAATTGATGCCAGGAAAAGAAGAGGTTTAAGTCCATTATTGCTTTAATTCCCCCCTTCTCTTTGGCTTAACTGCTTCTATTACATTAAATAGAAGCAGATCAGAGCTTTGGCAAATAACCACAGCACAGGAAGCCACTATTTCTTTTCCTGGTGCACCAGTTTCTGTTGACCAGGCTTACACATGGGTCAGGACAAAGGGCACTGGAACATGGGAATGCCCAGAGGAGCTGGCCAGATACAAGTCACAGAAAACAAAGATAGACCCACACACCCCAAAACCTACTCCTGTTACAAATAAGAGTTACTATGTGTCCTCCACCCAAGGCAAGTGGGAGCTCCTAGCAAAGTTACAGGCAGATCAGGCACACATGAGTATTTGCAAAGCTTTTAAGCATCTCGTCATGCTGCTGCTGTATCAAAACCATTGGCACATCTCCACATAGGAGTCCTTCCATTAAGGACATTAATAAATTGCTGCTTTGTAAGGCATAATCTCATTTTTGCTAAAACCCTGTTCTTTGTTGTTAACATCTAGTCTTTTAAGTTAAAATCCATGTCTACATTAAAAGAAATTATGTTCAATACAAAGTGTGACCTTACAGGCTTGAAAAAAAGTGATCTTTTTGGAGAACTGCAAACAGAAGGGCTTCCAATGATTTATATTTTTACTGAGTATTTTAAAACAAGTGCACATTATATCTCACAGGTTTCTATTCACACACTAGCTTTTCTGCCAAAAGAAATCGTGTTAACCACAGAAAGTGTCCAAATGGTGGTAAAGATAAACAACTGAGCAATATGACTCAATATAAATGACTCAAATTTATCAGCTTTGTAGTTCAGTAACTAATTCAGTTTTGCAGAAGCTGACATTTATAATGAGAAGACTGTTTGGGATGAACAAGGTTAATCTAGGATTCAGAAGTGATTTATTCTTCAGTAAAAATTCTGTGTTTATTACTGTCTCAGCAGTTGACTTCTTGGTACAGAGAAAAAGATCATTTCACATACTCATCAAGTCTGCCTTTTACATTTGTTGAAACTAATACAGTAAGCCTTTGAAAGTTGCAGAGTTTTGATAATCCAATCCAAACTCTGAATTAATTCAACCAGAATGCTGTCTGAGAGCACCATGAATGGTCCTAGTATCATTACAATGGAGCCTTTGTAATCAATGTAGGAGTCTCCAATTTGATTCAGCTGGAATGAATCAAGATGGAGCCTGATGTGTCTCAGTCCCACACTACCTTCAGGTCTTCCCATTTAGTTTGTGCATTCTGGAAATATTGGTCACTGTAGCACAGTGTCCCAAAGGGTGGGTATCTGTACGGGAGCCGTGCAGGAGCAATGCATTTGGGTTTCCACAAGCACCAGTATGAAAACCAGCCCAAATACTCATACATACATGTATGCCCTGTTCACGAGAAGGCACAAGTTCTCAGTTATGAGGCCTCAGTTTTAACCCTTTTGAAAGCAAACAGAAAAAAATATAACTTTCCTGTCCAGATAACGCAAAGGAAAATTGCAGATCAAAGCTTTAACTATTAAACCAATTCCTTTCCTTTCAGTCCTTGTTCTTCTGACTTTGTGAACATTATTTCACAAACATTGTTTATGCTACTGGAGTGTAAAATAATTGATTCACAGGGAAGTCACACATTACTAAGAACAGAGTAATAAGAGATGCCTCTTTACTAAGAGATATGCTGTGCATAGATATAGCCATATTTCCCTGTTAGTAATTACTCATTAAGTTAATAAAGAACTAAAGCTATTTAGTCTTGCAAGCTCTGGTCTCTGCTTGGCAACTGCTACAGCATGACCAGTATTCTAACTCTCCAGGGAGGCAAACTGGGGAAAGGGTTACCTGTAGGAAAAACACAAATCAAAACAGGGAAAAGTGGTTAGCTGGTAATATTCAAAGCTAAATAGAGAAAAATAGAATCTTAATCTTACAGTGAGAGACTCCCACATGGAAGAATTTGTTCTTCCAGTCTTGTTTATTCCCAGGCAATGACTTTATTATAGAGTGATTAATATGCTGATTGTGAACTGATTTCTTGAAAGTGGTAGAAAGAGCACCTAGGAAAGATAAAGCAACAAGAATGAAGGGAGATTACAGAAGCAAATAAAGCTGTGACTTTACTTCAGGTTGCAATCTGACACTGACTTATGCCCCATAGTCATAACGACAAGTTATCTATCCTCTTGATTTTTATTGTTAAAAGCAGAAATTATGTTTAGAAGAAAACTATTTTGGTGGATAAGTTAATTGTTTTTAAATAAGTGATAAAATGCCAGTCTCTTCTGCTAGCATCTTTGTGAGCGCCTTCTCTTCCCCACTTGAGCTTCTGTCACACCCTAGCACAAATTCAAGCAGGAAAACACCACCTAGGACATGGCCTTTACTCAGTCCCATACCTCAGCCTTCTGATATCATGATTTTCACCTCTTATCTATGAAACTTTTGAAAAAAATCTTGTATGCCTATTGCTGCATAGCAAATTGATTTTCTTAACACTTCTCATGCACTTAAATCTCAATCCAGCAGCCTCTTAGCTGCTTAAAGACCAAAGTTTAGAAGCACCAACCTTGAAATGAGAAGGATGGACAACCAAGTGCAGTTTGCCTTCAGTGTCTGCTTAACTTCTGACATAGTTGCAACATAGCCTGACATTTGGACAACCAATTCCCTTGAGGACAGGGGTAAGGTTTAACAGAACTATCACACAATCATTATGATTGGAAAAGACCTTCAAGACTGAGTTCAACTGTAAGGCCCTGCACACCATACCTGTTAAACCATGTCTCTAAACACCTCATCTGCACATTTCTTTAACATTGCCAGGGACGGTGACTTCAGCACTTCCTTATGCAGCCTGTTCCAATGCTTGACTACTCTTTCTATGTAGTTTTCCTAGTATCGAACCTGAACCTCCCCTGGTGCAACTATGCTTGTACACTTTCTTGCATGCATCAGACCCAAGCATTTATCACACACACTACACTTATTTTTAGTGACTATCTCTCCATTTTCTTACAGTGGTTAGGTGATATGCAACCCTCTTCCTGCCCTTTGCAGTCTCTTGGCTAGTAGCACTGTTGCTACCTCACCTCAAGGCAACAATCAGAGAATTAAACCTTATACTTCATGTATTTCTATCTGAACAACTGCCTAGAGAATTTTTTTTTTTTTTTTTTTTTTTACAGGTCAGCAAGGATGTAACTTTATATGGCCTTCCTGCTTCAGAGGATTTCTTCAATCTGACTTAAAAGAACTTTCAATTCAGGTGAACACTTAGCAAGCACTTTTACTATATTACTACTTCATTGCTCCTGCCACATGTTTTGAATATCACCCTTTCTCTCATGGGCTAAATCTTCCACTCATTCCTAGTGTCCTTTAGTACTCACAATTTTGTGAATGTGAACATTTGTGTTCCATGAAGTTTGTCTTCCACTGCTCCATGTTCCATTAAATTTGTCTTGATGGTTGAGGAGAAAGAGAAAGGTGACTGGACATGGTTACTTCTGTATCACTCATCCTTCAGACTGACAGGGAGGGGACAGCACAGGACAGAGATAAAGAGTTCACATAGCAAAGAAATGCCAGACAAGCCCTGGTATCTCCCAGGCGAGACAAATAAGTGCTTGGCACCCTTCAATGAACTTGCTTCCAGCCAAAAGGATTGGATCAGCAGCACGGCAGGAGGCCGTGATTTCTGGGAGGTCTCAAGTGTCTTGTACAGAACCTTCTCAGCAACTGCTTTGTACTTTGATTACCTGCTCTGTCCCTAAGTGTCCCATAAGGGGACTCCCGGACTCAAATGCAGAGGTGGAATGCAAGTCCCTTGCTGAGGAGAGGGGAAAACCAAAAACACACAACCCGTGTCTAGCACTGCAGACATCCTCATGAATCACTCATTGCACTGAAATGTGGAAACTGTGCTGGCCACAGTGCTCACGTCACATGCTTTCAAAAGATTGTTTGGATAGACATCTTTACACATTTCCAACAGCAAGTGACTCAGCTAGGCACTCAGGAGCTAATGTCTTCTCTCTTTGCAACTATTTTCTACTGCAGCCTTGGAAGTTCAAAGTACTCAAGTCTTTTGATAAGATCTGGGCAGGATGCTTAAAACTCTAAGTTTGGCTTTGTAAACAACATGGCTACCTAAGAGGTAAACATAAACCTGAATGATCTGAGGCTAACTGGAAGTATACACAATGTTCACACTTAGGTAATTATCACCAGCAAGAAAAGTGTTAGAGGCCAATCATTGTTTTGTTCCTGACTATGAGCCTTTTAAAGCTATCCCTTACGCGTTCAGACCACAGGTTTAAAGTACTGAAGTAACTGAGCTCAATGAAAAAACAAATGATTTCTTATTATATTAGATGACTGGTCTGATGAAGTTACCAGGAAATGGGCTGTGCAAGCAGTTTTATAGCACAACAGAGACCATCTCTCTGATTATCTAAGGGACTGGGAAAAGTACTTAAAAATTCATCTTGCTTGACAAGCTATGATAATTAGATATTAAAAATAGCAGCCATAGGCTCATTATTTCATGCCATTACTGCCCATTATTTTCAGCTGATGGTTCAGTTGTGCCCTATGATAAATCCCAAGGCTCAGAACAACCCTACTCAACATTCATTTTATTTTGGTTATTAGAGTAAAACCATTCATTGAGCTAAAAACCCTTATTTTTAAGAACTATTCTACATTTGACTGAGCGCTCCTTTGATGCCTTTATAAAGGACCTTGTCATGGAAAATTTCAATCTAAAATTTCAGAAAACTGAAGTTTTCAGAAGATGGTGTCACAGTGTAAACCTGAGCAAACATCTGACACTTCAGTTAGTTACACATATTCATCTTGAAATATTTTCAATGCTCAAGAAAGGAAATTCTATTTTTACAAAGCAAATGTAGATGAAAGCACTATAAATTTCTGAATGTTGAAACAGTTCTCTGCTCCAAACATGCTTACACATCCAAGAAAAATCCATCCCTCAATGCCAGTAAAGCAAGACCAAAAGGTCAGTCATGTGATTTGACCTGCACTCCCTGTAGTATAATGCATGGTAAAGAGATACAGATGCTGTTTCCATCTAATCTTTCTTCTTAAATAATTACATCACTGATAAATGTGTTTGGTCAAGCAAGAAATCAGAGGCCAGAGTCAGTTGCACTTAAAAACATTAAAAAAACACACTGTACATTATTAGAAATCAAGAAACTAATGTGTTGTTACATTTAAATTGCATAATGACAACGCTGTCCTCATATAGCCTGCACCAAAAAGAACGAACACATGTAATACCACCAGCTAGTCACAGGGCAATGACTTCAGCCAAAACTTTATGCAAACTGAGTAACAAGGGGTCTGTAAGTGCCAGGGGAAGTAGAAGTCACTACCTACACCTAGGTCCAGAAGTTAGGCACAGGGAAAGTGTACACACAGAAAGTCTAAATGTGACTTATTAATGATACATAGAAATAATGACTTGGCTATTGATTCCTTAGTTGTGTCAGCTGGTCAGAGCACACAGATCAGGAGGATCTGTATGACGTTAGGAATAAATTGTGCTAAATCATACTGAGTTTAGTTGGAGGTCTGTGGCCAGTGGTGCCCTGAGGGGGCCAGTACTGGAACCTGTGCTGTTCAGCTTGTTCATCTGCAAACTTGCAGATAATGCTCTGTCCCCTCATCCAAATTGGGTGGAGTGGCCAACACTACAGAGGGCTGTGCTGTCATTCAGAGGGACCTAGACAGGATGGAGAGTTGGGCAGAGAGGAATCTCCTGAGGTTCAAGAAGTGCAGGGTCCTGCACCTTGGGAGGAACAACCCTGAGTTAGCAATGTGCCCTTGTGGCCAAGAAGGCCAATGGGATCCTGGCTGCATCAGGAGGAACGTTGCCAACAGGTCAAGGGAGGGGATCCTGCCCCTCTACTCAGCTCTAGTGGGGCTGCACCAGGAGTCCTGTGTGCAGTTCTGGGCTCCCCAGTACAAGGGGGACATGAAACATCTAGAAAGGGTCCAGCTTAGAGTGACAAATATGATTAAGGGACAGGAACATCTATCTTAGGAGGAAAGACTAAGGGAGGTAGGCCTGGTTAGCCTGGAAAAGATTGAGAAGGGATTGCAACATGTACAAGTACCTGGGCAGAACAAAAGATGGGGCCAAACTCTTCTCAGTAGTGTCCAGTAACAGGACAAGCAGTAATGGGTATAAATTAAAACACAGGAAGTTCTATCTCCATGTGAGGAAGTTCTTTATTGTGAGGGTGACAGAGCCCTGGAACAGGCTGCCCAGAGAGGATGAAGATCTCCAAAGGAGGGGACTCCACAAAACCCACCTGGATGTGATCCTGTGCCACGTGCTCTAGGTGACCCCACTGGAGCAGGGAGGTTGGACTAAATGATCTCTAGAGGTCCCTTCCAACCTTAACCAGTTAGTGTTAACTAACTTGTATTATTTTCTAGTCCAGGAATTCCTGAGCATGATGAAAGTCTGTCAGACAGTATAGCTGCCCAATACCAGTATCTTCCCCTAAGCAAGTAAGGGAAGAAGCCATGAGACCAAAATCTACTTGCACACAGGTTAGGAATTGACACTATTCTCCGAGAATGCCTAGACCGTCACAATCCAAGTGTCACACTAGGGAAAGCTTTTCAGAGAAAGTCAGATTTATAACATGAGTACAGAACAACTTTTTCAGTGTGCTAGGGAATTCTCCAAAGTCTTTAATTATCTGACTCCTTCCTTTTGAAGTGTAAAAAGTAAGACCAGCTGCCATTGTTACCTTACATGTAAACAATTTTCATTTTTCTGAACCTTATCAAATCTTTAGCACATTCCATCTGTGGGTTCACTTCATGTGAACCTTCATGTGAAGGCTTAGAGGAATAAAACCATTCTCTCATTAACACAGTGGTAAAAGACTCAATGACTTTAGTGTGGATCAGTTGTTTCCTAAAGCAGAATGTGTGTTTTTAAACCATTGAGGGCAACTTTAAACTTACAACATGTGGCAATAAAACTAATTTCTGAAGGAGAGTGTTTCAGTTGATTTGGGCAAGTCAGTTGTATATTTTAAGGCACAATTTAAGCCTTAGAAAAGATGCTATAGCTCTTACTTTTCAGGACTTATTTCTCTGTGGAAGACTTACAGCTCCAAGGTCGATAATGAAACAGTCTCCTTTGTTGAAGCTGGTCCAAGCAAGGGGAACTTCTGTGGCTCGCACTACTCTCCGGCCCTTGATGTGCAGAAGTCTCCGGGCACTCAAATCATTAGTAATAACATGCTTAAATCCAGAGGCAACACCCCCTGTCTGAATAAAAACAAAGAAGCAAACTCGACTTCAGCCTGCTTTCTGCAAGTTTATCTTCTGCTGAGAAACTATCTAGAGGAGGAAGAAAAAGAGGAAGTTATGCAGCAAGAGATGAACCAGAATTGTATATGGTTTTAACAACACTGACCACAGAGCAGAACAGACTTGGTGAAAGCTTCTGCACCTGAACTCTCCCATGCTGTGAACCTTTATCAGACAACACCCTGCTTTTAAGTTCCCTTTTTTTTGGTGAGGGTGGGGCAGGGGGTGAGCAAGAAAGGAGAAAGCATGGTCTTTACTGCATTCCCCCCTGCACTGTCCTAAGGTTAAGATAATGCAGAAATGCACCGCTAAGACAAAACTGAGTTGGTTAATGAATAGGGACAGATGTTTAAAATATTATAATAATAATAAAAAGGAGTTCCCAGATAGATTTTCTCAGCTCTCTAAATCTCAGAAGTTTGGGTGGTTTAAATGTCTGTTTATAACAAAAGGGAGGCATAGCATAGTATTTTGGGGGGTTTTTTTGGTGCATTTTGCTTTTTTTGGTGCATTTTGCTTTTTTTGGTGCATTTTGCTTTTTTTGGTGCATTTTCTCTTTTGCAATTTTTTTTTTGCAATTTTTTTTTTGCAATTTTTTTTT
>VWPW01003281.1:728351-752083 GCA_013389825.1 Crypturellus undulatus | reverse complement strand
ATTTTTTTTTTTGCAATTTTTTTTTTTGCAATTTTTTTTTTTGCAATTTTTTTCGGGGATGAGCAGACAGGTCGCAGTTAAGACGTCTTACTTTCAATTCTGAAAATCTGAAAGCCTCAGCTGGATTGTTTGGGCAGGTTAAAAATGTCTATAACAAATAAAAATCAGGGACTGAGTGATGTCACTCAGAGCATTTATTAGGTTTAAGCAACCTAAAGTCATTGGAGTTCATCGCCACATAGGAATGTCTATAATATTTCTATTTCTCCAAAAATACATTACTTTATTCTTTCCATATCATAGATGGCTCAGATGTTCCTTTCTAAACTTACTGCTCTAGAGTAGCATAACAGAGGCTGACATTAGAACTAGCTGAATGTCAGGTTCCTAAAATATAAAAGGTTTTTATGAAAAGTATTTGCAGTTTTGATTTTTGTTAGTTATCTCAAAAATAACTGGCTAGTCCTGCAAGAGTTATTGATAAAAGCATAAATACTATTTTTTTTTTTTTAAACCCAAACAAGTTGGGTCTGCCTCTCTGCTTCATGCTTGTAACCATTTAAGCTTACTTGATTCCAGATTTGAACAAAGTAATCCAGCCCATTGGATAGGAAATGCTTCTTTGATATTTATTATCTCCTAAGCACAAGGAGTCCAAGTTGAGCTCCCTTAGTGACAAGAATGTTCTCCGGGTAGCTTAATTTGGGGGAAGCTTCTGGGCCAGATAAGGCTGGTAAACACACTAATGTACTCTGCAAGTATTGAGCTCAGTTTAGCACAGATCTAATACCACTATGCATTAAGAAACAATTTCTTAAATATTCATTAGCAGACAAAGCAGTTTTTCAAGTCCATTAAAGATTTTTTTCTACCTTGGGAGACAGTGTTAAATATTTTAAGAGTACATTTTCTCAGCTGCCTCTTACCTTGTACTTAATTCCTCCTTTGAAATATCCCACAAACTCAGTAGACTCATATCCTTGAATTTCTCTACTCTGAACAGGCTTTCCTCCTAAGTAGTCGTCCATCTGAACAGCAAAGATAGCTGCAGCCGTGCTTTCGTCTTGGGTACATTCTTTCCCTGAAAGATGAAATATTTGTCTATTAAACACTAATTCATTCCTTTGAATTCTGTTGTAGAAGACAACAGAATAGTGATAGTGTGATAGTCAGACACCGTCTTCTGCACCTTGTACAGTCTGTGTATTTGCTGTGGCAGAGCTTTACATACTTTTATAGTGACTGTGGCCACTACAAAACCATTATCACCTTGACTGCTTCTTAGCTAGCTGCGAACAGACTTCATAAGCTAAAAACAGGAGGCAAATGCTGAATTTCTCTCCTCTCAGTCCCCAATAATATCTCAGTGAGTTTAGTGTAACAAACATCTGTGGCAACCCACTTTCGCGCTCAGGTTAGTGTGAAGATTACAAGAAGGTAACAGCATAGGACTGGTTAAACAGCAAACCATATGAAGTGTAAGAGCAACTCATCAATTTTGTCTTAAGCTATAAACAAAGCTAATATTGAGTCTTCCTACTAACATGATAGCACAAGCAAGGATATTTTGCATAGATATCTTGTTAGATAACCTGATAAAGCTGTGAGAAAGGAAAACAGCTTTGAGGCTGAGCAACAAAATAAGCCCTGATGAAGTAAGAACCTTTTAGCATTTGGTCTGTTCCCAAGGCTGTAGCCAAATGGTCTTCCTTACTTACCGTGTTGGTGACCTAGTCACTCTGCAAAACAGGCTATGTACGAGAGCAAGATATAAGCGTGGGCAATGAAGCTGGTGCTGCGCCAGCCAGGAGCTGGAGCCATCAGCAGGATGCAAGGAGCAAGTGTGGCAGTGAGATGGAATACCCGAGGGCAAGCACTACAGTTTCTTCTTGCTTAAACATTTTCTTGAACTAGGTATCAGTGGCTCAGCAGCACAAATCCCACAAGCAACCCCTTTCTCCACCTACCAACCCCTTTCACAAGCTCATAACACTACACTGCTTCTGCCTCAAGCACTAATACCACTGCTGTCACTTTTGTGGGGCACTGAAAACCTACAGCAAGAAAGCAGCAAGGATGAAGTGGATGCCGAAAGGACACCAAAAAATAATGGAGGCATAAGGAAGAGAAAGGACTGAGGTCTGTCTCAAAAGAAGTAGAAAAAATAATGAAATGAGGATGCAATCCAAGTATCTTTTTATAAAAAAATCCCCATCACTCTTGATGCCACACTGCATATTGCCACACTACAAATTCTTCTTTCTCATACCTCAATGTTTTTACATAGTTATTCATTTCCCTTGAAACTAGATCCTTTAGATTTATTGCTTGTAACTATATAGCAGGGGTCAGGGTCCAAGAAAACTGTTTGAAGCATCATCAGAGATCAGAACCATTACCATAGCTCAGTCTCACAGCTGTTGTACAATAAAGTAATCAGTGAAAAACCTATTAAAAACCACACACAAGTGAGCATCAGCCCTAATGTACTGTTTTCAAGACACAAGGAAATCGAGTTTACCTTTTAGCGTAAGGTACAAGCAGCTCTCAGTAAGCCCCAGTGCACAAGGTTCTGGCAAGGGAGAGGGGGAATTTGACCACAACTGATTCTGATATAAAAGATTAGGTCTCAATACTTGGTCTTGGGGAACAAGGATTAAGGCATTTAAATTAAGGCAAGGATTAAAAATATACCAGGCATTATTTTACAAAGAAAACTAAAAAGCCCATAGCCATTCTTATTCTTATTCCTACAACTAGTCTCATCCTGGGATAGCACCTGTCATTTCTCCTTGTGACAGTTTCAAGTCCAGATAGCTCCCTTCATGTTGGGCTCGTGTCTCCATCACAAAGTATTCTCCTTCAAGGAGAAATTTGTAAGAGCAAATTAACAGTAATAGTGCTGCTCAACTAACTCCTCCCATTCCCCATTTTCATAAAACTGAAATTGTCAAATTTTGACCCACCAGGTTCCCGATATCCTGTATCCAGAGCTGGACTGCAAAAATAGTTGTCACAAAATATGCCTGAATGCCTGTTTTTTCAAAGTTAACATAGTCTTTCTATTGAGCAGAGAGGTCAGCTAGTAGTTTAACTAAGACGACATCTCAACAGCTGTGTGGATATCCAAACTGTGAGTGCTGAGCCAAGTTAAGGACAGATACTACCCCCAAGATGTGGGGTGAAGCTGCTTTGATCTCCTGGCCATGCTGACCTCATTCCTGCAGCTGAGTTACCTTGCTCAGAAGCTACCCTGCCTGGGTTGCACCTTGACATGAGCCATACACACACTGCAGGCAACATCTGCACACACCACTGCTTTGCCAAAGAAGCTTGAAGCCTTCACAACCATGGACTTCACTGTTGTGACAGGAACAAGGGCAAGCCCAGTAACACTTAATAAAGGAGGATTATCTTAGCTGTCTAGAAAAGCACTTTTGCTCATAGTCACAGCTTTATAGCACACAAACATGAGTTTTGCTAGTCAAATAGCTGTGAAGGGAAGGATTAAAAGGGTCAAGTTACATAACTCATGAAATTTCCTTTCCTAGAACAGTCTCTTATTGCAACATTTAGCACCCCTGTCTCAAGTCTTTTTGTTTAGAGATTGAGTACCCAAACATTTGAATAAAATCTTTCGAAGTGTTAGATTGAAAAGGGGTGGTGGGTGGAATTTGAGTTAATCGAATAAGAACTTGAAAACTTAGGTCTCAGGCAGTGGCCTTGAGGTGGTGTTGGTGAACATAAAGTCAGAATCTGTCTGGATTCAAAGAAATCATGCAAGGTCCACACAGATGACTGGCAGGAGTAGCAAATGCAAAACCAAATGGCAAGACACTCAAGAAATTAAATATGAAGACAAGTACGTGGTAAGTGAAAAATCCATAGGTTTCCACCCATCCAATTTCACAGGAATTTTTTCCCACCCTGAAGTCTGACTTAATTTGACTTCAGTTACTTTTTGGAGGCTTACAGGAAATCTCCAGAAAGTCTAAGGTCTTTCTAGCCCACAAGTTAAAAAGCATTTGCTCATGAGGAGTTTGGCATCTCAGAGTACTGACAGTCAGAGATACCAGTCATGCAAACTCCTGTCCAAATCCAACTGCCCCTGCCTGTGTATTCAGGTCTCCTGTTTACATTAAACTTTGCAGAAGCATTTCAGTGTCCCCTGCCCTCTAGCGCAGGTCTTGCAAGCAGGAAGCATTTTTAAAGGTGCTCAATATGCTGCTGTCAAAGTCTTTTGCATGAAGAATGAAGGGGACCCCAGCTACTGGCAGGCGTCTAGCAAAGAGGTTTGAACTACTGACAGCATCGGTGCACTTCAGTTCCACAGAGGTAAGGATCTCCACAGCTTTGAGGAGAATCTACTACACTTTAGCTACTCCATAAATGCTACAAACCAGAGTACCCACCGCAGTCCTGACAAGCACTGTCTACCTTGGCAAAGCCTACTAATAACCAACAGCGCTGCCAAGAGGAGAACATCTGCCAGAAACTCACTGATGCTGCCATCTGTGATTACCCTCACACAGGCAGATGCCATCCAGCTCTTCATTCCTCACTGACACCAGTGAAACCCAGCAAGTTTCAAATGTTTGGGCAGAAACAATACCAGTATTACCAGCTATTGTTTTTCCCACACATCCAGAAGCACATTGAGATCCATGGGAACTCAAACACTTCAAATATGCTCATACATAACAGCCGGTCAGGGTGCACTCACAGAAATGACTGCATAAAACACAAGCCTCGGGATGATGAGAAAAGACAACAGCAACAGTTGCCTCCGGTTGCCACACCAGGAGCCACTGGGGCCAGATGACTCAGTGACTACATAAGAAAGTCTAAAGCAAATGAATCCAACTAAGAATGCACAAACCAGTTCCTATTCTGCCCAAGCACTGTGCTAGTCAAGGAGGACAGCGAGCTGTATCAGCCAGACACCAGTGTTCCCNTGGGGCCAGATGACTCAGTGACTACATAAGAAAGTCTAAAGCAAATGAATCCAACTAAGAATGCACTAACCAGTTCCTATTCCGCCCATGCTAGTCAAGGAGGACAGCAAGCTGTATCAGCCAGACACTAGTGTTCCCTGTTGCTTTAGGAGGAGCTATTGCATATAGGATTACAGCAAATATTTTTATTAAAACACCACTCTGGTGACTTCACCTCCAGCCTCTCAAAGTGTATCAGAAAGTAGTTAGACTAGCTGCCACTTCTCAGGAAAAGCCAACACACAGGCTTCAGCCAGCAGAACATCAGCACGGGGAGAAAGCCAGAAGGGGCTTTTAGCCCTAACAGAATCAAGTGGGAGTCATCTGCATCCGCTGCAGGGCAGTGATTCACTCTTGCATGTGCCAGCACTTGGCTTTAACCCTTCCACAACCCTCACCACAAGGCAAACAAATACCCCCTCCCCTCCGCGCCCCCGGAGCCGCCAGCCCCGGGGCAGGAGCCGCGGGGCCGGCAGCAGCGCCCTGCGCGGGGCTCCCGGCCCTACCGAGCCAGTAGTGGAGGCGGAAGGCGGCGGCGGCGCCGCGGCGCACCGTGAAGAGCACGAGGTACGCGTCGCCCACGAAGAAGTCGCCGTGGCAGCCGGGGGGCACGGGCACGAGCTCCAGCCGCTCCACACGCCACACCTGGAGGCCGCTCTGCTGCCCGGCGCGGGCGAACTCCTTGTGCGCGGGCGGCGACATGGCGAGCGCGGCGGCGGCAGCAGCAACAGCGACACCCCCGCCGCCCCGCGCCCTTATAGCGCCCGCGGGGGCAGCGCCGCCGCTCGCCCCGCCCGTGGCCGCACCTGGGCCGCGCCGGGCCCCTCCGCCCGAGTGAGCGGCGGGTTTTCTTTCCTTTTCTTCTTTTCTTTTCTTTTCTTTTCTTTTCTTTTTTCTCTCTTCTCTCTTCTCTTCTCTCTTCTCTCTTCTCTTCTCTCCTCTCTTCTCTTCTCTTCTCTTCTTTCCTTTCCTTTCCTCTTCTTTTCTCTTTTTTCTTTTCTATTTGCTCTTTTTTCTTTGCTCTTTTTTCTTCTTTTTTTTTTCTCTTTCTTCCTTTTCTTTTTTTATTGAAAGAGAGGGAGAGAGACACCTACCAATCCAAGGGCTGTCAGTTTCACACCCCATCTCTCTGTGCTTTCTGTGCAAATCGTGTCCTAAGCAACTGACCCATGAGAGCCTTTAGTGTTGGAGACAGACAGCTTAATTCTGAAATTAAACAGAAGCTCCGAGGCGCAGCGCAACTGGGCTATATTGACTACGGGGGTTATCTTGCTGTGCCCTTTGCTTGTGCAAATCTCCTACCTGCCTTGTCTTCGTGAACTGCTGGTATCCATGTACCTAGAGTTTTCATAGGTTGCACTTGTTGGTGGCCTCTCATTCTCCTTCTTTCTCTTTCTCTTTCTCTTTCTCTTTCTCCTTCTCCTTCTCCTTCTCCTTCTCCTTCTCCTTCTCCTCTCTTCTCTTTCCCTCAGAGAAGAAAAGTAAGGCAGAACCACAGTTCTCTTCTCCCATCATATTATTTTATTTTGCTAGTTCAGAATTGCCAAGAATCTTGTTTCAAGGGAGAAAAAATGTGGTGGGAGGGTTTTGCCTCTTTTTTTTTTTTTTTGTTTAAGATTTGTGTTGCTCTTCACCGTGTAGCAAGAGCTCTTTTCCTCACAGTCTATTCCTGTATACGGTTGCTTGTCATCCTGCCAGCTCTTTATGTCCTGAAAATCGTAACAAGCCAACTGCTTTCATCGGACATTGACAGGTGGCGGATTAATCTGGGCGGGATGCGGAGAGGCAGAGTTCAAGCTGAAGCTATCAGGAGCAATGATATCTTTCAGAAAGACTTGCATCTAAGGTCCATCATCTTGCCCATGCAGCTGAATTTTCAAGCTCATGGTTTCCCCGTGGGCTTCCTTGAGCAAGCTACTACACGAGGAAGAAACTACTGTCCTGTGGCACATCAGGGCAGCCCCAGGAAGGAGGCTGAGGCATTGCCAAACGCAGCAGTGTACCTAGGGGAGCTCTTCCCTGGCAGCAGGCTAAAAGTAGCACCACATCTAAGACATACTGCTTAGTCACCTTCCCTGCTTTCCCTTTACACCACCATTGCAATTTAGCTGGTGTGGGAAAAGCTGCAGCAATGCCCTGTGTAACTACCAGCATCTCCCTTCCAGTGAGCATCCCGTCACCTGGCCAGACGGGGATGGACGGGCACCCCATGGTCTGTCCCTGCTCCTGAGAACAGCGAGCTGTGAGGCTCCGCCGTGCCCGCCACCAGGGCGAGCGCCTCGCGGCTCAAGCTCACAGCCAGCACGCTGATCTCCTCTGCCGAGGGAGGATTTGCCAGTTCTTGTCACTTTTCACTTTTAGTCACTTGCTTTTATCAAGCTCTTTTTTTTTTTTTTGGCCTTGTATGCTTGCAATACAAAGTTGGCAAGTTGCGCCTGCTTTGGAGAAGTGCTGAGTTTTGCCCAAATGTGACCTCAAACCTGTCTAATCTAATCCAGCCTCATGTCTCTTCCCTATTCTATCTCTATTGCCAAGATAAGACTGTTTATGCACAGATTGCACAGCTCAGTAGAATATATTTCAAGTCAGATTTAAATCTCCCTATTCTAGCTTCAGATTTTTGGTGCTACTCTTAGCCATTTTTGCTGTAATTAAAGCAGTCTCTTTTGCTGTAATTAAATACACCATAATGCTGTTAATTTGTTCCACATTTATTGTGCCCAGGATCACACAGCAACGGGCAAAGGTTAAAGGCACCAGCACAGTTTAGCTGTTTTGTCTCAGAGGGAAGCCTGTGGCATTGCTCACACATTAAAGGATTTAAGCACACACGGCAAAGTTTTCTCAAGCACAAGTTTGTCTGAATAAGGTTATGAATTATATATTCTATATATTATAGAATAATATATGAACTATGTATACTATATATTATGAACTATGTAGTCACTTACTGGCCACTGACAAAGGAAATCTTGGGTTCCAGTCTATATTGTGCCAGAATATTTATTTGTACAAATCATTCTTTTTTATATTTTCTTGTCTGTTTTGCAGTTCTTTTGCAGTCTGTTTCCTATTATGTATGTCTGCCATTTTATGAAATTGTTTTTTGTGTTGATCTCTTGCCATCTAATTCACAAAATTCTTGTAGCAAAAATGAGCACTGATTTGGTTAGCAGTCCAGAGATTTTGCATAACATTTTAAACAACCAAAGGCTTTGTAACATGCTGTTATTTCGAAGTGAAAATTTGGTGGAAAGAAAAATAAGAACTGTTCTGGTACTTGTTATTGATACACAGTCAGAAAGAATATATGAAATTAAACGTAATGTGTTTTTTCCAGGTGCTTGATATAGTAACCAGGATGGGGAAGACTATAAAATAGCATTCATTTACTACTCCGAAAGGCACAGGTCAGTTCTTAACTAAACTTCTTAGAAATGATATTCTAATGGAATTTCAGACTACTTTAGACATTTCAAAAAATGTCATTCTAATTTCGTAATTGAAAAAAAGATGAAGTTTATATTTAGGTGGTGAATTATGGCTCTGCATAAATGTAGCAAAGGCATAGTGCTGCTCTAGCTCTGGAATATTAAAGGGAAAGCATTTTGCTCACACTCTTTCCTAGAGAAAGGGTGGCTATCACAGCCAACCACTGCTGCAGAACTGGAGCACAGATGGAGAGGGAAAATGTGACATTTCTACTAGCTTGTCTGCACACACTGAGGTATTGCCATTTTTAAATGCCTGTTTTTCCCTTGTCCTAAGTGCAACACCCTACCAGGTCACACAGGAGTAGAAGGTCTTCCTGCTCCTCTTTAGTGGTTACAACAGCAGAGATTCAAGTTTGTAGTGAGTTTACAGTGAGGATCTGCCCACAGACCTAAAAGCAAAGGTCTCTGAAGAAGACAGAAAAAACACCCATAAATTTCAGTTTCTACATCAGGATCAGGATTGCCTACTTTATAAAATGCACTTCTTTTTCTCTACAATATTGAAAAGTATACTAATTCTCTAAAAAGATGCTGAGATCTGCAAACCTGCTGGAAACAGCATCTAAAATAGTCATCTTTTGATAGAGCATATTAAAGACAAGAGGTCTTGAAGAAGCTCAAGAGGTCTATAGGAAGAAATATTTAAATCAAATTTTGGGACTGATTTCTGGTTCAAGATACTGAGACATACTTATTGGAACAGGATTCAGTCTCTCTGTTTTCTGGTTAGCACTATACATGAGAAGTCTGAAGGTGAATTGATATTAAGAACCCACTAACAATAATTTTTCATAAATTTAAGTGACAAGCAAGGCCACAAGGAAATATTTTGTTAACCTTTTGCCATTCACCGGGAAAAACCTTTCTCATAAGAAAGTCTGAGGAACACACGTTTCATATCAACTCAGGTCTGATTAAAAAATCTTGCAACTCAGCCCTAGACCCCGAAGTAAAAATTGGTCTTGGAATCAGTACATTTTCTTAATGTCTTGTTTTCAGATGGCTAATTTTCTAGTGAAGGCATTTCCTAAGGGGCAGAAATGTATTTTCTTGGCAGATCTAGTTCTCTGATTACTCTTCCAATTTGATTGCTCGCTGACAAACAACTGGCAGATACCAGATAAAATAAAGTGTGAGGGAGAATTGATTTAAGACACATTCCCAATCCTATCTAGCATTAGGCACAGCTCCCAGAATAAATGACCACTCCAGTTCTATGAAAAAAGCACGTCTCCATTATTTATCACCCCCTCGGTGTCTCTTGGTCAATCGTGGGCTCCCAGACAGAGCTACAGCACTTGTTCTTCCCAGGCTTAAGCAGTTGTTAAACAGCTACGAAGCACCCCTTAGTGTCTCCCTCCAGATTCAGTAACCTAAGTATCTCTTCTCCCTCTTCAGTTTATTCTGAGAGAACAATTCCCATCCTACCATTCTGGGAAAACTAAGCTCCCTAGTGCAATGACAGGGCTTTGCGATCTCTTGCTTTCTTGTTCCCTGCCTGTGACGGATGTGCTCCTTCCCCAGCTCAACCTGTCTTTTCACACGTAGCCCTCTTCAAATGTTAACCACCACACTATCTGATCCTGGTGGTTGCCTGCCTGATTTCATCCCCCACTCAGACATTAACCATCAATAACAGTTCTGATGGCTGCATCCTGATGGCGAGATAAGGTTAATTGTGCATACACCACCCAACGGTCATTTCTGAACTGGAAGAATGACTATAAGTTGTATTTTATCCCATAAATATGGGGATAGCCGGAGAGCCCACTGAGGTCTCCTTGCACGCCAAGATCTCCTCTTGAGCAGGGACACCTCTCAAGGATACTCCTTGGGGCTGAGAGATCCTTCCCACAACAGGTTTGTGTTAAGTGGCTATAGCACACTCTCTCTTTTGAACTTCTAAGCCTCACTGAGGTAACTGTGCACAAAATTTCTTAGTCATAAACTATTGGCCAGGTCTGGGACGAGGATTGGGTCCAGCCGCACCCAGACTCCTCTCAGAAGGAGTCTGGAAAGTGGCGGGGTCTGTAACTCAAAGGGAGTGCATCATTGATAATTCTGTGTATTATCTTGAATGCCATGCAGTAGGTAGTGTGACCTTGCAGTAAAATCTTGTGAGACCATTGTCCAGTTCAATAAAACTTACTACTATTTTGTTCACGCAAGTGAAATGCATTGTGTCACTCACCCCCACCCGCACTCATTTCGTGACGCCAGCTTTGCAAACTCTGCTCCTGACAGAAACTAGATCTAAGCATTGCCTCTACCCAAAGCGTTCCACCCCCACGGTAATGCATACATGCTAGAAAACCTGAGAGAGATTGGTGGCTTCAATCAATATATTTGGTAAATGTTGATGATGTTTTTAATCAGTGACCCAGCAAGGCAGCCTGATGCCACTGCGCTGTGCACGCCCAAGTCCACATGTGGAAGTCACTTACGGCTTCGTCCAGCACTTACTGGACTCAAGAAAGTACTTGTTTGGTTGCTCAATGTCAGGCTTCACACAGAACATACCAGCCGGCTTTGATCAGAGGGGAACGTCCGTATCGCTAATTATTTTAAAATAGACCAGGCTATTTTATTCCCTTTCCTTCCTTGCCTTTACCACAAGGCCAGAAAATTTCCTCAGTTCTGAATAAAGAGATTTCCTTGGTACCTTTTGGCTTTGTCTGGTTTTCATCTGGTTCTCATTTGCTCTAGTAACATTGTTTATTCTTTGCTTTGGGGGATAGCGAAGAACCATTTCCCTCTTAGGAAAACATTTACTGAAACGTATCTGTTTATTGCACTGTGCTTTAACTTCCCACTGGCTGCCAGGAAAACTTGAGGGACCTCCCTACGACTTCACCTTCTTCAGCTATATAGGATGGTAGCGAAAATGAGCAGCAGTTGGGTTTTGTTTTTTGTTTTACAAAATAAAGGATGATTGATAAAAAAAAAAAGCATCATCTGAGGAACATGCTACAGATAAGTTTATTGCCCCGAGTATAATTTTAGTACAGCCTGCATGACAGACACTTCCTTGTTTTACTTTTTCCATCCAAGGCAAGGCCTCTGTGGAGGAAAAGCAACACTTCAATGTTTATAAAATTTTGCGCTTTAAACCGCGGCAGAATAAACCTTCTGTGTTTCATGAGCTGCCGTTGGTCTGTAAAGTGTGGAAATCCCATGCTACTAAAACCAAACTGGCTCGTTATTAAAGGAACTATTTAGAGACGTTCTGTGGGGAAAGCGGCCGCTCCTGCTGCCGCCCCAGAGGCCCTCTGCACGTGGCCTCTTAACCCCCTGCTCTCCCGTTTCCAATGCCGTTGTTGCCCCATGCAGTCGTGTAGGCAAAACTTAACCAGGCAGTTCCCAGCATTTCCTGAGTGGTACCCACGTAGAAATAAATAAGTAAATAAAGAAAAAGGAAGTTCTATGTAAATGACAAGTGTAAACCCAGTGCATTTTCATTCAGGCCTCACTCCTTCACTGAGTCTTACGTAAATCTCCTGTTTTATAATAAAGCTCTGAAGGAAAAGCTTTACGTATGCAAAATATTAGTATCAATACCCTACAGAATCTAACAGAATCTAACAGCTTTTCCTTAAGAGTCAGTTTGCTTGGGTGGCATTTTTGAACATACTTTTTTGAGTAATGCCCTTATTTCTTCAGGTCAGTTGAGTTTTCAGCATTTACAGTTAACCTGCAAGCCTGCTCTTTCTTTATGTCTTTTAGAAATTATCCAAATTTGCTGCATCTACATAAGTTAAAGAGGTTTTATAAAATGATTCTAAAAGACAATCCAATAGTGCTGTGCAAAATGAAAGAGTTTATCTCTGTAAGCCTGTTCCTAAGTACCCTGAAGTCAATGAAAGGATTTTAGTTCTGAGACATTTTTGGTAATGGATGCTGGTCATTTCTCATGGGGTTAAGTGATGTTCACCCTGCTCCCGACTTGTGCCCAACTACCTGACATATCCATCAGCAAGATTTGCAGTGCATTTACACTGCCACAGTGAGAATAAGAAAATAATAATAAAAAAGACTTACAGATTTTGCTTGAATCTCTAGTATCAACAACTCTTTGGGCATTAGAAAAATGCTTTAGTCAGGTCAATACAAAATCTGTACTCAGTTTCTCTGAGGTTTAAGAGGTTATGCAGAGTTCTTCCAAATGTACCACTTCATTGCTCTCTCACTCCTACTGCTATGGGAGACTTAGCTAATATTTGCATGTTGATATAGTACTATTATATATTATTCTATTATATATAATATATGTATAATATATTTATACTATTATATATTATTATATATTATGTCCACCAACAAGAATCCTAATTACCTTTGAAATCCACTAGTAGTTCATTTTTTTAGTAACTTCTCATGTGTGACTATGCACAGAAAACACGAACTTCTAGAGTCAGGTTTACTTGGCACTCAGAAAACAGACACATTCCAGGCAGGCTGGGGACTTATTTCTTTCCAAATCCAAGTTTAGAGAATGCCAAATTTCAAACCAAACAAGTGTCTGGAGAAAGCAGGCAATTGCTCCCTGACTGGTGGGAAGATGTGTTTAACATTAAGCATGCCTTTTTCAGTGTTAGCATATTACACATTTTTTCCCTGTGGTTGCATCAGGGAAATCACGGAGAAAGACCCAACTCCCCAACAGCGCACACAGACCTATGAGTTCATTGCTTAAGGGATTCTCAGTAGTGCCTCAGGCTTCCCCTAACAGTGTGTAAATTACTATCTTTTGGAAAGGGCAAAACAATTCGATATGCCATTTTTCTTAGGCTAAATCAGCAGCTGGGGTATACTTGCTGTGCAGCTTGCTTACAGAGAGCTCTGAGACCAAATCTAGCTGTTGGATATGGCTCCGAAGCCCTCAGCAAGGCACACTGACTTTAAGGAGTGCTTCCCCCTGTTACACTCGATACCCAACACGCTGTTTGTAAAGGGAATTTAATCTATCTGATAGTGTTGAGCTTTGAGGGCCCATAGTAGTTAGAATCAAGGGCAAAACAGCTGTTCATATCAAAGCAGGAGGAAGTGGGGGACACCAGCCTGGAACAGTTTGCAAATCACATGTTCTTGGGCGGAGACAGCAGGAGATTTCCAAAATAAACTTGTAATGACTCTCGGCCTCATCAGTCCTCAGGAGAAAATGACAATAATGCCACCTTCCGTGTTATTTCAGAAATTAGGAACCAAATGAAAGAGAGCATAAACTAATTAATAAAACCAGATAAAGTTCTTTTACCGTGTTCCTGCTGTATACCACTCTTTACAATAACAAATTTTCTAAAATATTTAAATATCATTCCTTAAGTGAACTCTCCATTGCCGTGTTTGCACTACTTGGAGGACCTAGACCTCCTTTCTCACACCAGATCAGGGAGCTGATACCTGAAGTGATGGGACACAAGACATACACGTTTCTCATCACCACTAGTATCTGTCCTAGCACCTGCAGACCTACTATTTCATAGGGTCAGAAGTTTGATTTTTAGTTTGGTTAATTCTGCAAACTTCTGTCCCTTCTATCATCACTGTGCTGCTGAGGCTGGGGTTCCTGTGGAAGCAAAAACATTCCTACTTAAATGTAGTCATCAATCACCATAGAAATATCAGACATCATGGAAATAAAAGCAGTTTAGAGCAAAGAGGTTTTGTAAGTTAAAAGATTTGGAATTTCTATCTGGTTTTAGACCAGAAAGAAGCGTACTGTGGCACACATCCCACCACTTCTCTGTCCTCCTGGGATCCTGGAAGCCAGACACAGGGGCTGTGTTAGAGGCTGCTGTAATGCGTCGGCAGCCCAGGGATACTGAAGGAGAGGCATGTTGGAAGCTAAGAAAAGAAGAAAAATGTCTGTTAATACATTAAATAGTGGTCCTACTTTCTGCCTGCCTTAGAAAGCAGCCCACCATGGCCCTGCTTTGTGTAGAGGTTAGACCATATGACTCCCAGAGGCTTCTTCCAGACTAAATAATCTAATATGTATCTATGATTATCTATGTGAGGAAAAGCACAATTCCTCCGCTGTCAGCTTGGCAGGGAGAAAACTACTACTTCAGAAAAGCTGCAACAAATCGCAGGACCAAGAAAGTTTCCACAAGCATTTCCACAGATGTGTTTACTGACAGAGGCCGGTGGTGAAGGCACCTTATGACATGCCAGGGCAGAGGTGGCTGGGCTGCAAGTCTGTCCTTACCAATCCATCAGCAAGTGCCCTGGTCAGGCTCTGAATTTGACTTCGTATCGCACATAGCATTCAGCTGTTATGGTCCGTAATCACAGAATCACAGAAGGGTTGAGGTTGGAAGGGACCTCTAGAGATCATTTAGTCCAACTTCTCTGCTCAAATAGGGACAATAATGTAGGGCAATTCCAAAAGAAAAAAAAACCCTTCTCTCCCCAAAGCCCTTATGTTGGCAGTCCAGACTTGACAAAAATTGGGCTCCTTTTCCTTGGAAGGGCATACAGGATCATGTCAAGGAATGCCCCAATTTTAAGGCATTTAAACAGCAGATATACATTCAACTGAACAGAAAACAACAGACAAATAGATGCCCTTAATTAGAAAAGTTTTATTTTAGGATAAACAAATTATCCATCTTCTTAGTCGAATAGAAACCATCATTATGAAATGCAATCTGTCAGTAAAAGGAAGGGTGTCAGTTCTTACTTCAGCTATTTTGCGTCATACACTGGCTAAAAACAAGTGCACAGAATTTTGCAGAATAAGACTATATCTAGAAGACAAAGCTTTTAAATAACACTTCTTTTGCTTTGGTCATCAAGTTATTCAGAACTGCTTTCAACATCTTCACTTCTGACTCTTGAGTAGAAAACCGAGGTGCTCGAGTTGGTGATAGAGCACCCTGGCCATTGCAACAGAGAACCCTGTTCAGTTACATGTATTTTTCCAAGAAGGACAAGTTCAGTGTTGTGACCAGTACATTTTCATTGCTTCTGCTCACTCAGATAATCTGTCTGTACACTGCAGTATAGGCTCCAAGGCAATGCTGCATTGCTTGTATGGACAGGCAAAGCCTCTGCAGGACATACTGGAGACTGTCAGGAACTCAATTTGGTAGTAATCTTTCCCTAGTGCAAGTCAGCTTGAGGAAAAGTAATCCAAACTGCACTTTTTGCCCTGACCGCGCCCCTCCTCCTCCCCCCCCCAAACCAAAAAAGGTGTGGGGGTCTATTGAGTTTAATCAGTTGTCTTTCAGGCCCCATCAGTTTTCCCAAGCTAATGGAGCTTCTGCCAGCATCCAAAAATCCTTCCTCATCTGAGATCTCAGGAGACTGAAAAGATTTCTGCCTTCTGCATCAGGTTGGATTCTGTGTCCCTGCTCTACCAGAATGGTAACTACCATGACCTCTCCTTGCTGTGGCCAGCCCAGGTTTTGCTCTACATGGTCTAGGCATGAAGTATGAACACCACATGGCCTTCTGAGCCTCTGAGAGCAGAAAAGTGAAAAGGTACCTTAGAGCTACAGAACAGGAGTGGCTGTCATGAGAATAGTCTTTGACTGCTTCATCAAAGAACTCATCCTCAGATATTTTCATATATGAATCAGACCGAAATGCCTTGAAATGCCCAGAGATGTTTGTGTTCAGCCATCTGATGTGACATATGTGCAGATTTTACAAACATCTTACCATACTGACTTACTGCTTCTTAGTAGAGTTATGTTCACAATTCATCATGTCCTTCACCAATTCCTTGACCCATTTGTTTTTCCCTCAACCCATCATTTGTTAATCATCAGGGAGATGTTCTATAAAGAGATTGAGACACTTTGTGGAAATCCTTAAATTCAAGTGTTTGATGTATGTACATCAAGTGTGTGATGTATATACAATGATGTATATAAACCATCCTTGCTTTCTCCCAGTACATGCATATTTGGAACAGTCCGTATCTTTGAGCAGCCTAACATAGACATCCAAATTCCTACAAATGAATTGGCATGCGCAGTGCCATATGATTTTCTATTAAAGGCTAAAATGAGAAAATATTCCCCAAATGATGATCTTTCCAGACTCCATCAAAGTCATGAAGAACAAGGAAATAGAATTATGGTCTCAAAGAGTTAAAGGATATCAGTGTTTCAAGTGCCTTGCTCTGCAGTGTGCTTGTGCTTTCCTCAAAATGTCACTGTTGTCCCCTGAAGTGGGGAAAGTGGGGGAAAAAAAATCTATCAATGGTGAATGTACAACATTAGTGTTTTATGCTACATGATTAGCATGCGTGTGCACATTAACTACTGCATAGTTAATTATTTGCAACCAAACCATTTTTATAACAGCTATAACCATTACAGTAAGAGCAGAGAGACATCCTAGACTATCTACAGTGGTAGGACTACAGATATGGACTTTCATATCTTCAGTGAAGACAGCACACACTGGACCCGATCCAGTTGCCCGAGCACACACAACTATTAGGAGGCTGATATCTGCATGAAATCTACATGAGAAAGTTTTTTTTTTAGCTACCAATACAACTTATATCAAGTATCCCTAAAACTCAATATATTTGCATGAGTAGGTTGTATGAAATATTTCCAAACACTTAGTGGGAGAAAAATTATTTTCTCCATATTGAATCTCACCAAAAATATTGCTAATGAGTCAGTGTGCTTCATGTGAGGCCACTTTTAACCCTTCTCCATGGCTGACTGCCTCTGTCTTAGTCCTACTCCCTGCAGCTCATGAACTGACTGCTATTATTTTGATGCAATGAATATGCATGTCAGCAAAGACTTGCCTGTGTTTAAATTCTACTTCAAATTGGAAGGGACTCTGGAGTCATTTGTCACAAGATTTGGCAAGCTACGTTCATATACATTTTGAAGAGGAAATTACATTGCAACTTTAGACAAGCCACTCTGCCTAGAATCAAGTCCATAGGAGTGAAATGAAGAACAAGCCTTACAGTTTGGAATTAGATAAGGTATAGAATATACCTGCTATCAAGTTATTCAAGCATTGAGCTGTTGAGCTGACAAGAATTACATTTGTTTATTACTCTTTAACTTCTTTATTTATACCACACTCATCATCATGGTCCACGATCACAACCAAGTCCGAGGGCCTGCTGCTACAGTACAGATGAGTAGTAATAACAGAAGCAGAGCACTACTCTGGAGAAAAGAGCTATGATTCTGAAAATACAGGAGACAAAAGTCTCTCGAAATAAATATGTTTAGTTCTTACTTTCATGGAGTTCCTTGCTGCATCATTTTTCAAACTTGTGTGGTGAATTTAATCATTAACATACTCTGTGGTCTGTTGCATTACAATAAGTTTAACAAATCCGTTAAAGAGATTTAAAGAATTTAAGAGATTTTTAAGAGATCTCCCCTAAACTTCTCAGATTGAAATGGGTATCACAAGGCTTTCTTATCAGTTTCCAGACAGAAAAGTGGTAACTATGATGTTTTAGGGGTCTCATCTACATGAATAGGTATATGTGTTTTTTTAGATGGTCAAACAAGAGCACATCAAAATGGTATTGGCTAGGCAGCAGAAGCACTGAAATAGCATAAGTGACATGTGAAGTTACATATTAGAAAATTATTAGAAAATGTTTTTCTGTTATCAGGAAATTAATCGGGACTCTATGCAATTTTTTCTCTTTATTTCTTTTCAGATATATTGACTTGCCATTACCAGTTTCTTTTTCCTGGAGACAGAATATTATTGAATGAATTTCTTTTGGAAGCAATAGCTAACTGAAAGTCTGTATTTAATTAACTTAGGTTAACTCATAAACAAGGGAGAGAAATATTTGATAAATAAATATAAATTAATAAATAAATATAGACATGATAGATACTTTCAAAAAGTCAGTTCAAAAGAAAAATATTTATTGTTTTACATGACTATATAAACTCGCTATATGTCATCTCTGTGTTTTACCAATAAACCATATGTCCAGGTGTAAATATTTGCTTTGGAGAACAGCAGGTTGTTTCATTTCTTTCTTTCTTTTTTTTTTGGTTTAATTTTGGGCCTTTGTTTCTCATGTCAGAAATAGTAATTTTGCTGAATTGCTCTTTTTAGAGAAGAAAGAAAAAAAATGCAGAGTCTGAACAAATGTCCTTCCAATATCCTCTAAAGTTTTTCTTTCTTAACCATTTTATTGTTAAAGGCAACAAGTTTTGTTTGGTTTTGCATTGGATGTGCAGATCCAAGCTGTCTTGGATTTTTTTCACCTTCTTTGGAGTTTTCTGCACTCCATTTCATTCTGAGCTGTTGTGACACGGGCACGGCTTCTTGCTATGTGGAATGCGCAACCGCTCACACTGTGAGGTCCTGGTTTCACTTAGGGCTGCTAAGTGGAATAACTACCTTGCAACGGGGCCATCCAACGGTGCCGGCCGAGCAGCTCAGCTGCTCCCTGTTTGTCCGGGGAGAACAGAAGTTCCGGACAGGCCCGTCACAGAGGGGATGGCAACGGTGAGGCCTAACCGAGCCCAGGTGCACACAGAGAGCTCCAACGTGGATGCATGTGCCTTTCCTAAGGAAGTCTTTTTGGTAAATGATTCCTTACAGACACCGAAGTTTCACCCTCCCTCTCACCCTGACGTGTGGGGTGTCTTTCTTTTCCTACCAAGACTGACACCTAGTGGCTGAATTACTGATAATCAAACAGCTGGTGCTTCCAGCCATTTCCTTTATAAAAGCATGGGAGCAGAAAAGCATAATTTGTCATTCTATGGTTTGGAGTTTCAATACCCTGCACTCTTAGTCTTTCCTCATACAATAAATGTTCAATCCCTTAATCATCTTCGTGGCTCTCTGCTGGACCCTCTCTAGAAGCTCCACGTCCCCCTTGTATGGGGAGCCCAGAACTGCCCCCAATACTCCAGGTGCGGCCTCACCAGAGCTGAGCAGAGGGGCAGGATCCCCTCCCTCCACCTGCTGGCAACGCTCCTCCTCATGCAGCCAGGATCCCATTGGCCTTCTTGGCCACGAGGGCACACTGCTGCCTCATGGTTAACCTGTTGTCAACCAGGACTCCCAAATCCCTCTCCGCAGAGCTGCTTTCCAGCAGGTCAACCCCTAGTCTGTACTGGTGTCTGGGGTTGTTCCTCTCCAGGTACATTTACTACTCTTCACAAGTGGTATCTTGGCCCCATAACTTGTTCATTGAAACCCAGCAACAAAATGAGGCAACTCCTTTTTATTTTATGAAACAGGAAGGAGCAGCCTGGACTTAAGCCTGGAAAGCTGATGCATGACTGTGGATTCAGAGGTGACTCTTTGCTTCAGTTCCTCTTTCTCCTTTCCCTGTGGCTCCTGAGGAGGCTGGATGAGCTACAGAGCCAGCAGCTAAAATCAGGGGGCTACTTTAGTCACATGTCTCTATGGGCTTTGGGCTGCTGCATTTTCGTTTGCTGCCATGAAAAAACAAAATCCAGGTTTGCAGAAAATACAATTCGACTTTTAAGAATAAATTGTCCATCAGCTTTGTGAAGATTGAACATAGTGACCATAGTGACCATAGTGTAGATTTTTTTTTCCTTCTCAAAAATAGCAATTCCTGGCAAAAAAAAAAAAAAGTGAAGGCCACAAACAAGTCTTTTATTACTGATTGTTACTTTCAGTCTGGCTAACCTTGTCTGCAAATCCTAGGTCAGTCACTGAAGACAAATATGTACTTGGACTTCATTATTATTCAGTACCTGTGCTCGGATGAATAACTATTGCTTTTTTTCCCTCTCGGTTTGCAGTTTCTGCATAGTAACCAGAAGCAACAAACTCCTATACAAAGCCCATCTGTGCCCAAAAGCGTGGGTGTTTAGGGACCTACCCACCCACACCAGCTTATAGGAATAGGATCTACAGCTTTTCTTTTGCCTCAAATACCCATGACAAAGTAGAAACGCAAATATATCCTCTCCCACATTTTTATTCTAATCTTGCTAAACAATATATTCTTAAGGGGAGACTTATGCCAAGCTAATATCTGTGTGTGCTCCCTAGCACAGCAGGGATTTGTTAGGCAGAGGCGGCCACAAGCGAGTCTCCGTTTGCACAAGCAGGATCAGCCCAACACACCTCGAACTGGGGAAAAAAACATAATTTGAAACTTGAGTCTCCATCCCACCTGAGGCATTTCCATGTTTCTCCGCGTTCTGGAGCCGGCCAGGCCAAACGCTAACTAGAGCTGCTGCCGCAGCAGTGTTGCAGCGTGTGCCCATACACTGTATGACAGAGCAGACTTTTCCTTCCCTTTTCGAGGGAAGTTAAGCGAAGAGCTGAACTGGCGGCGCAGCCTTACTGGGGGAGCTGCTTATCCCTTGGTTGCGCAGAAGAGCCGCGGTGGGTAGTCGCCCCATCTGGGTTGCTAAGAGACAGGGTCCTGCCGCCTTGGGACTCGATTCAGGATTCAGAAATGAAAATAGTGCCGCCCTCGGCTGCATAAAATCAGCTGGAAACCTAGCAACAAGGCCACAAGTTCAGCGCGATTCTCTCACGCGTTAGAAAACAAAGACGTTAGACGGAAAATATGATCGAGGAAAAGAGAACAGCAGTTTGAAAACAAAACAGAGCTGTTGTATCACCAGTTAAGCCAAGGAACAGGACTGTGTTTTACTAAGCATACTTTTATGACCTGTAAGATCTGACACATTGCTACCCTGCATTGTGTGTAGCTACTTATCAGAACAAGCCAGTACAAAAGCAGAGCGGTTGCTTTTTACATCAGCATTTACACCAGCATTTCCTGAATATTCACCTTGTGCAAGCGTAAGTGACAACACTAGCATCGGGATAGCAGAATTAAAACCCTAACTGTATTTTATTTAGTCTAGTACAATCTATTTATAATACCTTTAACCTCTAACATATAGTGATCATGCACTGTTGGACATTATATTGATTCAATTAGCTATTTAAGTATAAAAATCTGTTTGCACTAGATGCGTAATTTCATTATACAACTGAAATTTTGGCCAAGACTCCAACAAAGTAGGCCAAGCCTGAACCTAGTTATAGTTTTCAGCTGAGTAAACATGACGAAGTTGTTTGCTTTTTTAATGAAAACCATGCAGAAGTATTCCAGAGCTAAGAGATATGACTGTGTACACAGCCAATTTAACTGGAAAGGAAGGCGGAAGCAAAATTCAATGGCAACAAACCAGCAAGGGCTACCCAAACAATTTCCCTCTTCATTTTTTTCTTGTTTTTCTTCTTTTAAGCATATTATTTCCAATAGAAAAAAAAAAGGAGGTGGGTGGAAGCTTTTTGTTTGTTTGTTTCTTCAATGAGTTTAAACTTGCAGCAATTCCATGCCACTCCTTCAGTATTTATGTTGTTGTAATTGCGAGGCATTTGGGCTAAAAGAGTATCTGAAAAAATACCTTTGCTATTTTCTCTCTTCTTTTTTTTTGAAAGAAATTTAGCAACTTTTTACTGCTACACTGATACACTTATTTTTTTTTTAAACATTCATTTACTTTTTTTGTCTGAAAAGGAAAATGGATGTTGTAGCTCAGATTGGTACAACAGTTATTCAAATGCAGAAATATTTCACAACTATCCTAAAGTGAGCTATAAGATATATTGGCCCGATCCTTGCAAGCTTATGTTGCTGAGATATGTCTAGTTTTAATGTAAGGGAAAATGCCATTAAGCACAAATCCTTAAAGTACCTTTAAGAAATAAAAAGCAGGCCGTATGGCCACTAGATGGCGGCATGTCACCTTTTTTTCCAAGGGAAAGATATTTTTAAAGCCCATGAAAGCCAAGGAGTGAAATCTCTTTGCTCCAAAGCTGCGTAGCAAGAAGGCTTGAAATTTTCCTGCACAAAACCACCCCGTGTTTTCAGCTAAATATAAATCCTTCGTAGACTTAAATGAGATTAAGGAGACCTTAACAGTACAAGCTAGAAAAAGAGGTAAAGCTAGTTGAGATCCCAGGCTGAGCTGTGGAATCTTCTTAGGGACAAGTAAGTGCAGATGGAAGAGTGTAGCAGGATTTAACCTTGAAAACTGTAACCAACTAACTACACTTCCTATCCTGAAGAAATAAAAATATACTCCAAGAAGAAGAAGAAAAAAAAAACAACTCCACAAACTACCAGTTCACTCCTTTTTTTTTTTCGTAATATTTTCTTTTATTATTTATAGTCTGTCCACCCATCAAATCATGAAAGATTATTATCAGCCAAACCTAGAATTTTTATTTTGGAAAAAAAAATGCCCTTGAAAACACCTGGAAAGGTGCACAACTTGATAAGATCATCAGTATGACTTTTTGAATGTTTGGTGTTCTTTCGTGTTTTGCACTATTCTCTTTAAACTTGAAATGTTCTGTGCTGTATCGGTTCCCAAGAGCCAAAGAGATGCGAAGGAGATTTAGTCTTGGTTTTGAAAATGGACAAACAATTCTTATCACCAGACTCCACATCAGAAATAGAGCCTTTATTCCCTTAGGCTGTAAGCCCTTCGGGACAATGACCTATTTTTTTTCCCCATATTTCTATGGCACTCATTCTAGGCACTGTAGCCATATTCCAGTGAAAATACAAAAACAAACAAACAAACAAACAAAAAAAACAGGAAACAAAACCCAGGAAGTTTTCACCAAGTATTTATGTTACTCATTTCATTCTTACACTGACACAATGTCTGACTATGCCCACTGAAGTCAGTGTAAAAGCAATGTGAAATCACAAGTATTTAGAACCACGGGTGAAACACAGCAAGAAAGAGTAAATTGCACAAGTTCACATTACTGTGCAAAATGCTGATCAGTATATGATAACAGGGAAATATTTCCTTTTTCCCCAAGTAGGATACAGAATGGTGCTTGAGGGCAAAACGTAGCTTAGTGTTCCCTTGTTACAATTCGTGTAAGTAAGGAACAAGCCTACAGATTTCATAAATCCACGTCTTACTTCTGAAATCTTATTAGTGTCTGAGTAGAATAAATCCTGATTTACACCAAAATAACTGTTTCATTTCCCTTATTCTAAGTAGTTGGTCATTAAGCCCAGGAATTAGGGGCAGGCAGTGCAACTCTGAAATATCCCAGCTAACTACAGAACCAGAACCTACAGGTCCAGGTCAAGATAAAACATCCACCCCAGTGATTTACTCTTCTTGTTCAGCATTATGCAAGCATAACTCCATTGCTTTATGGTGCTGGAGTTAAGAAATAGCTATTTTAGGGTTCTTCGCAATAGACAGAGAGTCATGAGGATAACTCTTCCACCACCATATGG
>VWPW01003281.1:693351-723351 GCA_013389825.1 Crypturellus undulatus | reverse complement strand
TGCAATTTACTTTCCTAAGAATATTGGTGTTTTGTCTGAGCTGAAAAATAACACACATAATGAGAAGGCACTGACACTGGAAAGCAGCAGAAACACCAGAGAGCTGGAAAGTAGCAACCTTGATACACAGTTCAGAGGTAGGTTGTATTCCACAGGTCTGAGGGACACAGAATGTTCCACACTAATAACACAGCTTGGAGGACATGATGCATAACATAACGTGGAGGACACAGATACACTACACACACTCACGAGGTATACGTTTCTAAATCATCCACCATCCTGACGTCATTCTGAAAATATCCAGATATCCTTTGGATGGCCAAGAGAAAACCTTTTTTGGGCCTTAAACTAATCCATATAATTAATGCTGACAATGAATTCATTTGCTGACATGCCCAAGACATATTTAATTTAAGGATGGTCAGAAAGATTATATTTTTGCCTCAGAAAGTTCCTGTTTGTGTTTTTTTTCACTATGGAATACTTGAGGATCTTAGCCTGACTGCAACAGACTTTGCTCTGTTTAGTATCAGTCTGCCTGGAGTTACTGCTTGTATTTCTGCCACTGGTAAAAACAGAGATGTTTCTCCTCATCTGTAGATAGTGAAAATCAAACTGCAGATGGATCATTTCTCAGTCTATCATTTGCTTCAATCATTTCAAGACAGGCACAAGAAAATCCTTGTAATCACTTCCCATCTCAATTTGTTGAGACAGTGAAATTTCTGCTCAATATCTAGCTTTTGTGCCTCAGTCCTCTAAGTATTACAGGTCTTAATTCTCAGGGAAGTATTTTTTATGGAAAGTGGCAGGAAAGCTCTTTGTTTCTGCTACCAGTGAGGCTGGGCCACAAAGAAATCACGAGTGGAAATTCAGGAATTAGGGAGTGAGAAAGAAGAGTCCGTAACTCACTCAAGGTCACTGTCCTGTGAGAGAGTTGTGGGCTTCTTGTGGAAGCAGTTGCTCAATACAAAACCCCAGAGTTTCTGGATGACACATCTGAACCTATAGTCTACAGTGGTATCCGCTTGTACAGCTTGGACATTCTCTGTGTGTCAAACTGCTATTTCATGCTGTTAGTAATCTCTCATTTTTGAGAGGGTAGGTAATTAAACATTAGAAAGGCAGAAATCACAGAAATCACATCATCAATGGAGAGGCTGACTGAACAAAGGGAATATCTTCCTTTCTAGAGTGACACAAGAGATGAAAGGTACCTTTTGTCCTTTTCTTCACTAGCTCTTGTACACAAGGCAATATGAATGTCTACTATATTTCAACAAATTATGCTGTCCAAATGATTTCTGCAGACTACTATTGTGAGTGGATTTTTTCCATAAAAATTAAAAGAGCTCTAAGGAGATTCATTATCAAAATGCGTAGCACATTTGTTATTTCACTACAAGCTTCTACCTACCATTCCTTCCATGAAGGAATTACTCATATTTGCTCACTTAACCCTTTCTGTATGAATTCCTTATGCTATTGCATGGCCTGAACACATATAAATTTCTGTGCATGCACCTCAAAAACACATGCTGCCTGCAGCATGCCTCCATATACTTTGGAATACTTCAAGCAGTTCTTACTGTAACCTGCCACTGAGCCAGCTAACTCCAGAGAGACACTAGGAAGTTAGAGCTGACATAAGGAACTCCAGCTTCATGGAGTGACTTCCACAGGAGGAACCACCAGGTGAACTAGGATTCTTGGCTAGAAGACTGCAGGATTTACACAAGAAATCATTGTACAGAGTTGCCTTATTCTTACTCTCCTCAAAGCTTCCACTACTCAAGATGAGATACCAGCTTAATGGACCTCACTATAGCCATTTTACACTCTGTTTAGAAGCATTAGTGAAGGCATGTACTGAATGATGTAAGGATCAGTACAAACTCTTGCTATGGGACCAACCTATGTCTTTTTTGATACATGAGTAGGAAGCTGTTGGATATATGCATATGGTATATGCTGAGGATAACCGCAGCATTTTCTACACCTTACTATTCATGTGCTAGGACGTAGTTTTATTCCATCACCCAATCACTCAATTCCATTTTATCAGAAAAGAATCACCAAAATACTGTTTTGAAATACTATTTTAACAGACCAGTATCAGCCTAGTAACTCATCTGCAACACAGCCCTTGTCCTGACACAGTGAAGAGAGGGGAACCTCATATGCCAACATATCCCAAAATTATGGTTTCATGATGTCAGGAGGTAAGAGAATACTCTAAAAAAGCATCACTTGTTCCCTCTCACATGGAGAAGATATCACTTGTAGATTCCTTTCCATTGACTTTAATAAACCCAGAATTTTGCAAAGAATATATTTCACTTGAATACTCAAATGGAAAAGATATATGCATACAGCCTGGTAAGACTGTGCTATTCAGTTCTATGGCAAGACACAAGTTCTGAAAGGTATATTAATCAGGCAGGAAATGACAATATAATCTTCAGATTGTTTTAAAATTCATTGTAGACTTTACATGATGTAATTTGAATGGAACATTTTGAAACTACTCTTCTCTCTTTCAGAGTTAGAAAGTTTCCTATCAGTATCATGATCAGTGGAATAATCAAAACTTCCATACAACAGAGGCCTCAAAATTAATTTTGTTAAAAGATCTATGACAGGTCACTGGTTCACAACTGACTTCAGTTCACAGCTGAGTAGTTCCTGCTCTTGCATAGCTGTGTACATAACCGAAACCCACAAAACTAAAGCTCGTGAACACCAGAAAGCTTTTTACAGCCCCATGGCAAAGGGCACTTCAAAAATCAGCTCTCAGTAATCAACACCCTTGCCCGTTTTGACCTGGAACACCTGTAAAAATCAACTTAGTTGATGATGGTCATGCTATATCAATGACTTGCTTTCTTAACTTCCTCGGGCCATTTTTCTTGACTGGTTAACAATGATATAGGCATATAGTATATCAATAAAAATAAAGTTTAAGGTATCAAATAGTTGTACTTTGTTTTCTATAAAAGAATTATTGACCCAAATCCTCTGACTTACCTCAAATTCTATCTTACTTATGTAGTGTAACAAAATACTGTGCAAAATATAAAATATAATAATTATATATACTTATATAATTATACATTCAAATATTTACCAACTTAGGTTACAAATTTTGCACAGGCATATTTTCAAGACAAGGAGATGCCACTGTGATTTTACCTATTACATAAATAGGTCGTAAGGACTTCCCTGCTTTCTTATCCTTTATTAGACAACAGAGTTAGTAAAATAACTTCACACAGTTTGCAATTCTCCACAAGAGATATTTGCTGTTTGCTGTAAGGAAATAAACCTTACAAACTTAGTTGTCTCTTTTAATAATTTTAACTGGGCAAATAAAATATGGATTAATACAAATTTATTATTATTAAATGCTCTCTAGCTCTTGAACAAGATTTTTTTTCCTATTTGTTTTCTTTATTCTACTCAAGTTTTATAAACCCCTATCATATTACATTTTTCTCATTAAATTATTTCCCTTCCAAACAGAAGAGTCCCAGCTTCAAATGGACTCTCGCCTTCCACAGAGGCTGCTCCGTCACGTGAGCATCCTTTTCACCCTTCTCTGCATATGAATGCACAGGGGATCTGGGGTGTGGGCACCCTGCAGACTTACACAGTGCCATAGTGGTGTTTTCTGTTCCTTTCCCAATAAAACCAACCATTCTGCTTGTGGTTGTGATTGCAGATGAGCATTAAACAGATGTTTTTAGGGAACTGTTCACAATAATGTCAAGTTCTGTTTTCTGAGCTATAACGAATTAGAGTTCTTCATGTACAGTTGAGATTATTGCCTATACACATTATTTGCACTTATCAATTTAATCTCAAATTTCATCTGCCAATTTGTCACCGTGACATGCCCTATGTCTCTCCACGGTCCAGTTAATTTTGACCACCCTGAATAATTCGGATCATCAGCAAACTGCCGTCTTCCTATCCTCTGCCCTGCCTTCTTTGTTCTTCTTTTTTTTTTTTTTTTTCCCCAGGTCTCTTACATGTGTGTACAACACAGGTGTAAATTTCTGTGTTTGACAAGGATAACCCCTCCCTCTCTTAATAACCAGCCATCTCTATCCAGTGTTGTTTCAAGTATTTTAACCAGTCTTCATCCCATTACAACTCCATTTCTGCAGACACACCGGGAGACCAGACCATCCATGACAAGAACCTTTGCCTCATACTTTCCAGTGCCTGAGGAACTTAAAAAAAAAAGTCTCAGTACTTTCCCAGTCCTTTGGGGAACAAACAGCTGGGTATCCAAATCACAGCATCAGCAGCCAGAGGCACAGAACCATCACAGTTAAGATACCAGCGGGCTTTATCTGCTAGATGCCCTCCTCACGTGCATAATAGACTTTTAAGATATCATTCCCTAAAACATGCGGTAGCAGTTTCTCTTTGCCTTTAGCATGTGACCAAAGGAAGAGATGAAGACACTCTATCACTTTTTTTTTATTATTTTTATTCAGTGAATTTGTGGATTAAATGTATGTCATTGGATAAAAAACAGATATGATTTTGAGTGAAAGAAGCAGGACTCGTGACTCATGATATTTTCATATGAGTGTTCACGTAAGAACAGGCTGTAAACTATAGATTTAGACACAGTCTTCTAAAATCTTTTTTAGACCCCATTCTTTTCTGATTGCTTCTCAGTGTCTAAGATCACTGCAGCTCTCCCATGTATAAGCATCATAAATTTGTCTCTTTTGGTGGTAGGCATTTTAGGGACTGCTCTGCAGCCAACACTGATTTCCACTGTTCAGTAGCAATCCAGGGTTACCTCTATGTTACTCCATTAATTTCCACTGGGCAAGCCTACAAGGCTTTTTACCTGTATTCCAATAAAAAAAGAGAAATATATTTGATAGAAGTGGAAATATGCAAAGCCAAAAGATTGTTCTCCCGCGGGCATCACACTAAATGAAACATGAAACCAATATTGAAGTGACAATAGATGGAGATTGTCAGAGTTTCAAGGGCTGTTTTTTACTAAATATCAAAAAATGTTCAGAAATCACATTTCCATTCCAAATGTTTACATTTTGTATGTGATAAGCTTGACTCAGAAGAACCTAGTCTGTCAAGCAGGATGTGCATTTTTCTTATAAAGTAAAACAGACCTATTATCTGGGAACCATGGGGTCTATCTACTTTGATAATCCCTCATTTCTTCGTCTTCGTGCAAAGAGAAGGATTTTCTCCAGCACACACTACTCATTGAAAGAGCCTTTTATTTGGGACAGAGGTCATACAAAAGAAGAAAACATCTTAATCCAAACCAAACATTCTTACTTTACCCAGTTCCTTCCTGACACTGGTGTCAATGGCTGTTTTGATGAAGAAATGTTTAAATTTTACTTTTATATTGGGCACATTCAGAATTGCAGGAATGTTTTTAATGAGCACAGTTAATCCTACAGCTCAGAAAAGAAGCTTAAATGTATCTTAGAGTGGCAAGGGAAAAGAGGAGGATTTCTCTCCACCAAAAATTTAGAAAAACTAAATGAGGTAAATTGCTTAAATAATGTATTCTTATTTGTAAAATAGTCATCATTAGCAGCTGACAGTGGTGATGCATAATTTCACATGTTATTCACATTATATACTTAGAAGCTATGCAAAACCTCATTGTTCTGACAGTGCAAAGTATCCACACCACTCTCATCTCTAAAAAGAGACTGAAAAGGGCAATTAGGAGGTAACATGCTCTAATTATGTATAGCAGTGTGTAATTATACCATTAATGGCTTCATTAGGAGAGCATGAATATTTTAAAAATTCACTCAGGTAAATGGAAAACACATAGAAAAAGAGACCCAGAAGACGAGCCAAATTCTGAGGTTATTTTTTAAGACTTACTTCAGTAAAAGTCTTCCAACTGACTCAGGGTTGGGGAGTCAACCTGTGCTGTACAACTAATGCACTATTGAAAGTCTGGTAGAAAACACACACAGTCGGTAACTTGTCTTTTCTTAAAATGGGGAAGAATGAACAAATATTACAGAAGCTTTGGAGAATTTATAGATCAGTCCAAAACTAACCAAAGACTTCACGATTTGGCACTAGCTGAAAGATTAGGGAAAGCAGAATCAAACCAGTACGTCTGCTCAGCCTAGCAAGACCTTGGATCACTGTGCTCCCAATGGCGGCAATGGCAGGTGACACGTCTCAAAGTTGGAGCCAAGCTCTTGGTTTGCAAAGGTGATGCATAAGGGATGTTATGGCTTCTCTGGTTTGGGAGAGTTGGTTGGGTTGGGAGAGTTGGTGGGTTGCTTGGGTTGGTCTGGTTGGGTTATGATTTGGGATAGCATGTGTAATGTCACATTTCAGAAACTGTATTTTAGGATGGATCAGGAAAATAGATTGTAAGCTAGTTTTACTGCAGAAAAGGTAGGAAAATAGGAAAAATAGGAAAAACTTAGAAAAAAATATAGGAAATATATAAATACTCTAGGAGAATATTGTTTGTTGGGAAAAAAATATCTGGACAGTTAATGGAACTGCAAAGGAAAGTATCCCAGCTGAAGAGTTCAGAGATCAGAAAAATCGTGACTGAAGAACAGGCCCCTCTCAGCCACTGCTCTGCAGTGCAGCAGCGAGCTGATGAAGCAATCTGATGGGGTTTCACTCCCATGTCTCCCACCACCATCCCTACTGCAGCACCACCTTGTTACCCATCCCTATTTTCCAGAAAAATGCTCGCCTCTCTACACTAAGTAGGGGTGTCCTTCCTGCCATCTCTTCCTCTGCAGAGACAACCTTGCCATGAGCCCAAAAGCGGGGAGAGAGCCCAGCTAACACGACTCACGGCTGCCTCCCCACTGCCCTTCCGTCCTGCCCAGCTTGCCCAGTGTCTCTGTCCGCCCGGGCAGCAGCACATTCCCTCGCTCTCCAGTCCCACCTGCCCGAGCTGCGTAGAGCAGGAACTGGAAGGGAGCGATTAGCAGGACTAATGAGGCCTGTCTGGCACACTCTCCAATGTCTTCTAAAGGAACGCATAAAAACTGTGAATCATGCATTCAAACAACAACAAAAAGGCCATCCTAGGCAGCATTTCATAGTTTCATGGTCCATTCTGCTTTCCATTCTTTCCTGTCTTTTTCTAAGGCAAAACTTCTAAGTGTTTAAGTTCAAGAGTAGCCCAAAATATCCAGAGAACCTTGCAAGCAATTTCTCAGTGGGAACTTCAAAACTGAGGGGACTTCTTTATAATATTTCATGTTTACACCATAGATGAAATATAGTACTTTGTGTTCTCTTTTCCAGATGCAAACAGGTGTGTTACCATAGCTTAAGCACCACTTAGATGAATCAACATTTACTTGGAAAAAACAGAAAGCCTATCACTCAGTTTCTGTTTATAAATAGTGCCAGCATGGTGTCAGTCTGCATTTCCTTCTCTGTGTCTCTCCTCCTATAAGTCTTTTGAATCAGTCTGTCGTTATTTTTTTTTTTAATTCCTGTGAAAGAAGAGAAAAAAGTGCAAAAGCATTGCATGTATGCAACAATTTAGAGCCGTATTCAAATGCTTTCACTTAGATTTAGACATACCTTATTTAGGAAGAAGGTACATAAGAAAAATAGTAGAACTTGGCAATTCCTGACTGACTAATCACATGCACTAATCACAGCAGCTATAAACAGCCAGAAAGGAGAGAGTATATGAAAAAAAAAAAAATAAAAAGAAGAAACACCCTCCAAAAGATGCAAGTTTGAAGCATCTCCAAATAAAATCTGCATCATATGTATCTGTTTTAGAGAAAGAAGGTGATAAACTGAAGCAAAGACTTTTGTCAACATTAACAATAATGTTGCCTGGAATTTGCAATACAGACTTTTAAAAAAGTAATGATAATAAAAAAGGAAATAGATGTTATTCCAAAGCACCATCATTTCTGATGTATACTGTTTCGGGCTGGAGTTGTTGTTTTTCACCTGACAGTGATATTTGCAGTGTTTTATGTATTAGCGCCCCTAGGAACCAGTTGAACAAGCACATCCACAGCCAGGGCTTCCAGGCTGTTGGCCGCGCAAGATGTGCTCTTCACACGGCTATATACAAGCACCAGGCGCAGGGGCTTCCCCATGCCCTGGGCAGCGCTGAGCCTCTCCACCACCACGCTGGAAGTCCGTCCGTCAGGTCTCTGCGGGAGGCCACGTGTGGCTGAAGGCCATCGGAGCTCCGGGAGGAAATGCAGGCGAGCGGCCGTCCCAGTTTTGGCGGGCTCCCTGGCTCAGCTATGGAGCTGTGCCGGGACCACCACGGGCCCTGGGGCGACGCCGCGGCCGAGGTGGGCACAGCGGCTGCAGAGCAGCGGGGCACACAGCCCCGGGCCTGCGAAGGTGCCCCCGCCGCTCGCAGCGCCCTTCCTCCTGCGGGCCGCACTTGGCCCCCGCCTGCCCGGACAGCCCTGTGGCCTTGTCCTGGCCCAGGAAGGTGTTTTGGGCTTGTCAGAGTGGTGCTCAGGGCTGAACCTCTGCATGCTCCAGCTTCCGTGTTCCTCTTCCAGGTGTCCCCAGTACCCCACAAAGCTTGGTGCTACTCAGAGCAAAGAGCCCTGGCTCCACAACCTGGACATACGGCACTATTAAACATGAGGAAAATACACAGGCATTTTCTTTGGGGACAAAGTAGAAAACTATCCCTTTTCTCTGTCCTTTTGCCTCTGAAACCATTTCCTCCACTAATTAAGGACTTCCTCTGTGGGTCAGGAGGACTCCATTAACAAAACCTCATGGAAGACATGAGGAGTGAGATCGTTAAAAGCATTGAGTCTTGGCACGCAGGCCTGACCCCACTACAGTCCATGGTAAAACTCACTTTGACTTTAGTGCTTCCGAACATCCGTGTTGCAGTTGGAGAGGTTTATAGGGAAATAATGTGAGGGTCTGAAAGTCAGCCAGGATTTCAGAAAACTGAGAGGTCGTGCAGAGGCACGGACAGTTGGAACTGATGCTCTCACAAAACATGAGACCATCACCACACGTGACACTGAATAGCCACAACTAACAGCTCCGCCTGTGAATTTTGGTAAAGCCTTGTACTGTGCAGCTTTTACTGCTGAAGCAGGAAGGAGCTTAGCCAACAAAAGAGTTGATAACAGAAATCTCATGCTTAAAGAAATTATAGATGAGGTATTTAACATGCATGGTACCTGGGATCCAGCTGAATGAGGAATGCAGAGTTCAAATGCTCAAGGGGATCTATTAGCAACAATATCCTGCTGTGAGAGTAACCAGCACGGTAACAAAATCATTTGCAGTATGGGTATTCCATGGAAGAAATAAATCATTAATGTGTTCCTGCTGTGCTAGGAGAATTCATGACTTATGGAAAGACAGCGGTGGTAACTGGGCTGGAAGAGGGAAAGACAGGGCTCCTTTTTAGAAGATTGATGTTGTTATTTTATACCAACCAGGTATAGAGGGGGTGTAAAACCAATATGTCTATGACAGCTCACGAGAAAGGTTATTTATGCTATGTCAAAGGATTTCAGGTCCTGAATTTCAAATGCCACACACCAAGGAAGTGTGCAGAAATAATAAAAAGTTGTAAGACCTGACACCTAGATTTAGTTGCTAGACTTATTGCCACATGTTTATTGATGCTACGTAAACAGCAAGGTTTAATGAGCATTTGATCTTCTACTCTCTCTCTTAACCAGTGTCTGATCATGACGTAAAGGCCGGAGTTTGACCCATGATCCAGAAATCTTAAGATTTTGGAAGGTTTTTTCTTCACAACCACTACTACACTGTTCATGACCACAGGCGAAGATTCCAATCATAGATTCAAAAAGCACCACCACCTCAAATGCTTTTATTACAGATCAAGCCAAATTTCAAACCTCCTTCTGAACATGGGAGTAAAGTCCCACAAAAATTAGTGAGGCAATTTCTATCAGTTCCAAAGAGCATTTAATCAGAACTTGAAAGAAAAGGAAACTAACTAAAGACAGCTAACTAAAGGAAACTTAGTTCTTTCTCAAGTTATACTCTTTTAACCGTAAGAGTCTGTGTAATCTGTGACTGACTTTCTTCTAACATACCTTATTTTTCATTGGCTTACTCTTTGGGATGTTCTTTGATAACAGAGAGCTAATGGATTTCCTGGCACTTACAGGCTTTTGAAAATTCTGACTATATCTGCTTCACAGGGAATTACTTAAATACGCTAATGTTTATTGAATGTTTTTGAATGCTCTGAAGGAAAGCTGTAGATAAGGAGACAGTATTGCTGTTCTTTGACTCTGATAGCTTAACTTGGGATTTGCCTTGATGCTGAACAGAACATTCAGCATTTAGCTATAAAGCTTCCGGACTTAGGAAAGATACAATCTTGCTTCTTAAGCAAAAGAAGGAGAAAAATGTTCGTATTCATTACTTGTAACCCCCTGATGATATATTCAATTATAAAGAGTTTTATTTTTAAGTTCTGAGAAATAAAACATTCAGATCTGACAGCATCTCTCAGTAGTGTCCTTTGAAAATGGTCCGGGGAGGGGAGACAATATATTATTGATTCATTCCAGAAGTTCAGCATTTACATTAACAGGAAATATACCCCAAGATGGCCTGTTACAAGCAACTACTCAGTGCCAGGAAATTGAATGCATTGCTTTATGCTTTTTAGCCTGGGATTTAGGAATTTAGATAAAAAGTGATTCTCTTTATGGAAGGACATGAAAAATTCTCCTTTCCCATTCCTCTGGAGATTTTAGCTTCCTTCTTTCCAGTGCACTAGTGTTGTTATTTTTCCTATTCATTTATTCTGTCACGTCAAACTGTATTAGTATTCTTTTGAAAAATTATGAACAGAATAAAAAGATGTTTTCAGCACACTCTAATGTGCTGAAACATACTGGAACTCATAGTTCAATAACTCCATTTTCTTCCTCTCTCAGGTTTTGGTTCCTGGAGTATACAGTAACACAGCCATGGTCTCTTCTCCCCTGCTAGCATATCTGGAGAAGGGAAATTACTGAGTAAAATGATCAACTAAAATATATCTTTGCAGTAGCAGCAGCACCAAAACAGTCTAGTATATCTTCCAATCCTTTCTGTTTCAAAGATAATTCAAAATTCCTAATGCTGATATATAATTTGAAATTTCATTTATTAAAGAATACAGTTATTCTATATCTTCTAACAGTCACTTTTTTTGTAGCTCTGGCAGCTCTTGCAACCCATAGTTCCAATGCATTAATTCTGGTGGTCAAATGATCAAATGATTATTTGGAAATGTTGCTTTCAGGTTTCTCTAACTATTGTCCCTCTCATCTGCCTCCTGGGCAGTAGCAATATAATACTATGCAGTGTCCAGTGTTCAGGTCTGGCCTCTCCAGTTTAGGAGAGACTCGGATACACTGGAGTGAGTCCAGCAAAGACCCTCAAATAGGGTTTAAGGAATAGAGGCATCTGACACACAAGGAGAGGCTGAAAGAGATGGGACTGGAGAAGAGAAGGCTCAGGGGATGTCATCAGCGTGTACTGGGGCCTCATGATGCCTTTTCTAGCAAATGCACATTTAGTGCAGTTTTAGTGCACTAAATACCACTGCTTAACATGATTATGATGCATTTTTAGTTACTAGGATCATGAAATATAAATGACTTATTAAACCTTATTTAATTGCATAATTAATTTAGAAAATAGATTTCTTCTCTGAGTGGTTTACACACTATTCAGTGCTTCTTGATTCAAGGCTTCAGGTCTTCTTGCTAGCATTTCCAGGGGAAAATGATTATTTGCTGTTCTCAAGTTGTTAAATTAGTATCTTGTCAACACTATCATTTATTTTTGTCCACTTGGCCATTCCGAAAAGTCCAACATCCTGTTTCAGGACAGGCACATTGAAAACTTCATATAATTATTTAGCCATAAAGTTCTGTAAAGTCCACCACAACAGGAGAGAGAATAATAACAACAACAAAGTAATTGAACCATATAGATTGGGGAAAAGAGAAACTCATCGAGCTTTCATTTTCTGTCTTAGAATTTGATTTAGAGAAAAGGTATTTACTACTCTTCCAGCCATAACTTCATTATTGTATTAAAGGAATCTGGGACTAGGTGAAAACCTGAAGTGCTTTTCTATGGCACTTCTAGTGACTATGCTTATTTATAGCTATATTCACGGTCATATTTCCAGAGACCTATTTTTGCCTTCCCCAATCTGAATGCGTAGGGGCATGAATCAGTTTCATTGATAAGTGACTGCATAAAGATATATCACAGAGACTAAATTCTGGGCTGCTTTGTACTGTGTAAGACATAAACTACATGGCAAAACAAAGGTTATTTGACAGCCTATCCAAGTAATATGCTATTCTACATTCATCTGGTTTTGGTTTGACTTACTTAATTTTTTAATCCTTTGGACCAGAAGGCTGATAACATGCCTGTGAAGTAAGCAATGATCTATGTTGCAACAGGTATAAAACAGATAACAATTTCTAGTGCAAGCTTCCACAAAGGATATTGTATTAGAGTTTCAATATTTCATTACAGGTACCACCACAGAAACAAAAGTAAGAGAAAATTGCAAAACACTAGGAATAAGGAACGAGGACGGAAAACAGATGTGGAAACAAACATCCTCTCTAAGATTAATATTTTTAATGCCGTTATCCTTTCTTTTATGTATAGCAATACCTGCTTGAGGCAGTGCAGAAGGGTGCAGATGAATATATACCCAGCATGCCAGCTGTTGCCCTACTGTTAGATAAGCTATTTTATGTCAGCCAATATTTAGGCTTATAAGAAACCCTCACACGCTGCTTTGGAGTAGGTAACTCAAATGGGATTCCATCGCCAGAAGCGGCAAGATCAAATGTGCTCTCTGGGATTACAATTACCAGCTCATATTGCAGAAGCAGGAATTAAACACAACAGTCAAGAATAACAGGATTCAGAGGCAATAATCTGTGCAGCCATCCTGCTGGTTCTTCTTAAGCAAAATTAAATGGGGAGATATTCATTAAACTGTTTGGAATATTGTGAGGTACCAGGCTTGCTGACCATGAGCTTGCTTTGGGTGGGTGTGCACCTTGCTGAGAAATCTGATTAGCAGAAGATGACCCAAAAGCCCCAGTGAAATATTTGGTGAAATGCAACAGCCCTGCTGTGATATTGTTACATCTCAGCCACACACTGCTGGGATAGGAAATTAAGCAGCAGTTATTATAGCTGTAAAAATTTACCGTATGACTACGATGCAGGAAAAGGATTAAACTTCTTTTAGTGCTGGCATTCATCTTTAATTGTACTAACATCACTGAAATGGGGAAAGACTGCTGAACAGTGAAAAGAACCACAGTTTTCATGCAATTTTCAACATTGCTTCAAAATGTGTGGATCCACTCCAGGATAACTAAACTATTGGTTATTTTTAGTTTTTAGATCTGACATATTATTTGTTGAGCATCAAGATGGTTATCCAATTGGCATGAATATGCCAGAATTGAGACTATTCAGAGGATTATATTTTGGATATGCTGATATAAAATTGTGTCCTCTGCATTTGCACTTGAAACATGCGTCTTGACCTACAGCAGGTAATTATCAGGGTGAAAAGAACAACCTTGGCTCATTTTGTCAAATGTCTCATTGAACAGTGAGACCAATGACATTACATTATCAAATCTTTGGGTGTTTGATACTCATTTTTCAAAATATTTGAAGAAAACAATACAAAAATACCTCTGGTTAAAGATAAATTAAAAGCAAGTGTCCTGCAGCACCCCAGTTACTGAAGCTTCTGTGACTAACAGTGATAAAATGGTATAATTAGCAAAAAAAAAGGAAAAAAAAAGCTGCCTTAAGCTGGACCTACCAACACCTATCACCAGAAAATACCAGTGACTCAACAGACTCTGCTCAAGTTTCCTTCCCCCTTTAAAATCTGACCTGGCCAAAACATGAACAAAGCATCTGTTCTGACTCTCACTGTACTCAACATTTACTCTCAAGTCAGATGCTAACTAGGTAAGGCCAATTTCTTATGCGTTGCTTTCTTAGGTTCACTCCAAAGAAAATCACTGCAGAGACAAAGGTCTGCATAAACAAAACTTAATTATTAAAATCGAAGCAGCAGTTTTCCATAAAGGCAAAAAATACAGCAAATACTAGCCAGTCTCTTGGATATAATCCTACAAAGACGAAATTTGTCATGAGCTTAAGTGTCAGAGCTTTAATTGCCTCACATTACATGAGCAAAGCTGCTGCGAAAATCTAGGTTCCGAAGATGCACTGTTTTGGCCCCTCAAATTTTACATTTAACAGCTGCTCTATTAGATTTGATATCAGACTATAAAGCTCAACTACTGAGGAATATGCTTTTGCTCTCAGTTTCTTCCTGCATGAGACTGAAATACATCAGTTTTAATAGGAAGATACACTTGAAGACATAGACACAGCAAAGCATTATTAAAAAACTTGTTTTTAGTAAGAAGTGGATTGTGGGATTTTGAGATTTGTGGATTCGGCTTTATCCTATTTAGGAAAAATTGACAGTGAAGAAAAAAGCCCAAGAGTGTATTCTCTGTGGACACATCTGAGTATGGAAAAGTTTTAGTTCTAGATTGGCAACTCAATGAAGTATTTAAATAGCACCTCTCCTGCATTAGCGTTGCAAAAGAACTCTGTTGTAAAGACAGGAGCCCAAACTCTGCTGTAAAGACAGGAGCCATCTCTTTGAGCATTCTAAATATTGCATGTCAGTAGATAATGATCAAGTGGAACTGACTTTCTGGAATATTTGGTTGAGATACCAAGAGTGTCCTCATTTCAAATCTATAGATATTGCTTTCATATTTCCTCAAACACCCAAAATAGATCTATCACATCTAGATATGCAGTCAAAAAGAGGATTTGGATTTCTCCATCAAAACTGCAGACAAGCTTCTTTGAGGAAAGACTTGTTAAGAACCCTCCATTTGAGGGCTGATTTATTCAAATGTGCTTATGCCATTCACATGTGGGTCCAATGTTAGATTGATGGGAGCCAGAGCCATAAAATACAGCATGGCTCTTCTTGCTACTAGTCACACTGCAGACCTCACACAGAACTATCTATTTGTTCTGTTTGCCTTCTTCACAGAACTATCTATTTGTTCTGTTTGCCTTCTTCCCTGTGTCTGGAGCTGATTTGACGGCTTGTTTTGAAATGCAGCCTAGGCTGCTATACAGAAACAAAATCAGATTGTGGCTGGCCACTGAACGGGGGATGAGTACAACGTCAACAGAGAAACTTTACTGAAGCTTTTACAGACATCTTTGTTCTATGTAACTCTAGAGCTGGCCAAGTTCCTAGCTTCGAATACAAAAGCTGTAGAAAGCAAATCACTGTAGGATGAAGACTAGCATAGACAGTTAAACCACTTAGTATGGCTTTTTGCATGAAACTGCACTCTATCAATTCTAAAGACGCAGTGGCAGTCTTCGTAAGTTCTAGAAAATATTGTGTCAGTCATTGGTATAAAACTCCACATCATGACTTCCTTAGGACCCTGCTAATTCAAATATTTAGAATACCAACTTCTGTAGCAGAAGATTCAGTTGTACATACAGGGAGTTCCCTGTGTCCATGAGAAGAACAGACCCAAATGTACAGCACTTCCATGGACAACAGACATTTCATCATAGTGAAAGAGAGATTTCTACAAAGTATCTTCCTTTATGCTCATCAATGCTCATTCAGTTTAATTCAAGCATGAACTGCATAGGCATATATGACCAGTACACTAACAGGCTTAAAATACCCTTATAATACTTGAAGTAGACAGCTCTGTTTTGACTTATGAGAATCAAGCAGTGATCTGATGTTTCTTGAGGAGAATAGCGATACTGTTTACAGAGTTACAGAGTTCTGCTCATCTGCCGTAGGATATAAGGGCTCATAATAAATGCCATTATGTGTATTACATTAGCTTATTTTTGTGATAGTGCTTGTTAAGTCTACTCTCCTGTGCTTTTTTTTTCTGTCAAGGTTAACTCATACACTACTAATTATACTTTTTAATTAAGTTAAATTTTTAATTGCATCATCTATCAGTTCTGAGGAATGTAATTTTCTGTATCAATGGCTTTAGGAAACCAGCACCATCTACACAGCATTGCCATTAGCATATGTAAATGGAAAAACATGGGAAAGAAGATGAGACCTGTCTGTGGCTCCAAAGTTATTAATCTCCAAGACAAGATAAAAGAACATTTTTCTGGTGAGAGACAATGACTTACTTCTTCATGAGAGCTATTTAATGTCAATGTACTTTATTCAGATAATAAATTATAGAAGTTCCCCTTAACCAAATTGCTTGTATAATGTGATCTCTTATATAATTATAAAGACGGCAAAAATCTAAGCTGATGTGTAAGGAAGCAAACAATTAAAACCCCTTCACCAACCGTGAGTTCTTGGCCACTCACTAGGGGAACAGGTTAGGTGCAGCCTGCTGTTCATCCCAGAGTATGTATGAAACAAATTAATGACTATCAATAACTCACAGAAGTATTGATTTGGATATTTTTTGAGGATCTTCGAGGTCTCTAATCCTCTACCAGATTTGCTTGAATTTTGGTTAACGAGTCATTGGAGTGGTCAAACACATGTATCTTCTATAAACTTCATTCCTTTACCAAAACAAATTAAAAAAAAAAAGAATATACTTCTAAAAAATATTCAGTAGGTACCTAACCTACTTTATAAAAATAAAATAACTTTTAAGGACTGACACTATGGGACAATGAACTGCTTAGACTTAGATATAGCACCATGACATTCAGCAGGTTTTGATTTGGGATTGATTTTGCTTTAAGATAAAAATAACAGCCTTAATGAAGAGACACTAACTGAGCTGAATCACTAAAGTTGTATTATGTTGGAAGCTTCGATAATTAGTTCTAATTTGTATCAGTCCTTAAGCCACATGTTCAGAGACTTCCTTATAAAAAAGATAGGGTGCTGAAAACCGGGCAGATAGGAACTGAGTTACAGAACAATTACAGACATGTCCATGGTCATATTTGGGGAAAATTTACAGCAAATGCAGCAGTTATCTGTACCTCACTGGCGTTCCACATCATTCCCTCAGAGTACTTCATCTTGCTTTTTAGCTAATAAAATCCTGAGTCCATTGCCAGGTCCACCACATATCTCTAGATAGGAAGGATCAAACAGTGGTGTTCTGTGGTCTATTTTTACCTCTTCCACACATTTCTGTATATGAAAGCCATTAACAGTTCTAATAAAGGAGTCACTAGACCTTATACATCACATGAATCATGAATCACACACAGGAACAATTAATGATGTCCCTTTTAAAATACATGCATAATAAGAATAGACATTCATTGCCCATGAACCTGGCAACAAATGTATATTAAAGAAGACTGAGTGGAACTGAAAAATGGATATTCAAAGTTGAAGTCATGGATATAGCCACAATATTCCATAAAAAGAAGTACACATTTGTCTACATATAATTAGATTGTGTTATAGAAATTTGATTTTACTGCAGAACTCAAAATCAGACAGATGAGTTATGACTGTCTAGAGAAAAAATAAAACTTCACTGTTGCTTATAGCTCAAAAGCACTTCAGATATAGAACTATTCATCTGAGATCACTCTGTTGTAAATTTTTATCCCTAGCAGGATTGTCATAAGGAAGAGCAGTGACTGGGACATGCACTTCCTTTTGAGCAACAGCAGTTGAGTGGCAAGCTCCCAAGCATCACGTTGAACAGGCTTGTTAGTGAGTGAGCAGGTTTGCCTGGATGCAGAGCGCTGTGCTAGATTCCTTCATCAACACACAGCTTTTCAGCAGCGCTGGAAACAAGCTGCCTCGCAGGCACTGCTTACTCGCAGCAGAAAGATGACCAGGAAGACACACACCCTGCAGCAACATTCTGCTTTTGACTTGGTCTGAAAAAATAAGCTGATTTCAAAGCCACAATTATAGTCTAAATATCACTAACACTGCTGTTTTAAGTGACATCCTTTATAAGAAGCCACTTCTTCAAATCCTCATAGCATTCTTTTTGCCATATTTCTGCTTATTTCTATTTTGGAAAAGCTTTGGACATACGTGAAAAGTTGTTGTAGAGTTTTGATTTTTTTTTTTTAAGCAAAAATGGTCCATTCTTCAAAAGATGGTGATATTTTCATGACTGCTTTACCCTGACATAATTTAAACGACAAGGCAAACGTTGATACTGTTCCAAGCTTGCAGCAGCTCTTTAAGGAGCTAAGAAACCTCCAGGACAAGGTGTTTAGAAAGGAAGAAGATTTTTCATGGTAGAAGGCTGCTCTAACTTTGTACATGCTTTGCCATACATGAATTTGACACATTGTAAGCAAAATGTTTCCTTCTACATTTTCATAGAAATCTATGTCTCTGTCTCTGAGATACACATACATTTTGCGTAAACTCAACTCTGCTCGAGTATGTTTTTGAAAATCCCTTGATTTCAAAAATCTAAGCATATGTTTCCATTTTCTGGTGCAACCCAGTCTCAAAAGCTTTCAGGTGTCTCATCTAAGATTTTTCACAGCTTTAATGTTTATTCAGTAAGAGATTTATGGAGCTCGTCACTGAGATCTGTCTCCAGAACTAGGGAGGTTAATGGAAGTAAACCCACGAATGGCCACCCCTGCCCACGGCCACACGTGCAGCCCATGGACACCTGCAGGGTTAGAGCATGGGGCATCTTCACAGGGTCCCTCTCGGTGTTCACAGCACCAAGATCTTTGCTGCAGATCGCAAGGTTAATACAGAGTCAAGGTCACAGAATACAAAACACCTAGTTCCCAAGCAGATGACAGGTATTTCTCTAAGTAGTTTTGATGATTTCTGTTTGTCAGGTGACTCTGGAGTCTGAGAGTAGCAAACAGTTACAAAAATTTCATGAGAAAGTGGATTCTTTGAGGCTACATTAGCTACAATCTACAAGCCTATTTGCTGATTTATGATCAGATTATTTAGAAACGAGTAGCATACAGGTACGTTCCAATGCTTTATCTTCATTCGTGGAGATATGCCTAGACAGTTATTGCGATTTTGCAAGCTATAAGAAAAATCAATCAAATTTATAAACGCTGTTAAAACTACTGAATTTACACTTGTTCATTAAGCTCACAGTAAAATGTAAACAGTTACTTGCTGTCATTGAAAGGAATGAATTTTGCCATGGAACATAACTTTGTGCATGAAGGTTGTTTATTGTATTTCCACATAACAATGTCTTTCATCATTTTAAGACACTAATACATTGATTTAGATTGATCAAATGGTTTGGGCTACATTTTATTTTTTGTTTAGACAGATTTACATAGATTGGAAATGCAGTTTTAATATTTACTGTGAGAGTACACCTCCTGAGTGAGGTTACAGCTGGTTATAGGAATGGGCCTCTGGTGCTGCGGGTTCACTGTGGTCGCTCCCGGCGGGTAACACGTCTGCAGTATCTGAAACTTTAATTTTTGTGGAACATTAGTCAGCTTGTTTTGCAGTAATTGCTAACACTGTACTCCAGCTACTAAGAAGTGCAGGAACAATTGTATACATTACTTTAAATGTTGAGTTTTCAAAATCAACTGAATAAAGCCAACTCGACCATTGGGAATCAATTCTCCTTGGTAGAGGAGAACCACACTAGGGAGCATTTACTTAAATCAGGCAGACATGGATCCGTGGGAGCTGAAGGGATGCATTCGCAAATGCTGAGGGAGCAGGTTGGTGTCAGCACGAGGCCACTCTTGATTAACTTGAAAAGGTCGTGGTGATCAAGGAGTGCAGGGTGCTCCTGAGGACTGCAAGAAAGTGAGTGTCACTGCTGTCTTTGAGAAGGGCAGGAAGATCTGGGGAACTACAGGCTCATCAGCCTTACCTTGGTCTCACAGAAGACGAGGGAGCAAATAATCCCTGAAATCATGTTCAGAGAAAAGGATAAGAGACTGATTAGGAGTAGTCAGCATGGATTTCCAAAGGAGAAATCCTGCTTGACCAATCTGAGAGCTTTCTACAAGAAAACGATGAGTTTGGCGGGTAAGGGGAAAGCAGTGCATCTTTATTCCAATTTTAACAAGTCTTTCCTGGGGTACATTAGGCAGAGTGCAGCCAGCAGGTCAAGGAAGGTGATCCTGCCCCTCTGCTCAGCACTGGTGAGATATATCTGGAGCGCTGTGTCCAGATCTGGAATCCCAGATACGGACATATGGAAGTAAATCCGGCAAAGGCCCACAAAAATGATTAAGGAACTGGAGGAAACTGAAGGAGTTGGGACTGTTTTGCTTGGAAAGGAGAAGGCTTGGGAAGGAGCTTATCAGCATGAGAAAGTAACTGAAGTGGGAGAGTAAAGAACACAGAATCAGTCTCTTAGTGGTGTCAAGACACAAGACAAGCAGGATGAGGTACAAACTAAAACTCAGGGAGTTCCATCTGAGCATAAGAAAACACCTCTTCACTGTGAGGGAGGTGGAACACTGGAACAGGTTGCTCAGGGAGGTTGTGCATCCATCCTTGGAGTTATTCAAATTTAACATAGACCTATGCAACCTTCTAGTTGATCCTGCTTTGAATGGCGAGGTTGGAGGATCTTCAGAGGTGCTTTGGAGCATGAGGTCTCCTCTTTTCTCTTCTCTTCTCTTCTCTTCTCTTCTCTTCTCTTCTCTTCTCTTCTCTTCTCTTCTCTCTTCTCTTCTCTTCTCTTCTCTTCTCTTCTCTTCTCTTCTCTTCTCTTCTCTTCTCTTCTCTTCTCTTCTCTTCTCTTCTCTTCTCTTCTCTTCTCTTCTCTTCCCTTCCCTTCCCTTCTCTCCTCTCCTCTCCTCTCCTCTCCTCTCCTCTCCTGTCTTCCATACTCATTTTCTAAGCTGTTCAATAGTTTACCTGGTTAGATCCTTTTCATTGCTTTAACCTAATTCTTGCCTAAATGTTCACGTTAACACCAAGCACTGAAAGAAAGGGGTGACATTAAGAGGGGATGCAACTTTAGACATCTATAATATATATGTCTCTATAGGAAACATTTATCTAAATTATCAATGGGTAAATAGAGGCACTTCTTGCCTGTTATGCATCCCATCCTAACATAGATGCCTGCAGGAGAATGGAAAGCTTGCAGTGCTGCAGTGTCTGTTTCTCTCTGTCGACTCAGAAGGTGCTCAGTGTTGCTACACCAGATGTTTATCTCCAGCCCAGATATCTTCACTGAGGCAAGACTGACCCCATCTCAGGTGACATAGGTCTTGTTTTCGGTTTCTGCAGAGGCACTCACCTGAGCATTATTCCTTCCAAAAGACTACAGACATGGTGATCCTTCCAGAGCTGACACTCATGAACTGCAGGTAGATACAGAGAAGAAGACTGAACTCTTTGCACGGTGCCACCTCTGTTCTGTGATGAGGGAGATGACTAAAATACTGTGGCAATACTTACAGGGCTATCCAGGAGGCAGGCAAACAGTAGGTTCTGTGCAATTTATAGAGCTAGACAGAAAACACAGTATTTAAAAAAAAATTAGCAGAGATTTTAAAGAATATTTGACAATTTTTTCTTTTTTTTTTTCCATTGGACCAGCTTTTTCTGGTTATTACCTTGTCTGCATGCCTGTGTACGTATATACGTACATGCTAACGAGATTAAATCACTCAACAAGATGAGAAATCCCAGATGCAAGCTGTGGATGTTTGGCATTTCTACATAAAAGACAAGCCCTTGGGGGATCTAACCACTCTTCAATTGCAAAGCATTTAACAGTGCAGAGAGTATGTAGCTCTCATTCCTGTAAACACCCTGACATGTGCCAGAATTTAAACTGTTAAATAGCCCGAAGAAGTCAAGTGTGTAAAGCTAAGTACATAATTTGGTTGTAAACGTAGGGTCTTAAAATGCTACAGAATGTATTAATTTTAAAACCGTCACTATTTTTTCCTTAGAAATGCTACACAGAAAGGAAGAGATATTCACAACATGAAAATCTTTTAGTAAAATTCTTGTAACAGAATTACACTCAGAAGAGACTACCGTCACAATCTTTATGTTCACAGATGCTGGAAAGATGCTGGTGGTCTAGGGATTATCTTCAAATACACAACACAAGAGCTGCAGTCAAACAGCAGGACGTGTGTTCTTAGCATGGCAGCAAGCCATGAAATAGAGAGGTAAAAGTATCACTTAGAAGCCGCAGATCTCTAGAAGGGGAATTCATAGATCTATAAATCAGCAAATTCAAGTAATATTTATAGATTAAATCCATAAAAGAGTAAAGAAGAAAGATGTGAAATAAAGACTGGCTGATTACATTGCCTTTCCAGAGGGCTCAGAGGCTGAAGGTTGTAACTTCAATAAAGCTTCTTTTAATGGGTTGTGGAGTTGAAAAGACCCTTCACCCTCAAAATACAGTTGAGCTGGCTTCTAGGTAAAAGGTGGTGCTCTGAGGAGAAAATCCAAGGAAACTATTAAGACTGACTAAGGAAAAAAGCTAGCAGAGAACAGCTTCTGCTTAAATAGACTGCTGCCCTAAAAGATGTTTCTAACTCTTAGACTACATTCAGACAAAAGGCAAATAAACTCGTGGTGCCTCCCCTCAGTTTTCTCCATTCTTCTTGCTGAAGGGTTGCTTTCTCTTTGCAGAAGTCTATATTACAATGTAGATAAAAATGAACGGACTTTAAATAAACTGTTCCTTTGTATACAAACTCAGTCTAGCTAAAATACAGAAGCAAGAGAGATTGAATAGAAGGAAACAGTGAGCAACACTTCCTTTAGGTTACTAACTGTTCTGATGATCGATTTCAGGTCAGTTAAAGAACAGCACTGACTATGATAAATATTCTTTGCACCTGAATGGGCAGTGTGTCAGCTTGGAATAAACTGGACACAGAAGACATGCTTGGGATTTATGCTCTCTATTGACTTATGGAAGATTTAAGCTGTGATATTTTGCTCTCTTACAAGGGACACATATGCATTAATTTCCAGCACATCTCAAGGCAGACTACGAAAAATTTTAACGTGTCTGAGGACTCTAGGGAAAGTTTCACTATTCTGTGTTTCTCAATAGCTCCTCTTTTTATATTTGCAAACTATATTTTGAATTGAAGACAGTAGATCCTGGAATAGGAATGCGCTATGTATAATGAGGAACAAAAAACACACATTCAGAGAATCACTTGGGTCTTTCTGTGCCTGTGCACAGAATTTAATTGCAGCTCTTGAAAATGACGTTCCAGCCTTCTTGTGTCTCTCCCTAACTTCTGTAACTGCATTTAAAAGGAATCCAAATTCCATACGGGTGTTAGATTCTCCCATGACCTGACATCCTGGGCTGAACAGCTGAAGAGAGGTTAGCCACAACACTGCTAACCCCACTGCTTTTTCCTCTTGCAGAACTCACTCTAAACTCAAATATTTTGTTTTAATTAATAAAAGCTGGAGCTTTCCCTTGGTGTTCCCAGAGAAAGTGCCCAATATTTCTAAGAATCCTACCATATTACCGACTTGGACCAGTACAGAGCCATGTATCTCAGTGGGGCTACACCAGCATAACTGGGACTGTTAGAACAACCAACAACCACTTTCTGCTCTCAGCTGCATTCAGACACTGCTTCAGCACAACTAGGCTCTGGTTTTTACAGCTTTTCTGGCATCTATGCTGATTTCAGCTGACAGTTTCAGCAATAACTACCTATCTGAAGCGTTCACCAAGCCCATGGGCACTCAGCAAAGCAACTGATAACTGAACTATAGACAAAAAAGCCTAACAGAAGATTATTACTAATAAGATAAATGTATTTATTTTCATATTTTCATAGCTCAGACTTATTAAAAAAGAGCACAAAACATGCAGAATCATAGAATCATAGAATGCTTAAGGTTGGAGGGGACTAGAGGTCATCTAGTCCAACCCTCCTGCACACGCAGGGCCACCTAGAGCACGTAGCACAGGGCGGCATCCAAGCGGGTCTTGAAGATCTCCAGAGAAGGAGACTCCACACCCTCTCTGGGCAGCCTGTTCCAGGGCTCTGTCACCCTCACTGTCAGGAAATTTTTCCTTAAGTTCCTGTGGACCTTGTGACGCTTCAGTTTGTGGCTGTTTCGTCTTGTTCTGTCAGTGGCCACCACTGAAAAGAGGCCGGCCCCATCCTCCTTACTGCCTCCCTTGAGGCACTTACAGACACTGATTAGATCCCCTCTCAGCCTTCTCTTCTCCAGGCTGAACAGGCCCAGCTCCCTCAGCCTCTCCTCACAGGGCAGATGTTCCAGGCCCCTGATCATCCTCGTGGCCCTGCGCTGGACTCTCTCCAGCAGCTCCACATCCCTCTTGTACTGGAGGGCCCAGAACTGGACACAGTGCTGCAGAATGATACTAGCCAGATGCTTTAGCACTGAAGGTAGCACAGTATTTCTGTAATGCTTAGAGCACAGAAGCTCCAAGTTATTCCAACTGAAGAATTTCACTTAACTGAAAATCAAAGATCTTTCTATCAATTATATATGCACACACATATGTTGTTTTATACATCCATTTATTTAACAGTTAGTTTAATTTAACTGATACATTGACAGTTCAAGAAAGACACCAACTTTTACACACTCTTGTAGAATACTTGGTGGTAATACCATAAAAATAACATCTATGCTATAGTTTCTTGAAGTCAGATTAAAGATAGTGTCGTCTTCATTGCAGATGGGTAAAATAATGAGTCTTTGCTTGAGGAAGTTGAAGAAGGAGTTAACTCACTTGCTAAACTCCTCCACTTGTTTTTTCAAATCCAGAGCAAATGTAACAAATTCAGGATGTTTTCCCCTTGTCTAGATGATCGATATAGGCATAGCAGCTCTGAAAACAGAGTTGTGTCATACAGAAAGTGTGCTATTAGCTCAAAAAAAAAAAAAAAAGAAAAACTACTATAATCACAGAAGTTGGGGAAGGATTAAGGCAGAGACAAATGTCTGAGGAAGCCTGTGTAGGAGAGGCAGCTTTGGAGAGGCTGATAGAGTACAGGCTTGTTCTCGCCAGAGGAATAAAGTAGCTGGCTTTTTTAACAGCAGCACTATCTCTCTCTGATTTTTATAGCTGAAGATCTCATTTTATTCACTCTTGACCTAGGTATCAGGTATAACACTAGGTTCTAGTGTTATAAATGAGCTTGACCTTCGGGGAAGCATATTGGCTTTCTCTACAAAGCTGGCAAAGGCTTCAGAAAAGACACAACCTAACAGCAGAGCAGCAAAAGCAGAGGAAATCTCACACCTCAGGATTTACTTCTTTTTGTTTCCTTCCTTTTGTGATTCTCAGCTGCGAACCTGTCCTCGAGTCCTACCAGAACCTGACCTTTTCATAAAACAAAGTCAAATAAAGCACTTTACTGAACCTGTCTTTTCCTTGCTGCACTGGAAACAACTTACTTATTTGTATATTCAGTGTCAGCAAGTAACCACTGCTGCTGAGCGTGGGTATATTTGGACACAGACTTAGAGCCTAGTTAGCCAGTTACCTATACCATAAAGTAAAAAACAGGAGGACACCTTCAGAAAGCTGTTGTTAACACTAGCATAAGGAAGGCTTGAGTTTAAATTCTCCTTCTTGAAGGATTCTAGTGGAGCAAGTCCAGCAAAGGTCCACTAAGATGATGAAAGACTGAAGCATCTCTCATACGAAGAAAGGTTGAGAGCTGGAACAGCTCAGCCCAGAGAGGAGAAGGAGAGACCTTATTCATGTATAAAAGGGAGCATGTAGAGAGGATGGGACCAGACTCTTTTTTCAGTGCTGCCCCATATAAGGACAAGAGGCAAAGGCCACAGAATGAAACACAGGAAGTTCTGTCTGAACATGAGGCAAAACTTCCTTACTGTGAGGGTGACAGAGCACGGGAACAGGTTGCCCAGAGCGATCGTGGAGTCTCCATCTTTGGAGACACTCAAAAGCCGCAGGACGCAATCCCGGCCAATGTGCTCAGGGTGACCCTGCTTGAGCTCCAGAGGTCCCTCCCAACCTCAGCCATTCTGTGGTCTCACTAAAACACATTTATAGGATCAAAGTCTTTATACTAACAAAAGTAATTTCTGAATTTAAGAAGATATTATATTACTTGTTCATCACCTCAGTAGGTTACATATTTTTTCCCACCTTCATCTCACTTGCAGTAGAAGACATAGTAAAATTTAGTCAAGACTTTCACCCAGTAGTATTAGTTTTTATTTGACAAATATAAAAAATAATAGTGCAGAAGTCAGTAGGACTAAAAGTACAGAGTACATGGTTACCTGCAAGATCAATCCTATGGACCTTACCCAAGCAGCACTGACTCTATATAAGCTACAGAATTCATTCTGTATTTTTTCTACCTTCTAAAAATTACAACTAAATTGTATCCACACAAGGATAAAAGCCACAGGAGATAGAAAGACAAATATTAATAGTTGAGAGTCTATCACATATAAGTGATCAGTATAATTACAGTAGTAGTGACAATATGTGATTAATCCCAGTAATATTCCCCTGGGCAAGGAACTTCCCAAGCTTCTGATATTCTGGCATGTTCTGAGCAAATACAGCTGATAGAACTTTGAATTAAGTTCCAAGCCACTATATAATAAATAATATAAAAATTGAGAACCATAAAACAGTAATGGGCTGATCCAAAGACAACTGAAGTTGATAGAGAGCCTATCACTGGTTTTAATTGGCTCTCAGTAACCCCTTAAGTACTGGAGATAGATTTCCTACAATTTATATTAAACCTCATACCTCTTATCCAAACCAGACTACAATAAATTTCTATCCTGACATCTTTTACTACATAAGTCAAATCTAATATATACAAGAGGCCACAGATGAAAGAGAATTAGGATCCAAAATACACTAAAGATGTCATTACTTCTGAAAATTAAACAGACTGTCAACATTGAGTACATTTACATAGCGGTTTTAAAAATCCTCTCTGCAAATCTTAAAAGCATTTTGAAAAACAAATGTCACTCAAATGTCATGCAGTTTTTAGAAAAAGATGTCAGTAGAATAAACATGAACAAACGTAACCTCTTGAAATTATTTAAAATTACCCACATAATGACTGAAATAAATAAACGCATATGACTATTACTGACACTGTTTCTATTTATTTGGTGCCAAGAATAGGAATCAACTCCCTCTGTTCTAGCTGGAACTGCCAGAGCTCGTGTGTCTTGGTGATGTTTAAGGACATTAGCTTCGGAGCTGTTAAACCATGTTTTTAAGTCAAATGAACCTTAGCTAAATTAAAAGCCACACAACCTATAATTTGAAAGGAAGGTTGGAATTTGACTTTAAGAAAAGAATTGATTAGACTAGCAAAAAAAAAAGAGAATGTTAATCACTTATTTCTTTCAGAAAGGGCAAGTTTACTCGCCCTTTTTGGACATGTACCTTTTTGAATTATTTAAGAAAGAAATTATTTTTACAAACAGAAAGACCAGAAAACCCAAATGCAAGAGGAGTCATTCCTCTCTGATGCTTTTAGATTTGCCCAGAGCTGTGGGGTAGCTCTCAGCCATCTGCTGCTTACAGTGGGGAGGTTATCTGCTGAAGGGAGTTTAGCATTTGGCATTACTGCAATGACCCTTTGAAGATTTGCAGGACAAAAATCTTTCCCAGCTCCCAAGTTCTTCTCACTGCTTTATTTGGAGTTATTATCCATGTTCCATCTTTGCAGAGATAACAAATACAGCAACCTAGGTTCAAAGGGTTTTCTCAAATTTACCTTCCCTCAATATCAGACACACTTAGTGATGCAGCAAAGATTCATTTAAGCAAGACTTGCATTCATGCTTTTAACCACACAGTTTGCAAGAAAAGGGTTCTAATAAATCAGATACAACAGGTAATGTTAGCTTAAACCTAATCTGGTTTCTCTCTAATTGTTTAACTTTAATCACAGAATGTCTGTAAGAAGCTCTGAGTGTCAGAGTCCGGAATTGTTAGGGCAACATTCACCTCCCAGCTCTGAATCTCCACTGCTGTGTATCCACAAACAAGCTAACTTCTTACACCAAGGAGCCCGCCACAGGCATTGCCTTTGTTCTAGCCCACCCCGTTATTTACCTTTGGGATTAGGGCTTGGATACAAACACAAACACCCTTCATGGGTATTTGCCCGGAGGCACATGCTTCCAAAACTCAAAGGTGGTGTCTCACTTCCAATTCGCACCTAAACAGCTGTGCACACGTGTTGCAGAATATGTAAATATGGACAGATACAGTTGTTCCTCCTGACCGGTCAACCTAAAACCCTCTGGGCTGGTCCTCTAGGTAGTCTGTTATCCACCTGCCAATGCCTGCGCTGCCCCCAGATGCAGTTAGAGCTAACATAATCTTGGCCAATAAGACATGTATTTCATATATATTAAGTTAATGATTTAGTTGTTGTCCACATAAGTGACAGGTACAGTAAGAAGCTGTTGTTGGCAGCATGTATGAGAAAAAGACTCCTCTTTTCTTTTTCATGTTTTTTTCTGGGATTCCTGTTAAACTTTCTGTCTCTCACACACACACACACATGCTGCTCAGGCACCTACGTGTGCAGATAACTATTTAAACAGCATAATCTACCTACATCATCTAAGACCTAGTATCAGCAGAGCCACCTTTTTTATCTATACCTTTTAATTTCGGCAGTGCCTCTGTTCTCAAAAAGGTCTAAGGCCCTGTTCCTTGTCAAGCAACAAGTCTGTCTGACCTATCACTGTTCTTCTTGCTTTTCTCCTATACTTGGCTTAGTAAATCAGTCCTTAGCCAGCACAAATATTTCTCCTCAGACTTTGTTCTAAGCAAATAACTTAGTTCATCCACAAAAAAGACTTAAGAATTTACCTTAAATTAAATACATATTTAAAAGCTTTACTGAATATAGCCAGATTGCTAAACTGGAAGTGCAGTAATTTTCAGAGCCTGCCTTACATCTCTCTTCCTTCTATCTGTTCATAAAATGCATTTCTACATCATAATGTCTAAATCCTTCTTACCATTGATACCACTGCTCCTTGGGTTTTTACTCAGACTGTTTACAGCAGCGATGACTTGGGCTATGCCATCATTTATATAATCTTAAATTTTGTTTCCTTCATTCTACAATCTTACTTTTTTTCCCCCAGAACATGCTACTTAATAGCATACACGCTCAGAATTAATCTGACTTCACGTGCCATCTTCAGGGAAGGGCACATTCAGCAGGCCAAACTGTTTTCCATAGCCTATGATTTTGTTAATTAGGACAATGCAAATCGGTGTTGAAAACTTTTTGAAACTGCTACCTGTTGCAAAGTCCTATACTTTTGAGCATAACCAACCCTACAATTATTTTCATACAACGGTTTTCATAGGTTCAGGGTCACCAATGCCACTGCTTCTCGCTGGCAGGTCAGAACACTACCCCTGACAAGCTGCCAGCTGCTTTAACCACAGCATGCGCTTGCCCTGCGCTTGCTGCGAGGGACGATGAGGCTGGTAGCACCAGAGGCAGCTAAAACTGAAAAACTAAACAAAAAAGTTGAAGGTATCTTCACTCCAACGGCCTTTACTGCTAGCTGTTGTTGGTCTCCCCTCTGATCCATGATGAAAGGTGTTAATCCTCCTGTAAATACTTCTCCATCATTAGCAGAGGTTGAAGAAAAAGCTCAGGGCTTAAGTTTTGTCAAAGCTTCTCAGTGACGCTACCTCTAGCTCTTTATTTTGTAACTCGTTTTGTTGCAAAATTCCTTTTTTCTTCCTTTTGCCTTCTCTGCAACTAAACACTTTGGGGTGAGGGAACCCTACTATCCTACGAGATACACGCAGCTTTCAGGGATAAAGGTTGCACCACGTCTGATACCTCCCCGGACCGGGAGCGCCAAGTCTCCAGCGCGAGGCTCGCGCTCCCCCGCCGCTTCCTCCCGAAGATTTGGGGCCGGGGCGCGGCGGGGGGCGGGCTGGGGGCCGG
>VWPW01003281.1:648554-693242 GCA_013389825.1 Crypturellus undulatus | reverse complement strand
AGGCCGGGGGGGGGGTGCGTGGCGCTCGGGGTCCGCGGGAGCCCTGCCAGGCAGAGAATCGCAGCCCCTTCCGTTGCATGGTAATACTATTGCCACAAAACCTGCCTTTTTTTTTAATTTATTTGTATCTTTAAATATATGCTCCCTCCATCTATCTTTTAGATATTTACATTAATTTATATGTTTTGCTTTAAAAAATGTTACTCTGAGTGGTGATTTCTTATAAAAAAAATGTTAACTCCCATGTTGCTGTTTTGTAAGACTGCAAACCCGCAAATAGATCCTGGTGCTTTTCTGTTTAAAAACAGCAATCCTAGTTCTAATGTGTGCCTAGAGGTGTTGATAGGGAGCATCATCTGCAGTCAGTAGATCCAGGAAAAAACACATTTGGGATCAGAGTGCGTGCTTTTTGGCAAGTATTAATCTTTAGTCTTTGCCAGATCCTGGCTTTTAGACAGAAAAAAAATTACAGCCTGGTAAATTGTATCTATGTAAGACGGAGGAACGGTTTTGCCAGTCCTGCCATTCATCCCTTTTTGGGTGCCTCTTTTTCCCTTCTCCACTACGAGTGGAAGACCTCATGGGTCCTGGGCTGCTCCATAACACTGGCCTTGCCCAAGAGCGGCTGGAAAAATCCTTTCTCAGCTCCCTTCTTGACCTTAACTCCCCTGCCCCTCTGAAGGGGAGCCTCCACCAGCAGCTACCATTATCCCTTCAGATGAGGGATAACATCCACTGTAGCAAAGTAACCTGACTTTCAGTTTATTCTTATTACATGTCTTTGATGTACCTAATATCTCTAATGGACCTCCCATGATAGGCAGAGCTGGTAGATAAACTTGCCCTGTCAGTTTGCTTTCTTACCACACTCAAGTGCCAGGCCCTGCTTTCTGTTCTGCCAAACTTGACGCACTGGCCTGAAAAGTGCAGGTGTTGGACTTGGGCATTTCAGCACAAATGGGGCCAGCTGTTTTGAAACAGAAAATTTGAAATAACTTCTAATATCATCTTTCTTTTGGACAAGAAAATCCTAATTTCAGTGGAAGATTTAGCAGTTTTTCCTCTTTAGTGCATTTGATGAGACAGTTTGCTCTGCTGCAGTGACTTTCTCACAGAGAATACAGCATACATTTGCTGTGTATGATTTTCATAAAAATGTTAAATTTATTTGTTTTCACTGTTACTAAAGTTAGGCAACAGATCAGTTACATGGTTAGGTAAGAACACTTAAACTGATGGTAATAACCATGGAAATGTGAGCTTCTTCTAAAGAAGAGAAATATATGGAGCTGTGTGACATTTAGAAGCAATGTGTGTAATAATAAGTGTATAATCTGATCTCTGTTAGGATTTATAACCCTATTATGCTGAGTACAGTCTGCTATTTTAGAGCTCTATCAAATGATGTTTTAATTAAGTTGTGGAAGAAAAGAAAATAAAGACTTGTCTCCTGTCTAATTTGATTTATTAATAGAAAGGGTAACAGATACTAATTGCTCCAGGAGTGATTCAGTTACAGCGGGAGGGAGGGTGCTATATGAAAGGAAGAATTTCTGTAAAAAAATAGAAGACAGGAAGAAACTTTCACCCTGGTTCATAAACTGCTCACGCTGACGCTTGCTTGGAAAACACTGCAGTAACACCCGCGTCTGACCTTTGGTTCTGCAAGAGCTTTTCTCCAGGCTCCCGCGAGGGAAACATTCCCGCTGAGGTCAACGTGTATGGACACGAACGGCCTATGGGCTGCTCCAAGCAACTCCGAAGCGCAGTGGTGCTGTCGGCAATCGCACTGGCCTCTTTCCATCTGCGCTCGGCGGGTGAAGATAAACCTATTGTTACCTGCTTGGGTTGCCGGGAGCCAGATGGGATTAAGTCTTTGGTCTTTGAAAGACCGTCTGGGATTGTCCTACGTTACTTGAAAGAGAGGAACTTTGTTGTTCTGCTAGGGCATCCCCTCTGTTTAAAAGAGGGGAATTACCAGATTTTGAAATAGTCTTATTATGGCTATGGGGACCATGATATGTAGGAATTTAGTAGATGTCACATTGTTACGCTCTTTTTAACCAAAACCAGTGACATAGTAACAGTAACTAGCAACATATTTGTCCCATATTTTGCATGGTGTAGCTATTTAAAAGGAGGAAAAAAGAAAACAATGGAAACAGTAATTTAGGATTATGCTAATAATGCCCAAAATGTCAGATTATAGTGCTTTGTTTATGCTTTTTTAAAAATTAATTAATGGTGTAGTGGAGGCAAGAATTAGTTCGCTGTGACACTCACTGTACCATAAAGTTGCTTTTATAGCATCGGTTGGTATCCTTATAAGCATTTTTTAAAAAAATCAGATATAAACAGGAACACACACACATACTTATTTGTTTGCATGCATCCTACTACTTTGAGTCCCACTTTTACTTCCCAAGCACATTCTTGACAGAATTCATTACATTTGACACTGCCCGCAAATATTTCACTGGCCAGAACTCTTGCTCTCTTTAACCCAGCATCAGTCATTTCAGTTTCTCCAGACTGGTCTTGGATTCTCATGTTCTGCTCTGTTGCTGAATGAGTCGTCTTTTTTTTTTTTTTTTTTTTTTAAGCTATCGTTAAGGCTTTCTGCAGATTCAAATCAGTGATTTAATCCCCTATCAGTTTTGTGATTTTTGAAACTGTAAAGGCTATTTTGATGTCCAAAAATGCTTTAATGCCTGTTGTATTTACACTTAACTACAATTAGGCATGTCATTAGAGCATTAACATATCTAGTTCCTTTTGTAACAAAGAAAGACTTGAATATATTTTTAAGTAAAAGAGGTCACACATAATACTACAGAACCCTCAAATTTTCAATAAGAAGAATTTAAAAACTTTTCTAACATGTTTGTTCATCTTAATATTCTTGTTTCACAGTTCCTGAATGTTATGCTGGTGGACATCAGATCCTGAAGAGTCCTTATCGAAGTGTGAATTTTGATTCATCTCACCTGCAGCAATCAGCTATTCAGGATTTAATATGTGACCATTCTCTAACACCAGGGTGGTATCGCTTTATGATTTTTGATAAGCCTGCTGAGATGCCAACCAAATGTGTGGAGGTAGTGTTGCACTTTATTTGTTTATGATAAATAACAGTTACTTTTTCTTAAATCCTCAGTGAGGTAGGTGTAACAAAATTAAGTAGTGATGGAGATTACATGTGGGATGCAAATCGTCTTTGTAAATACAAAACTATTAAAAATGTTGACAGTAAAATCTTATAAATTATGACTGAAAAACTTAAATTGAATGGACTAGTGGACTATAACAGAGGATAATAGATTATATTGCTTGTAGACCACTTAAAAATCATCATCTCTAGTCACTGCTAAAGACAGTTTTTCTCTGTGCTAGCTTAGAAACAGTGGCCACAATTAAAACCCACAACTCTATGATCACAATTAGTCTATTACTAAGGATATGTAAAAGCAGTGTAGGAACTAGTAGCCACATGATGCCAATAATCACAGAGCTTTTAAGGTGGTCATGTAAGAGAGGGGGGATTAATCCTAAAATAACTTGAACTNTGAAAAACTTAAATTGAATGGACTAGTGGACTATAACAGAGGATAATAAATTATATTGCTTGTAGACCACTCAAAAAATCATCATCTCTGCTAGATGCTAGTCACTCTAAAGACAGTTTTTCTCTGTGCTAGCTTAGAAGCAGTGGCCACAACTAAAACCCACAGCTGTATGATCACAATTAGTCTATTACTAAGGATATGTAAAAGCAGTGTAGGGACTGGTAGCCACATGGTGCCAAGAATCGCAGAGCTTTTAAGGCAGTCATGTAAAATGACTTGAACTCACAAAGCTAACTGAAGATTAGTTTTCTTGTCATTTGGAAATCCCTTAAGATTCAAAAATTACTTGGAATATTTAATATCTTTGATTTGTAATGCTTGATTTTTAGAGCTTCTTCAACTGCTCTGTAATAGGAGATATTTATATATTAAATAAGGAGATATTTTTTAGCAATTTCCTGTTTCAAAGAATTTCCTTAATTAAAAACAACAACAAAAAGAACAGAATATTTTACCTATGCTTTTTCTAATGAATGAAAGTGTGAAAGAACAAAATACTTCTAACAGAAACACAAAACAGCTAAAGGATAGCAGCAAAATTCTATGGCACTTAAAGCAGCGTCCTCGGCCTGTTTTAATCTCTAAAGCAGTATAAGGCACAGAAGTACGCAAGTAAATCCTATGTTTAATTTGCAGGCAGGTCATGGCTTAGAGGGCTCTGCTCCTGAGGCAAGGAAGGGGCAAGGGAAGCTCAGCCTGAAGCTTGGGGGAACTTTGTGCTTTCTCCTCAGGTCCTGGTGCTCTATGGACGAGCAAGTAACGTGGCACGTTAGCACCCGGCCTCCTCGAGAAGGCTGGCGTGCTGCACAGGCAACTTGGTGTGCAATAGCTGCAGGGTTGCACAACTCTTCGAGCCCTGTTACTCAGGCTATTATGCTCTAAAATCTATAGAGGATTAATATAAATCAACTATTTCTATTCTGCCGTCACAGAGTGGATGCTCTCTATGCAAAGAACCAGCAAGGTCAACTAGGGAATAATGTGACTTTTTCACATTATGTTGGATGTTTTCCAAAATACAGTTTGGACCAATGACCTATCTATTCAGATCATCCAGGAGAGTTTTAAAAATCTGGCCTGAGTGCTAAGCATTTAGTAACTTACCTGGATAAAACTGGTCTACCATCCAAATAGAGAAGACTCTAGACCACGTAGCTGGAAGGAGGGAGCAGCCTGATGCAGCATTAACTGTTTTCTGATGTTTTCCTGGGGGCTCCAGGTGAACCGCTGTGGTACTCAGGCCCCTGTGTGGCTGTCCCTGCCGGAGGCAGAAGCCCTGCCTCGGCCTGGTGAGATGAAGCAGCTGACAGCATGTGCCACGTGGCAGTTCTTCTTCAGCACTTCCAGGGACTGCTGCCTTTTCCGAATCCCTGTCAGTGTGAGAAACTGTGGAGATTTCTTTGTTTACCTGCTGCAACCCACGCAAGGCTGCATGGGCTATTGTGCCGAAGGTGAGAAACCGTGTGCTCTAACTTGGGGAAATGCCTGTGTTCGTTAATAAGTGTTTTCTGATATTCTTTTATATAAACCTTCCTTAAAAGAAGCCTACTGCATTCCAGATGGGTACTCTCCGATTCCTCATTTTTAAAGTTATTAAAAACTAGATAAAAGCAATAAAAGCATAAAATATACCAAAAAACAATAGTGAATATTTCAAAGTTACAGTTTGTAAGACATTTTGCTGAACATAAACATTTCAAAATAGCTATAAGTATTATAAAAAAGCTTCTGTAAATGCAACTTATAATATTGATGCTGAGTCTCTGTGAATATTCATTAGTAAGATATAATGTTCTGTAATAACATTAGAATTAGCAAACAACAGAGCACAAAAATCTTTTCTTATACCTCTCGTAAAGGTGATTTTTCAAAATAGTTCTGCACTGAACTTGACTGTCTGGGTTGTAGTGAATAATCACTCAGATATGGATTTGGGAAAGACATAGCTCCTAATCAAGATAGTATTTTTAATTCCTTTTTATTCACTAGCATAAGTATTTTGTTTTTTCCTAGGTAAATCTCTAATAAAAGATGTAGAAATGGTAAGATGTTCTGTACCCATTCTCTTCAATACAGCTAACTTGTAATTTCCAGTTTAAGGTTTTGTACTGACTCCTATCATAATTATATATGAATCAAATTACAAGAGTTTTTTGGTACTGGTAATTTACATTTCTATTATTGCTTTGTGATGTTTAGAATATTTTCAATATGGAGAAGTATTTTAGGAGCCTTGGTATGTAGTTAATCAGTATGTATATATGAATATATCACCTAAAAACAATATACAGTTTTTGCATAGGCAAAACCACAGATTTGTGATCTCAGGGAAGTAGCAATTAAAAGTATCTGTAGCAGTAAGTATTTTCTTCTGTTTTTATTTTCTTTTATTTTTCTTTCAGGATTTGCATCTATGACCCAATGACTTAAACATTTAGTCATATTCTGTCTTGAATAAAAAATGTTCATGTTATCTTCAATATTGCTTGAATTTCTGCAGGATGAGCAGTTTAAAATTATATCTGATCTGTAGTTTCTGAACATAATGCTCAGAATAAACTTTAAAATGTAATTTTAATCATACTGATTTATAGATTGTTGTAAATTTGCAGATTCATTTTATATTTCACTTTGAAAAAATCAACTCTTATCCTTTCCCATGTAAGTGGAGAAGATACTCTTCTTTTGCATAAATTTCTTTACATGTTGCACTCTCCTCTCTGGTAAGATGGTTCACTGCATTTTACTCCCTCATTTTTTCCCTCTCTTCAGCACCTTCCTGTGAGCTAAAACACCATCAAACATTGATAAAGAGATTTTTCTCATGTTAATAATTAATAGAAACAAAATACACCTTTTCACTGCTTCTCTTAACAATTACGTAAAAATTCCAAATATAGTAAAAGTAAATATTATTAGTTTATTCACTGACAAAATACATGTCAATGTTATTTCATCCAGAAATATTTTGCATGAAATAAAAAGCACAAACTACATTTTTGTTTCACTAGGTAAGCTGGCTCCTTCATCATTCGCATCTGTGTCACCACCATCACCAGCTACCCCTGAAGTTGTAGCAGAGTTGATCAAAGGCAGCATTTACCTCAGGTGCACCTTTGGCGTTCCTTTTGCAAACAGCTCAGTTGGATTTATTGTAGCTTGGTCCAGACTTTCTCCGGAAGGCATCAAAGAGGAATTGAAACGTGAGACAGCAGTTCATACATTCTCACTTTTAGAACTAGATGGCATAAACCTCAAACTTGGAGACAGAGTATGTTAAAAATAATTATCTTTGTATCTTTTGTAAATATGCTGTTTTTCCTCCATAGGAATTTATCTGTTGACATATGAGTTAATAATGCTGAATAGATTTTAACAGTTGTTAGAGAAAAGGTTCCTTAAGCTTTCTTGGCAGAAAATGAGTGTTGTTTGCTTCAACAGTGCCCATATGAGTATGGAAACATCACAGAACATATATCAGTAGTTACCACCATCGAAGTTTTAAGACTCAGTCTCAAAACAGTGTGGTGTGCCTCCAGTGTATACATGTTTCTTTAAGTTACATCATCTTCACCTGTGATTTTGTTTGATTCTATGAATGAAGAAGATTAGGATGCAATTACACCTAAGTAAGAGCTCATAAGAGCCAGCTGTTTTAAGATGCTGTGTTGAGCAAATAACTATTCCTATAAGTCAATAGTGAACTACTGTTTGACCATGTTGTTTAGTGGTTTAAGCTCTCTTGAATAATATTTAAATGGTTTAATCTCTGCCATTAAAACAATGGGAGTAATTCAATTAACTTAAGTAGTAGCAGACTCAAGATCTAGGATCATGTGATAACTCTGAGAGGCTTATGCACTGGAAAACCCACAAGCTGTCTACCTGTGTATACCAATATGCAGGCTAATGTTTCCTGTCCCTTCCAAAAACATGTAGTATTACTTGTAATATCCTGTTTTCTACTGTTTTCCTAAGTTGTTTTATCTTAATAATGCACTGAGGTCTAGGTCAAAGGCAGGCTGCTTAGATGGCTTACAGACAACAGTAGTACCTGCTAGTCCTCAAAAATCCTTAAGAACATTTGTGAGTGGTTGTGACAATGTTAGCTCAGTATCAGAAAGAAAGGAACAGAGATCAAAGACGTGAACTGCATGCTGCTGCTATAAATTCCCGATTGACAAAAATCTCAAATATCACATGTCTCATCAAAGTATCTCAGAAAGGATATAGCCAAAGAAACACAAAAAAAAGAATGACTAGTGGCATATAACTGGCTCATTGTGAGGACAAAATACAATAAACTTCCTCAGCTTGAAGAAGAGATCATCCAAGCCTGTAATACCAGAGAAAGGTATAGTAAGAGGAGGAGGAGGAGGAGGGCTGGCTGTCTTCTACAATCTAGGAACTAAAAGCCACCCAACAAAAATAAAAGGCAACAAACATAAAACACATGAAAGTAAGTATATAAATTAAAGAATAGAAGACATTTCCTGAAGGTTTTAGGGCTCAGAAATGGTTCAGAAGAGACTATGCAGAGCCATGGAGGCATGGGGCCCCGCAAGACGTTGATTTATAGCCAGAATCTTGTTCAAGAATGCTCTGAAACACTGACAGAGAATCCCAAAAAAGCTTTTATGTACTTGATCTGTTTCTGTATTTCCTTAAGTAAGACCATAGAGAGTTGCTAACTTATGGTGAAGACTGAACTTGCTGAATTCTTTAGGCTGGCCCACTGTGCCTGGATTTTGTATTCACATAAGGACTCCAACACTATAATATATTGTGTCATTTCTGTCCTGCAGGTTTACTGTAGCAGTTCTGCCTTTCTCTTGGAGAAACCAGATATACAAAGCTCTCCTGTTGAGAGTGAGGAGTTTTTTGCTGGCATAAAGGTAATTTGAATAGAAAACACTATCTTACTTTATTGCATTAGGAGTCTTTTTGAGTATTACTGTAGCTAACATTTAATAGTAATACATTTTTTCTGTGGGCATATTAAAATATCTACATCAATAAATAGTGTTTGAGTATTTTTGTAATTACTCTGTGCTTCACAGAGATCAGATCTTGCAGGATGATGAATAAGAGTAAGCTGAAATCAAAACGCTCACAGAAAATAGTTGGGCCTCTGTCTAGAAAGCACTCGAGATATAATCTGAATGCATAGAACAGAGAGTTGGCTGTAGTGAGCTTAGATTTGTCAAATGTTCATCAAATAAAGTATATCTGGGTTCCCTTTCTCTTGGATAAACCAAATATACAAAGCTCTGCACTTCAGGGTGTAGGAAGACAGTCACTGGCTCACACAAACTGGCAAAAGTCCTGGCCTTCAGAAGCTGGACTAGAGCTTTCTAAACCAGAGGGCCGTGGCTCAGACTTGGGCCCTGGGAAGCTAATTGTTCAGTAGATTTAATTGTGTCTACCTGTTTGCCATGATTTTGGCCCATGAAACACATGGGTCTGGATCAGAGGATAGCTATGGGCAGGAAGTGTGCCCAGCTCACTGTGGGGATGAGGGAAGGCTGCAGCCAACCCGTTCTGGGGTTAGACCGTGCAACTGGGGAAAGTTTAATCACGTAGACATAGGCTGGCCATGCCATTTGGTCAGAGAACAAGTTCAAACTCGTTTTAGGTCCTACTGTGCATGTAGCTCTGCTGCCCATCCCCACAAGCCTCGTCAAGTAGAGTAGGCCATGCACCAAGCCACTGTGCTTCACTTCTGCTTCACTCTTTCACTGCTTCACTCTTGCTGGTTCGTAAGTAGTACTCCTCCATTAACTCCCCAACATTTGTATTTTAAGTATATTTCTGCTGTGTTAGGTATATCCAGAAGCTTATAGTATATCAGAAGATGGAAAGGAATACAGACTGGCAATAGAAAGTAGAATTCCTATTCCTTGTCCTGAATTTGGACAACTTGAAAATGACTGTAAAATCTCACTGACATTAAATACTGTTGACCAAGGTAAGTATTATCCTGGATTTTACATTTTATACTTGTTGCAAGTATGTGCAGTCAGACAACCATTTCTATATCATATCTGTATCATATTGTGATTTTTGACTCAGAACAATTCCAAAATTCAATTTCTCTGTGTAGGTGTGTGTGTGAAGATTGAGAAGGGCTTTTACATGACCCATCCCAGTAAACTACATAACTATTTTCACATATAGACAGAAAAAAATCTTTCTTATTTGCAAATAATATAGTATTAATATTGATAGAATTACCAAATTGTGACTTAGAAGAAAGCTTACAAATTATGTGTTTTCATTAAAACAGGTAAAGAACAGTTAGGTTTAAATTTGGCGCTTTCTTCTTGTCATGTGGATCTTCTCCAGAAACCTTGCAATAATGGAATTTGTAGTCAAGCTCTAAGTTATTACACTGCTGTGACAGACTTTATGCGGGATGGAGACCAGATTACCAGGATTGTGGTGGAACCGATATCCAGTGATAACTTCCTGTGGAATGGCTATGCTCCAGAAAGCACTCAGGTTGGAAATCCTCTAACTCTATAAAAACAGCAGGATAAAAACCTGGATCATGTAAATGAAGCTTCTATTTCAGGTGTGTTATACTGTATCACACCAGAATTCCCGCAGTGTTCAGTATCCATTGATTTTCATTCACATCCTGCACTTTTATTTGAATTAAGTTAAAAAAAATAGCATACTGATTGAACAGTAAACTAGTATGTCAAGATAAGTAACTTGTTTGAGTATGTTTATTTGTAACCTGGCTTGACTTGCTACGTCTTTTTTTGTTTTGAAGATTACCGTAAAGGATCTACCTACTGCTTACTGCTACTCGTTTACTGACCCTCATATAATTACATTTGATGGAAGGTAATAGCTAGATTACTGCTCTTAATTTTAAGTGATTTCTTATCATGCTGTCTATGCTGATACAATTTAACTCTGCTGTTGCCTTCTGTGTTTTATACCCTCTCCTGGACAGTAAGGATAAACATTTTTCAGTTAGCAAAAACTTACACCACTGATGATGATTGCAATGTTTATATTTCCAAATGCAAGTTTTGAGTTGTGCCAAAGGACTGAAAAAAAGGAGTATTTTCCTATTTTAAGGAGTGTGCAACAGTGGCCATAGAGTCTATGGGAGAAAAAAGATGGAAATGTGTTTAAGGATGAATAATGATGAAGTGATTGAATATGCAAAGCAATTCTAATTCAATAATGTGTTACATAAAAGTTATTTATGGGACTAGTGCAGTCCCATGTACGTTACTGAAATTTCTTTCCAAAACGAAGACATTTCTTCAAGTGACGGGGTGAGGGAAAGAGAATGCCTTGCCCCTAAATAAGGGTTTGCAACCCACAACCTGGATCTTCTTGTGAACCTGATAAAGGAAAGGAAAAGACAGGTCGTAGTGGCTGCTCTGATGGCACTGTGACTACTAGTCATGACATTCACAGTGATTATCTTCCTTTTGCTCCTTCAGTGGAAATTAAAGGGATGGCTTCACAGGACAATATAAGCATTGCTGTATTGCTACCAACCCTCCTTATGAAACACTGTGTTTTACTGTGATTTGTTCCTACTAGAAGCATGATGTTGAGGGCGGAAGATATCTTTAAGGTTAAACAGTGTTGCTGCTTTATTTTACAAATTGGGCCAAGGGAGCTGTCTGTGCTGAAACGCAGGTAGCCCTGTGCAGTCCCAGCAGGACACCCACCTGCAGTGTATCTGCTGGGCCCTTATTCAGGGGCAAACCACTGGCCTGCAATTAACTATAAAATGCCATTTGTAGCTAGGAAGTGGTTAAAGTTAACAGTGGAAGTGGCTTTTGCTTTTTTTTTTTTTTTTTTCTCCCCTCCCCGTCCCTCCCCACACTCGGATTCATTAAATGGGCTGTTTTGGGCTTACTTTAGGGAACAGATGGCTAACCCTAAGGAGAAAAGAAAGCCACTATTTCTGTTTTTCAGTTTAAATGACTTCTAAACCTTCAGGAGCAAGCAGTTTCTGTCTCATCCGTAGTAAAACAGACCTTTCCTAATGTATGTGACTTTCTAAATCATTTACATTTAAATCAGCTCCTGCTGCACGTGGGCATTGCTGGAGAAGCCACAAAAAGGGAGAAGTACCTTCAGTCTCCATGTCACAGTATCTGTGAGCACAACTGGCTCATGGCAAAAATGACAGTAGCTTTATGGTTATGTGTCCATTCAGAAACATTGTCTATGTCAATTCCACTCAATAATGTTTTTTTTTTTTTTTTCTTTCTCTGGTGAAGCTCAGTTTTAAATTTTTGATTCATAGCTCCATGTAAGAAGATAGGATATTGATTATCCAGGAGGGGAAGAAGTATGTGGGCTGGGTTGTATGCTTTACTTTGCTGTTTGGCTTTCCTACTGCACAGACATAAATTGTAGAATCAGAGCTCACAAAATATTTGAAATCTGGATTAAAGTTGCTGGCAAGTGACAATACAGCTATTGCACAACCAAAGCAATATTTTATGTTTTTCTCTTGATTCCAGACTCTATGACAATTTTGAAACAGGAACTTTTGTTCTCTCCAAGAGCACATCTCGAGATTTTGAGGTTCACGTTCGGCAATGGAACTGTGGAAGACTTCACTCTCCAGCCTCCTGTAACTGTGGCTTTGTTGCCAAAGAAGGAAGGGATGTCGTTGCGTTTGACATGTGCAGCGGGCAGCTACGTGAGTCACAGCCGCACTTGACTGTAATAAGTAGAGACACAACTGGAAGCAACGTCAGGATCACTGAATCCTACCTCGGAAGAAAAGTAACAGTAAGTGGTAAATATTACTTGCTGAGGCAATATTTATCTCAGCAGTTATTTTTGTCAGTCCACATCAATTATAGAACTAAACATGCTTTGTTTCTGGTAATCAAGCAATAGTGAAGCCTATTTTACAGTTATAGTCCTTTGGCCAGTGTTTTGCACATAAGTGAGGCATGTTCTGCTTGCAAATGACAATGTGTCTGTAGGAACACCTTCCTGGAACTGTGTGGGCAATCTCAGCATACAGCCCTTAAATGTTTTTTGTGGTTTTGGGAATCAATATGTACTTATTTGGCAGTATCAGTTTTCCAAAATGGGCTCTCTGCAATGCCTACACAAAGTTTTGCTCGTGCCTGTGTCATATATCCTGGGATACAGTATCTGTGCGTGCAAATAACATGACAAATGACATACACAGGATTAAATGCGTCCGTGGCTTCTCCAGAGAACGTGGCCCTCGAATATAGTATCCACATTTGTTTTTATAAATTGCCATCACTTGTCTTTCATGGCTAACATTGCTATAAGGCTCCAACAAACCTGAAATAAGGCAGAATGTAAAATAAAACATTTGGCTTCTCTCATCACTCTATCAGTCTGGAAGCTGTAAAATCAATATGACTTTTCACGTTGGGTTTAGCTGTTCGCCTAAGAATGCTTTAAATATTTGTCTGAAGCGGTTGGTTTGAAGACTTCAGATATTAAATATCAAAACATCCTTACGCGATAGAGAGATGAAATTTGTCCCTTTCATAGGTAAGGGTACAGAAAAACAGAAATATTTAGTGATTTACTCAGATCTGTGCAGCAGGTCAATATCAGAAACAGCATTTACACTTAGAAGGCTTCAAACCTTGTGTCCTCATTTCAGCTACCTCATGGATTCCCACAAATGATTATGGCTATTTCTCTTGTGTGCACAAGAGTCTGTTTCTTCTTTGGTACCACATTCCAATGAAATTTGTTTGTATTTTATGCAAGGAAAAACATGCAACTGGATTATGTTCTTTAATTCTTCAGATTAGTAAATTAGAAACTGTTAATTCCAGTCAGTATGTTTTTAGAATAACATTTCTGATTGATCAATAAAAATACTGATGAGCATTGCAAAACTTATTCGTAATATATTGAATTGAAATACCATGGCCTATTCAAATGTGTAATTTGTGATTCTCTCCATGGAGAGGATTTTGCTCTTGAAACTTCCTTAAAGTCGTCTAAACCAGTAAATGTTTGACGTTATTTCGAACTATCCTGAACATTTAGGATCAGCTTTGTGGGTAGAAAATGACTGTATTAAGTTACTTGCACATGGAAAATCATATAGCTCATACAAAATAGTTGAGAAAGATGTCATCAGAGTCAAGTCCAAGTGACCAAAGTTATCCCTTGCCATGTGCCAGTGTATGACAAGTGGCTTCTTTTTCTTTGGCCAGTGACTGTGTGATTCTTTGTGGTTTTGAAGTCATTGACCATCCACAGAATATCTGCTAATGATGAATAAAGTTTATTGACCTACAGTGCACCGCCCAGCTGCTAGTCATACATACTAGTTTAGATGTACAGGACTTTTCCAAAAGGCTTTACAAACCAAGAAATAACTTTTTTTGTTTCTGATACAGATTAGTTAGAGCCAGAGTTCAATGGATTTTTTTTTTCCATCTGGGCTTTGTCAATGGTTCCTTGCTAAGAAACGCCTAATTTGATTAAAAGTGTTTCTCATGATGCTATTGCCCGTCTCTTTTTAGGTTTGGTTTTCTTCTGGAGCTTTCGTTCGTGCTGATGTGAGTGAATGGGGAATGAGCATAACGCTTAGGGCACCCAGCTCAGATTACAAAAATACAGTGGGACTCTGTGGCACCTTTGACGGAAGTGCAGAGAATGACTATCACACTGCAAGTGGGATGGAAATCCCACACAATTCTAATGTTCCCCTTTCTTTTATTAACGAATGGAGGTAACAAAATGCCTATGTTTCAATCAAATGTCATCATTTTTGGTTCAGCCTTTCCTTTGTGCTCATAACAACCTGTTTAGTTAAGAAAAATCTTCCTAACTTTTGAAGTTGATGTTAAAATGCCATTGTTACTTTCCATAACTAATTTCCCTAAATTGAAATTGAAGTGCCAAATTAGTATTTAAATAGTAATTATGACATAAGGTTGAATTAAGTTTTGAACAAAATACCAATGTATACAGAAGAGTCACTCCGTGGCTTTGTTATAAGTTGCTCTCGTGGTTTTGTAATTTAGCTGGGGTCCTTAATTTTAGCTGAATGCTATAGACTTTTGTCATTTCTGGTGCAGAAGTATGAAAGAACAGAAAGTCAAATGAACACCACATTCTTACTAAAACAAAGAAAACAGACAACACTTTGGAGATGAAGCTTCTTTTTCTTTTCCTTTTTTTTTCCTCCCATAGAATTTCACCAGGAGATAGTTTGTTTGACAAGACACCTGCTTCTTCAATGTATTCCACAAAAAGAGCCTTCTGTGACTGCACACTTAGAGATGCTGGACTACATCAGTCACAGAATAAACTAGAGTCAGTTTCTAAACTTCCTCTCTTTTGCAAAGAAAGTGGAAGTGGTAGATTTCCTTCTTTGATACCAGGACTGGATGTCACTACTGAGTATCTCAGTCCTGTCAGTCTTGTCAGAGGCTTGAAGAAACGTTCGCCTGCACGTGAAATGCCTTCTTCACCTCTCCAGAAAAGTGATCACTCTGATAAACAAACCAAATTTCACAAAATACTACTGGTAAACACAAGTTCAGTAGAAAATACTTGGATAGAAAGAAAAGGAACTTCAAGTTCAGGAATTAAAAGAAATCCCCACAATTACAGGACGACTCATCTTCTCAAAAGCAAATCTGGTACGAGCAAAGGGAAGCGGCAAAGTTATTATGAATACCATCCAGTATTTCCATTCCAAAGTCTTAGCCAAGCGGACCTAGCAGGCTACAGCTATTTTTTCCCAGAGGACCATGCCGCTGGGCTGCACCGCAAGTTCCTTCCTTCCTGGCCCACGCCTTCAGGCCTGACCGAGTCTGGCGCTGTGGGCCTGTGCCGAGAGGCCGTAGTGAATTCCAGCATCGGGAGATCTTGTGGTGGCCTCCTTGGCAAGCGAGTGGAAGATGCAGTAGATATGTGTGTAAAAGACTTGCTGCTGAAAGATGACCTCAGCTGGGCAGAAGCCTTGTTACCTCTTCTGGAGAATGAATGTGAGAAGAGAGTTTTAGAAGAAATAAATTACAACCAACAGGAGCTTCAAGGGTCAGTCGAGGATCTGCTTGTTGTGTTGCAATGTCCCAGTCTCTGCAGCGGGAACGGGGAATGTATGGAATGGGGTTGTGCATGCTTTCAAGGCTATAGCTCTTACGACTGCAGCATTCTGTCCGGTAAGTGAACAAAACAACGAGATTTACCTAAATAGCACTTTTTATATTTGTGCCCCATAAGTTTATTATGGTGCCTTTCTTTCCTGCCTTGGTATGCTGACAGAGGCTCCTTACAGTGGTGCTGTTTGTTATCCAGCAACTTAGTTCCAATTTAAAATTGTTTTCTGTTCAGTCGTCTTGTTTCCCTAGGGCAAAACATAGACTGAGTTTATAGTATGTCATATTTCTTAAATGTACCACTCAGTACAGTCCCAAGAGGGTAGCATGTTTTCACATTCCTCCCTGTCTTCTGCAGGGAAGATCTGCCACTTCTATCCATTCCCTCTTGTTTATAGTCTGTATGGTGCTGTTTATTAACTGCAAATGGAATGCTTTTCATTTTGGTGATATTACGTGTCTGTAAGCAATGTGTTAAACATGGTGGAAATACAGTTGATGGTGAAGGAAAAAAGCTATAGCAAATATTGCTGGGCAGGTTTTCACAGTAAATAGAAAAGGAAGGTAAGCAGGCACACTGGGAAAGTATGAGGAAAAAGTATTGGGAGAGTCAAAATCCTTTCAAACAAAATATGTTCATATTTATTTTGAAAGGGCATTTTTATTTTAGTAACTTATTTAAAAGCAGAGGTGAAATGATAATAAACCTTCTAAATTTATTGTGGAATTGTCTTGCAAACATTTGTAATAGAATGAAGATTTCAAATGGTGAAGCAAAAAACGCATAATGTTTTTACAGTTTCCTTAATTGGATATTGAAATAAACACAGTGCTTAACGGTAAATGCGTATAAATCAGCTAATATACAACTTTCATTGCCTCATCTTTGCTTCAAAGACCAGGTTCCAGAAATTACGGAGCTGGAGAATGGGGGGCTGTGCGATATTCGTCAGTCTGACTGCGCCTCAGTGAGGGCTTTCGGACACGGCTTCAGGGAGTCATCAAACCTGAAATGTGAAATTAGCCAATTACAGGTATGTGTGTAGTAACGTTGCCTTAAATCTCTTCAGAGAGTAAGGAAAACAATGTCTAACTAGCCACGTACCCATCATTTGTATGGGCACAGCCCAGTGTTTTAGCAGAAGATAAAAGCAAAGGCATCCAGCATTTTGCAGCAGCCCCTCAAGACTCTGCAAGATTGCCATTTTCTCTCCGATAAGAGGAATACACAACATAATGGGAATGTTCAGCAGCCAAGAGGGAGATAGAAACATACAGCACCTCTCCATCAGGAAAGCGCAAGGGCATCCCTAAGAGTAGCAATCACTACATTGTTTGCCTTTTATTTCAGTGCTTATGGAGGGGAAGAGAAAAGCCACTTCTTTGAAAAGGGGCAGCAAGGTTAAAGGCATTTCTAGATTTCTGTCCCAACCTAATGCTTGAAATGACCCTTTTATGAGTATAATAAATCTTTTACAACAGAAAGGCATTTTTGATGTGTTGTCAGTATCTTTGGGGTATTTCTCTGTTTTCCCCATGTATTTAATAATATTCATCAGGAGATAGAAACTACTGTACTGTAAGCTAATACAATTTTAAAAGGAATCAATATAGACATAATGTTGTTATCCAAACCTGGAATTTGCCCAAGACATCTAAGTAATTTAAAGTGTTAGTCTGACATAATCTGATGATTTGAAGTTTTTTCCTTCATCTTGGACATGAAAATAAAAAAAAAAAAATCACAGTAAAATGTGGTTTCAGTGATGTACTGATAGGGGCTGGCGAAAGGGGAAATGTCCAGTGGGACACTTTTGTTCTTGAGGCAGAAGAGTTTTGCTTAGCGAGTGCTGGCAGAGGCTAAGATGCTTTTGACAGATTAAGCAGGGCGGGCTATAGATTTTCCTTGAGCACAATATGTATCCACTCATCTGGAGGTGGCTTGAAATGAGAAAGTCTTTGCACGAGAGTGTAAATTTACACTCCATTAGGTTAAAAGACTTTTAGACCAAACTCTCAGTGAGACAATTATTGGGAGCTCACTTATCACAGTTTGAAATGTCTCCCTGCTAACTCAGGGCAAGATTTTCTGATATAATGCTCTCTGTGGTGGTGTACTTGGCTCTCAACTACAAAAACTTTCTGTTAAACCACTTTTATTGATGATATTCTCACTGACAAGATCCAGGCTAGAAAATGAAAGCCACTGCTTTTATCTCAAATTCAGGAGGAAGTTGATGAAAGGATCTTTTTTTTCCCTCACCCCAGGCTGGAGTAGCAGTGGCTTTATGAAAATGTCTATGGAGTTGCAGTAGTGTAGAACTCCACATAATTTAAGATAAACTTGACAGGTCAATATTTTATAGAAGAGTCATTTTGGCAGACTTTAGAGTTAGTACAAAGTACAAAGTGAAATTCTCATTTTTCATCTTCTCCCTTGTGAAAGGCTAAAACAGATCCATTGTCCAGGGGCTGTCCTCCTATGCTGGGAAGGATGTGTCATGCATGATGCTAAAAGAGGTAATTTGGAGAATTCTGTATTGAAGGACCTCACAGAAGCAGAACTAGTAAATCTGTCTAAGTAGAGGTTTGGGTAGGACACGACCAAGGAGCCTATAATTATATGGATCCAGAATTGACTTAGATTTTGTACAGGGTGAGATTGGGTTTAATCCAAAAAGGAAAAAAGGCTTCTGGCAAGATAGACCCCCTCACATTTCAGGGGTTATATAACTGAGTGCTGCCGAAGTTATATATTTAGAAATATTTAACTATTAGCCCTTCTTGCTTTTGCTGTGATTTCTTTTAAAAGTTACAGGAAAAAAAATCTAAATGTTTTATTTGAACAAAAATAGTTCATATATCTGTTCAGCAGAAGTTTTGATGTGAGATTATTTTTACTGTTCATAAACACATGGACTTACAATGTATCATGTCAGAACTGGGCTTAAGTAAAGGTGACTTGATTGTTTTCTGTAGCTAAAGCGAGTAATGAGAGACTGCTCAATAAAACCTATGAAAACTCAAAATCACTTCTGATCTGGCTGTTCTCCAGCTCTGTAGTCTGCCTGGATTCTTATTTTTACCTAACTTCATTTTCAATAGGTTTTAATCCTGCTTTCTACTTCCTATAGGAAGAACTCATGTTGCTCTTTAGACTTTGGTCGTATTATCATCTCTGCTTTTTTATCTTGAATTCTGAAGATCTATCTTTAGATGATTTGTCCTCACAATAATTTAGGAGAGAAGTGTACAGGGACAATGATCTAATTTATTAGCTTGTGTAAGGGTTTAGTGGCTAACTGTCCTAATTACTGTATTAGGTAGAAATCAATTCCTGTGCAAATAATAGTAAATTAATATTTCACATAACACTTTAATCCAGGGGCATTAGATGCAATGACACACAGTGCAATCCGTGTTTTGTGTGAGATAAAAATATTTTTGTATTGCACTGTCAAGCGGGCTCTCTGTCTTAACTTTTAGCATAATGATGGTCACTGGCTTCTTGGAGAACCTCTAGTCGTGCTGGCTACCTTCCGAAGTGCTGAGATTGCCGACTGTCAGTTACCAAGTGATGGCCAACAGTCCCATGTCATGGATCTCGTTGATGATAAACCTCTTGCCAGGTGGCAAATAAAGGTACTCTCAGCAGTTTCAAGTATTCACTTCAAGATATTCCTGTTTAGAGAAAAAATTATTATATGGATATTATCCTTTTTTTTCTTTTCAGTGGTACTAAGTGTCGAGTTGAGCTTATATAACTTAGAGTCTCAGGTTCATCACCTGAATGTAAGTGTTGAGTGCTCTTTGAGATGGCTGCCCTGCAAGGGCACAGGTAGAGATGAAACCTAGAGACACATATCCTTCAAGAACAGAAATTAATGGCCAGGTGGCTACCCTAGAGTATTTGAAATGCTCTTTGACACGTTTATGGGAAAACTGAGTTGAATATAGCGTATGTGCATGAATCTGTAAGTGAGGTAGACAACTGAGATGTCAGAGACCAACTCAAAAATGTCAATGGAGCCCAGAAGGCTATTCAGTTTACCTTAAAGTAGACAATAGGTCTAGNTGCAAGGGCACAGGTAGAGATGAAACCTAGAGACACATATCCTTCAAGAACAGAAATTAATGGCCAGGTGGCTACCCTAGAGTATTTGAAATGCTCTTTGACACGTTTATGGGAAAACTGAGTTGAATATAGCGTATGTGCATGAATCTGTAAGTGAGGTAGACAACTGAGATGTCAGAGACCAACTCAAAAATGTCAGTGGAGCCCACTACTCAGACTACTCAGTTTACCTTAAAGTAGACACCTAGGTCTAGTCAGTCAGATATCTGTCTAGACTTATTGGTAGGATTGACTAGATTTCTGCTATTTTAAGAGTTTAAACTGCCAAATGTAGATGTTTGAGTTGAATCGCATGCTAGCAGTCCCTATGGGTGATATGGTGATGCCTATATGAATTAATCCATTTCTAATGTACATTTTGCAGATTTCTAATGATGGATTCATTTATAGCAACCCTAAAACAATGATATTATATGATGGAGCCTGTCAAACATGTGAACCACAGGAATCAGGGTTATGTACATTAAAGGTATACGTTTCCTTACTGTCTGTTTACTATGAGAATATGCAGGTGGAAAAAATCTCTAAAAATCAGCAGACTAAATCTCCATATACAAGCCCAGAGGGGTGTTCCATGCACAAAAAAGATAAGCACAAATATTGAAGCTGAGCTGAGGCAACTTCAGAGAGAAATGAACCTTCATACAATTATCAAATAAAAATGAACAAATTTAGTGGTTTGTTTTTAAAAACAGTTAAAGTGTAAGATGGATTAGCTTTTATTTGGCACCTTTACATTTGCATACAGATTTATTGTTTGACAGCAGAAATATAATGAATCACATAATTGTTATTTCTCTTTAGGAGAAAACATGCAACATTGATGGACTCTGTTATGGTGAAGGTGATACAAATCCAAGCAGTCCTTGTTTACGCTGCAGACCTGACATATCTAAGTTAACTTGGTCAGTTGTTGAAGGTAAGATCTAAGTGGTTTCTTTTTTCATAGCAAGAACTTGAAAATCTACTAAGTATGGATGTAGTGGAGTTTTAACTTGGTAGTACTTTTAGTTTGTAAGTTGGTCTTGCTTTTCATTTTATGCTTTGAAAAGGCTATTTTTTCTTCAAATTGTTATGTAAAAATCAGGATTCCCCCCACCCCTTCCATATGGTACAATCAAAAGTAACCATCATAGAAATGATCAATCATCAATTAATTAGCGGTTTGCAGTCTTCTGATTTTTGGCAAAACTATACCCACAAATGTTTGTTTTCGAATTTTAGAAATAAAAGATATTTTCTGGCAATAAGATAGATGTTCTTAGGCAAGTTGTTTCATTATTTGGATGGATAAATATATTGGATAGGCTAGATGCAAAGAATTTCATCACAGGATCATAGGGAAATTCAGTTTGGAAGGTATCTCAAGAAGCTGTGTAATTCAACGTCCNACAAATGTTTGTTTTCGAATTTTAGAAATAAAAGATATTTTCTGGCAATAAGATAGATGTTCTTAGGCAAGTTGTTTCATTATTTGGATGGATAAATATATTGGATAGGCTAGATGCAAAGAATTTCATCACAGGATCACAGGGAAATTCAGTTTGGAAGGAAGCTGTGTAATTCAATGTCCCGCTCAAAGCAGGTGCAGCTGTGAGGTGAGACCAGTTCACTTAGCGTGTTTGTGGTAATATATAAGCAGTCACTCTCTTATGCATTGCCCCGTGAGAGGCAAAAACAGTGGGTTCAGCTAACTGTGGGTCCAAAACTGCAGGGCGTTAGAGAGCGTAACAAAAAATGCCATTTAAAAATTCTGTGTTCTCCAGAGATACCTGAAGTATGATGGCAGCATTGTAGTTTCACATAAGTCAGCTTGCTAGCACGGATGCCTTTCTGGATGCATCCTGTGCATTGATAGCTGCGTTAAGAACCTTGCATAAATAAAACCAACAGCTGCTAGACCTACCAGCAGTGTTTTGTGTCATGTTTTGCTGCAAGGATTCTTTGACACCAGACAGGAGGGCAGTGCAAGACACTGGGTTATATATCTGTCCATATTTGTTAATAGTTAAGATATTATCCTGATTCACGCTGATGGCATAGATCCATGGCCTAAACAAATCTTCAAGGCAAGACACAAGGAGCAGGGTGCCAGCTCAGTGAGTGAGTTGCCATGTGGTTGAAGTCCTCCAGGGAACACCAAGTGTGTTACCTCTTCCACTGTGCTCTCTTATGCCAAGACAATCCCTGAAACCTCGTCCCAGATATTGCTTAACAATGTCTGTTAATTTTTTAAAGGAAGTAACAATCACATCTGGGTTCTATGTATCTGCACTTTTGTCTGCAAGGTGCAGCACTGCTTAGGTAAAATACAATTTAAATTCAGTAAATGTTGAGTGCTTTCTGTAAACAGATGCAACATACCTTAACGAGCTCTTAACAAGCTTGGTGTAAAAAATTGCTTTTTAATTTTGTTACAGTTACAATGAAAATGTCTAGTGTTTTTGCTGTTTCATTCAAATAACATGAAATTTGAAAGGAAATAATTACATATGATTTCCTTAGTAGAAAGACATATTACTTTTTAATTTCTGTAAGTTATTGCAACTCCTGCTTAAAAGAGAAAATATTTTCTTTGTTACAGACAACCAACCTCCACTGCTTCAAACTTTTCAGGGTATACTACAGACTTTCTATGGAGAAAATTTCGTATATCAATTTTTGGCCTCAGATCCAGAGGGTTCTGCTGTTCTTTTTACATTGGAATCTGGTCCTGAAGGTGCCAGTCTTTCCCCATCAGGTCTCCTTTTATGGAAAGTGATGTCAAAGAATCCCCATAAATTAACATTTTCTTTGACAGACGACTGCAATGCAGAGACAAAAGTAGAAATAGAGGTAATGAATATTATGGTCAAATGACAAACAAGTAAGTCTTTCAAAATTTATTGCTTTTTTTTAATAAAGAAGGCTTTTCTGTTGGGCTTGCCTTTCNAGTCTTTCAAAATTTATTGCTTTTTTTTTTTAATAAAGAAGTCTTTTCTGTTGGGCTTGCCTTTTAGGTGAATGTAAAACCTTGTGATTGCCTAAATAACGGCTCGTGTGTGACAAATGTTAATTTTCCACCTGGAAGTGGCAGATACCTTTGTGCGTGTGCGGCTGGCTTTGAGGGCGATCTCTGCCAAGTGAATGCTGATGAATGTCAACCTCACCGGTGTGGTGCTGGCAGGTGTGTGGATGGCATAAACAGCTACTACTGTGAGTGTCCGCCAGAACTTCAAGGTAAGTTACTACATCATACATGTAGAAGCAAATGCCAGTTTCTAATTTTATCTTCCACAGATTTATTTAAATTTATTGACTGCAAGTAGCTTACTGTTACAGTAAGAAGATGTAATACTGTGTTCTTTTGAAAAAGTTACATATGACAACATTATAAAATATTGTAAAAATCTGTATTTCAATTCAGGTAAAAATTGCCAAGATGACGTAGATGAATGTGAATCCAGACCCTGCTTCCCTGGAGTTTTTTGCTTCAATACCTTTGGTTCTTACCACTGTGGTCCGTGCCCAGCTAGTCTACGAGGAGATGGGAAGTCATGTTATGGTATGATTAAAATATTATGAAAAAGTAAATTATTTTGCATAAGAATACTACTATTTTATTCTAATTCAGATTCTAGTCTTTGGTTGCATTACCAACCTAATCTTTGGGTGCGGTGTTTGTAACTAACTTAAAAGAACTCTTCAGTACTTGGGGAAAAAGGACATTTTCCTCTGACTTCTGGAACAGAATCTCAGTTGACAATAGCATCAGAATACATTGGGCCACATAGTTGTAGAAAAAAATACCTACAAAATACACTAATTCTCTATATAAAAGTGGATAAAGTGAGGTTTACCTTTTTTCTGCATTATTTTCCAGGTGTGTGCAAATATTGACAAAATACTTTCATGTTTGATAGCTTAAAAGGGAACTATTCAGATCAAAGCACTTGCCAAACAAGGTGCTTAAATGTTTATTTTTACTGTTGTGTTATGCAATTTGAGGAACTTGGAGTTTCAAAATACTTTGTTAAATTTTATATGCCTTATTTTAATGAACTATTTTATTCTTCCTCTGCTCTCTCTGAGTTTTGAGTTATTTTTAGTTGCTAAAACTAACTCTGTAACTTTTGGGAGGTTGGGAGAAAAATAAACTGCTACTGTGCCTTGACATCTTTTGTTTTTAGAAAGCTTTGAAGAAAACGTTAAAGGAGAGGATTCAACAGCAGAAATTGGACGGAATAAAGGTGATTTTTTTGTGAAGAGAGCAGAATTTCTGATTCACATACTGATAAGAATGTAAATGGCAAATAAAGTTTCTAGTTACACTTATGTTACTCACTTTAAGTTTTCAGTTTAATTCAGTATAACTCATTGTTTGGATGGTAGTCCTGTTTTCAAAAAATGACACCAAAATGTCATTATCTACAACTCCCTTAGGCTAGTCACCGTACAGTGTGATTTACGACATTCTTCTGGTTGCCTTTTGTTTTTGTGACTAACCACAGATATAAAGTAGGTAACATGGGGATAGGGACATCTGTTACATGAGATAAGCAAAAGTTTATGGCATTATCTTGAATGCCATTTTAGTGCTTTAACTCAAATAAAGGTGACGGATATGGCAAAACTTCATAAATACTATTGCTGGCATTTCCAAGTCTGTGCCTGCTGGGGCTTCATTCACGGGAAATTCTCCTTGAATGTCTTTTCCCATTTATCTCTGAATTGTTAGTAGGGGAGAAGGAAAACTCCGTTGGCTGCCAGCGCTGGATGAGACTTCATCAACTGCAAAATGGTTTGCTTTTCAGCAAAGGGAGGCACAGCACTTTGTAAGGACATTTAGGAAAGTTTAACCTTTTGTAAGTAGCTGTCTAGTTCCCAATTGAGGCTAGGGACAGGTCTTGGGTAGAATAATTTGCTCCAGTTTTAATTCTGGCTAGAGCCTATATAAGGTGTTCTGGCATTTGAGGCTGATATTGTTCTCCTTTCTGCAATCCACCATAATACCTCCTTTCCTAGGCAAAATATAAGAACTTTACATTAGCTCTTTTCAGAGAGGAGGTTGAGTCTGCTTTTGAGGGTGTGGTTTTGCGTGTTTGTGTTTTTGTCACCTTGACCTTCTCAAGGTGATGGATTATTCCCAGGAAATACAGCATAGGATGTATCAGTAAGTGTGAGTGCATGCATATGTGTGACTAAATACCTACTCCTAGGCTTGTTACTGGCACTTGAGTACAGTGTTGCACCACAGCGGTATCTTCAGTTTAAACTCCTTCAGTTTACCTGCTTGGCACCCACTATGGTACCAGCTGGAGATGGTAATTTGCTCTAGCAGGACAGCTATTCATAGACCTGGAAGGCTCCCGGCTGGCTGGCTCGTGGGTACGGTGCCTCCTCCCAGCCATGAAGTGGAGGAGGTGGGAAGGGATGTTAAGTTGCTCCCACTCTGCCAGCTGAGGACTGGGTTCTACTGAATATAATTCCTGATGTAGCACGTGGAAGAAGAGGCCTCTTGAAGCACAGATTGGATGGGTCAAGTTTTTTTTGTTGTTTGTTTGTTTTCCTGATCAGAAGATGTTCCCCACATTCACAGGAGAAATTCGCGTAATATTTTTGTATTTTTCTCCTTTTCGAACATGTCACAGATTGATCCCGATGGTTATCTGACGGGGATTCAAGTGTCTCAAGCTATACTCCTCATTCTACAGACGCTCCCCAGAGACTTATTGCTATAGAAGTGGCCAGTGGCAGAGCTCCACCAGCCTCCACAACAGCAACAGTCCCTGCTTGGAAGGTGCCTAACTCTCAGAGCGCTGCGGTGCAGCCTGCCGTCCGTGGGGATGTCGCCCGTGCCCTCGGCCCCGGCAGTGGTCCCTTCGCCAACACGGAGGTGGGCTCCTCAGTAAGCGCTGCGGTGGCAGCGCCGTCGGGGAACCGAGCTGTGTCACTGGAGAAGACAAGGACTCAAGCGGAGGTCCACAGCTATTCTGAGACTAGCAGGAGGGCTTCTGCCAGCAGCAGAATCGATACAAGCAGAGGGCCACCTCTGCCCAGCAAAGTGCTCAAAGGAGGGAGTGCTCGCAGAGTTCAGCAGCTCTTAGCCAGGCATAAAGCAAGTCCGTTGCCATCTGTTCTGGTCAAAGTCACGGTCCCACCAGAACCACTTACAGTGACATCAAGTGAAATAGTGATGCCCAGAGCAGGAATATGTTCCCATTTACCCTGCTTCCCCGGAGTGCCTTGTGAACCAAGTCGGGACGGACGTGTCAGATGTGGCCCTTGTCCTTATGGCTATTACGGAGATGGTATTACTTGCAGAGGTATTACAAATAACTGTTAAGAAAGCTTTGCAGAGAAAAACCTTGCGATATCTTTATAGCTGGGAAGAATGCTGCATGAGTGAAATGCATATTGAATTTCTGTGTTTTCGTTATTAACACTGGTACAGCTTTCAGTTACATGGATGCATTTAATAGTAAATTTTGAATGTACCTCAGCTTTCCTGCTTAAGGGCAGGGGCTGAGCAGATTCCATGTGATGTGCTTATTATGTTAGGCATAACATAATAAGCTGTTTTGCTGACACAGCAGTGGCACTTTCCTTATTCCTTTCATTGTTTTCTTCATTACCTTTCAGCAATATGTAGGCAACCGTGTGGTAAAAATATGGAGTGTGTGGCACCCAATATTTGCAAATGCAAGCCTGGTTACTCTGGTTATAGCTGTCAGGTTGGTGAGTATGGCATTTTTATTTTGACCATGATAACTCATATTAATGTGTTCATGATTTGAACATCACTGTTGATTTTGTGCAGCTCTATGCAGACCTGACTGTAAAAACCACGGGAAGTGCATTAAGCCAAATGTCTGTGAATGTCTACCAGGATACAGTGGCTCCACTTGTGAGGAAGGTAAATAGGGTTAGTTTTTGTGTGTATATTATTATTATTATTACTTTTGATTCCACAAATACCCAAAAATGACTCCTCTGACGATTCATTTTCAGGAAAGTGTTGTGTTATATTTTACAAAATGCTTAAGTAAGATTATCTTGCGAACAAGGGCATTTCTTATGCTTTTGTCATCTTTTTTCACTGGACACTATTTTACATTTTTCCTTCTCCACTTGCCCCTTTAGTACCTTTCAGCAAAATGAAGCACAGTGAATTGCATTTTGCTTTCACATGCATGTATGTGAACCGTGCCTGGAATCCAGTCTATCCAGCTTCAGTGCCTTGACTTGGGCATTGCTGTTCCCAAACTGGCACTTCTTGTGTGTGATCCCTTGAGGATGAGGATAATGTTATGAAAGGACATCTTCTATCTTGAACAACCCTTTGAACCTCTATAATTCAGTGAAGAAAACTGTCCACATAACATAAACACATTCTTCTGTATAGAGAACACAAGTTGTCCCGTATGGTGAACCAACTTACTTCACTGTGAGTGCAAGAAACAGCAGAGATATCAGGTCCTTTTAGAGTTTCTGATGCAGCGTGTTGCCAATATCAACCAATGCATTATATTCACTTACAAAAGGAGATCTGGATTCTTGGCCCATACCAGCTGAGAGGGACAGGTCATCCTCGAGCAGTGTCCTCAGCACTATGCACGAGGCTGTTTCCATGCAGGAGGATATTCTTGGTAAGAGCACTAGCCAGTTCTGCTGCTGCTGAAGCTGTGCTGTTTTTCCAAGGGCAGCAGAAAGGCAAGAGGAAGTCCCAGGCTCTTCCAGTAAGGGGCTGCCCCTTGGCAGAGCTGGCTGCCAGGCCCTGCTGCCAGGACTGGCCTTGCAGGCTCAGCTGGTCTGTTATGATCTGCTCGAAAATGATTGTGCAACCATCTTAACTGTCATTCTGGCCAACTTCTGAGCTTTTCCAGTGTTTTAGGTGGATTTATGGTGTATGTTTCCTTAAAACTGCATTGTAACAAAGGTCTCAATAAGAGAGAAGCATACATTTCCCCACCGTATTTCTGATACTGTGTGGTTACACAAAGACTGGTCAAGGAAATTTTCGCAATAAGTAGAGCCAAGTACTAGCGGACCTGGTTGATTTCTGCTCTTCAGGCTGAAGATCATGGTGCACGTGTGTGTGGCTGCTGGAATTTGGTGGTTCTTACTGACAAAAGTCATTATCTGCACCTCTTTATTTTCAGTTCTTTGCTTGCTTTGTCATTTTTAACACTTCCCTTTGGCTGAAGCATCAGCAAGCTGTGCATCTTTTAGAGGTGGTTTCTTGACAACATCCTTCTCTGTCTACAGCACATTGTAAACCACCCTGTCAAAATGGAGGCACTTGCTTGGCCAGAAATCGCTGCACCTGCCCATACGGTTTTGTGGGACCAAGATGTGATACAAGTAAGCAGAAAGGAAAAACAAGAATACAGAACGTTTCTCATAATCTTCAGATGTAATAAAACAAATGATGGCATTTGTGTAATGCTCACAAATGAGAAAATATCCATTTCTTGCTGCAAGCCCAAGAGCAGGGTTAACAAACCTTAACCAGATTACCTTTCTACATGACTTTGAAAATATAGCATACTTAAAAAAAAATGCAAATAGCTGATTATTTATCCTTCAGGAATATGGAGGTATTGCTTCAGAATAAACACATATATATAATATGTCATTTTGGCTTCTTTAATTCTGTCATATTGAAATGTTTGTTTGCAGAGATACATTCAGAAGTAAACTCTGTAAATAGCAGACATAAAGGGAAAATAAATTCAAATTCACATCTATGAGACCTTTTTATTGGCCTGGCATGAAAAACAGAAAGCTTGTTGTGATCATAGCTGAAAAAATGAAATAGTCTAACATAAACTCTTTTCTATGTCATACTCTAGATGTTGCATTTTGGCAATTCCGGATTTTGAATAGGTTTCATATTGGTAACCTTTATTATTTCGATAGGCTAATTTTAAGCATATTGTTTATATCATTAATCTGAGTGTGTCATTGCATTTGATCCTGAATTGAAAAAGTTCATTCTGGATTCTCAGTTACTGTTGTTTTGGCTTCAGCTGTGATGCAAAAAAAAATGCTGTTCTTCCTTGGGCAGGACTAAAGATGGAGTCCATCAAATCCATCACATAATACGAATGGTCAATGCTTTTCTTGGAATATAGTCGAAATTTTCTAGATTTCTAGCACTAAATAAAACCATACATTAAAATATGAACCAAAACATGCATGATTACATGGAAAGGGCTTTTCTATATTACACTCTGTTCCTGTTATCCAGCTTGTTACAGCTTTGAGACTGCGTTAAGCTCTCCAACAATTCCTCTTCAGCTAATAATATTGTATGTAATTTCCAGTGTTCATATCTGGGAAAGAATGGGAAAATGGAATAAAGCATACAATTGTAGCAAATTAATTTTTACTAATTTATATGTATATATATTTTAATATATTTTTCCCCTGTCGTCTTGGTTGGTAGTGGTTTGCAGCAGGCACTGTGAGAACGGTGGCGAGTGCCTTGCTCCAGACGTGTGCCGCTGCAAGGCCGGCTGGCACGGACCTACGTGCGGTGCAGGTAAGGCCGGACAGTCCGCGCTGGAGACCCGTGCAGGTCCGCGTTGCCGGAGGTTGCAGTTTGGAACCGTGTGGCTCAGACATGAGCTGCTTGCTGCCATGGGGCCCCCACAAGCCCTTTGGTCTCCGTGTTAGTTCTGCTGCCAGTACCAGGGCTAGAAAGTGCAGTAGTGGTGGCAGAACCAGATAAAAGATAAGCGTTAAGTGAATAGTGTCACCCGCAGCTGTCTTAGGTGCTCAGTTCCTGTCCTTGCAAGAGAATCAGTTTTTTCATGGCTTTGATTTGCTTGTCACGGCTTCCCATTCTTTTCCTCCCAGCGCTGTGTGACCCTGCGTGTCTCAATGGAGGTTCCTGCACTAAGCCAGATATTTGCCTCTGTCCTCATGGATTCTTTGGTGCCCAGTGTCAGAATGGTAATATTTTATTTGTCTCTTTCTCTCTTAGCTGCTGCTATGAGGACATGTGTGGGAAAACATTCTTAGCTTAAGACACAAATTTAAATGTTTTAAAAATTCCCCACCAAATCACATGTGCATTTCACAAAACAAGGGTAACAGTTCCCTTAAATTTCTTGCTTTCCATGCCTGGTTCAGCAAATGTCCAAGGAGAAAATACGCTGGAAATATGTCTTTTTTTTTTTCCTTCTTCCTCTGTCTTCCGCTCACTCNTATGTCTTTTTTTTTTTTTTTTTTTTCTCCTTCTTCCTCTGTCTTCCGCTCACTGTTGAGCAGTATTCAACCATATTTGCACACTGGTGAGGCACTCCTAGCCAGGAATTAGCAGTCAGGTCACTAGCGTCTGTGTGCAGTTACCAGTGCAGACACATTCCCATCTGCTTCTATATTTACAACTGATACAGGCACCAATCCACATTAATTTTTTTTTTTTTTTTTTCTCCTTCTTCCTCTGTCTTCCGCTCACTGTTGAGCAGTATTCAACCATATTTGCACACTGGTGAGGCACTCCTAGCCAGGAATTAGCAGTCAGGTCACTAGCGTCTGTGTGCAGTTACCAGTGCAGACACATTCCCATCTGCTTCTATATTTACAACTGATACAGGCACCAATCCACATTAATTCAGTTTTTACTAGAGAGGTGTTACTGTGCTGACTGTCTCTACAACAGAATTCTAATACTCGTAGCCCAGAGGTGTGTGGCAAAGGGGAAGAAAATTGCAGGCTACAGGGTGCTTCTCACATTTGTTTTTTTTCAGCTGTCTGCAGCCCGCCCTGTAAGAACGGTGGTCATTGCATGAGGAACAATGTTTGTTCTTGTCCTGCTGGGCACACAGGCAGAAGATGTGAAAAAAGTAAGCTAGCATTAGATCCTGGAAGGGTATTAGAAGTTCACCACTATATTTTATGTAAATAATGGAAGTTCTTAAACAGCAAATGCCTTTTGATTTAAGGTGTCTGTGAACCACGGTGCATGAATGGAGGACGGTGTGTAGGCCCAAATGTTTGCTCTTGTCCCTCAGGATGGAGAGGAAAAAGGTGTAACACACGTAAGTATGTTATAGTTAAAAGGAGAATTATGCCTTAAAATGATGTTTTATATATATAATGTAAAAGCTTAAAAGTTATGAGGCCAAAAAGCCCTCAACATATAGAGATCACCTGGTGATGTAAATAATAAGTAAAAGTAATTGTTTGAGATATAACCAGCCTTTGTGCTGCTATCTGTGCAGCTATCTGTCTTCAGGAATGTCGGAACGGTGGGGAATGTATTGGACCAAGTACGTGTCATTGCCCTCCACAGTGGGAAGGAATCCAGTGTCAAACACGTAAGACTGATGGGACCTTTATAATAAACTTTTTGCTGCAACACAATTAAGGATGCAAATCACTTTACTTGTGTGCCCCACTCCTTTATGTCCTCAGGCCCCCTTATTTATATCCTCAGCACGTATCCCTAGAAAATCTGCATCTTTGGGAGCTAGCGGGGAGCAGTGGTGGATAAGCCTAAGAACCTTATGGGCTGCACATCACGTTACATTTCCCCTTATGTTTGAGGACGTTGCCCTTTGAAAACACCTACAAAGCTTTCTGTTCCCAGAGTGTATATTTAGAGGTTGTACCACAGTCAGCCACTTGTATTTACCACATTGCTTCTATGAGTACAGCCACATCTCTCCCTGTCTCTTTAAGCTGTGTGCAATCAGAAGTGTCTGTTTGGGGGCCAGTGCGTGTTGCCTGACGTCTGCTCTTGTCGTCCTGGCTATACTGGAGTCCTCTGTGGGAAGAAAATTCAGGTAATTGTAGTGTCAAGACACAGCCATAGACAGGTACTGTGCAAGTCGTATCTAGTTGATCTTTGTTCCAAGAAGCAGTGCCAAATATATTGAACATTTTTGCCTGATTTTGTCCATTCTGCTATTTGTAAAATTCCTAAAAGATAGTTCAGTTGTTGCTCAGTTCTACTACTTAACAAACTAGTTTTAATACTTAAGTTCAATTATTTCTTTGGTTGCATAACAACCTTTTCATAACAACATTATGCTCTTTTCCAGAGTCTATTCTGATTTTTGGGGATCAGAGCATCCCTTTGCTGTCTCTCAGCTTGCATCAGGTCACACTCTGCTGTTACTCAGTTCATCTCTGTTTTGTACCATATTTCATGTTTCCAGGAGTAAAACTGGGAATAACCTTACTTTGTTTTTTTCCTTAATAGTGAGTGATGAACACTGATTTGTCAGAGAAATTATTTTAGTTAAGCATTTAGTTACAACTAACTTTCCTTTGTGAAGTCTGAATTGGGCAGTACTCTATTCTAGTCTCCATCATCAGTTGCATTAAAATTCATTAAAATCATTCTTAAACTTTATGATAAGAATGGGCAGAGTCAGCAAAGTTTTTACATTTCTTTGTTTTTGATTCCAAGGTACAAAGACATCATGGTTGAATAAAAGCAAGTGCATCAATTAGATTACAGTGCTGCATGGATATACAAGACCATTGAAAACGGCAAGAGGCAGCTGGAGGCAGTTGAAGAGGTTTTTTTTATACCAAATGGATATCCAGAAGCATCTTTTAAAAATAGTCATATTACACACCTGAATTTTTGAAGAGCTTCTGTACCACATCTTTTAGTCGTTAAGTACATATATTCTCTCATTTTTTGCTACCTCATGCACAAAAGCCACAGCTGCTGATCCTTAACTGGGCTCACAGACCAACTGCATTCTGCTCTTCCCTTGGTGGACACAAGACTGTAGGAAGGAGGCAGGCAGCAGGTCATCGCTTGCAAATGGAAACTTCTGTTTTGGATGTACTGCCTTCTTCACCACTCCTGTGCAGTGAGGAGGAAGTGGGGATTGACCTAACACCACAGGCAAGGCCAGGTATCTCGGTAGCAGTCACAACCACTTACAGACCAATTCTCGTTTCTCCATGGCAAACCTTTGCAGACAGCAGCTGGATTCTCACACTTCCACTTTTCCCTTGCTTACACTCACAAAGCTGAGCAACCAGCTGCTGAGTTTTCTGTGTCTGCATCTCTTCTGTCCCACCAGTTTGAACTGGTATTTGGAAAGATGAGGAAATTTAGTTCCCAAGTCTCTCAAAGGAATTTGGCAAGAGTTAAACAAGAGGTCCCATGCTGAACTTTGAAATAGGAATTAACAGGAGGAATTTTGCTGTGTATCATGCTGTCTGCGTTAGATCAAATTAGACAAATCATTGTGAAAACATCCTGCACAGATTATTCCTTCTGTTGCTTCTCGCTCCAACCAGTCATCAGCAGCTACCAGGAGCCAGGTTGTTTCGGGAGTCCGTGCAAGGACTGTCCTCTTCCCTTATCCTGGAGGTGCAAAAGCCATTTTGGTCCCTGCAGTGACCCGCTCAGTCTCTGTTAATAGGTGTGCACTTCCCTTTGGCTAAGCCACTGGAGCTCACAGGCCTGGGCTTTTTTCCTCTGGAGCAATTCCCAATTTACATGGACACACACATCAAGCTAATTTTTCCATTTACTGCTGCTGTGGAACACTTGCTGCCAAATCTATGCTCTGAATCTAGATTTCTTTTCACCTTGATAGTCCTTTTGCAAAGTTGGTGTTCTTAATGCTCAGCATCATTCTGGAATAATACCTGCTGTCATTCTTATTTTTAAGTGGTGTGGTTCAAAAATACTTTCAATTTTCTACTTGCATTTTAAGTTTCGGATAAGCCACTATTTCAGTAGAGTACATGCTGGTGGTGGTTGTTTTTAAACCAGCTGCTTCCTTGATCTACTGGGAACTTCTAGTATTTAAAATCTACTCCACTGAACTCAAAAAGATCTCTATGAACTAAAGGCAAGCCCTCCTCTGGTAAGTGGTAGCTGCTGGAACTGATGCCTGGTGATGATGCCTTGAATACGCAATCAGAGTCCTGAAAATGTTTCTGAAACATGGACACACCAATATTACCTGAGCGCATCTTGTATTAATCCTAGTCCAAGTGACATTTAGCTGCAGGACTGTTAGACGAAGTAGAGATGTGATAGCTGCTGGGAACATTGTTAATAGTATTTTGGCTAATGAGTTTGCACAGCCCCTCGCTCACAGACTGTGTGAATCTGTGTGCCTTTCCAGCATTTCAGGCTGAATAAAAGATTTTTTTTAAATCATGACTTTTAGCATTTCTTATTTATTTTCAGTTTTTCTAAAGACACTTTTTTTTCCTATTTTTCCAAACACGTGTGCTAAAACATGCAGAGTTTTGACAGACTGGAGCTCAGTGAGAGTTTCTGCTTCATGCACAACATGAAGCAGAAAAAATACTGGTACATGCATAAAGACAAACACTTCAGAACTGCATGGTAATTATGTGATTATTTGAAACTATTTTGTTACTAGGTTGTCAATCATACACATGAAATAGAATCTCTTTATTGCAATTAGAAAGCAGATTCCTACAGCACAGTAAGATTGTTCCATTTAAGTGCACCGTAATTAAAACAAGAAAAGGCTGGTGCAGAGCTTCTGTGCCCAGGTTAATAAAATTGCTCTAAAATTGCAAGATGTAATATGAAATCAGGCCAAGAAGCGTGGGGCTTTTGGAGGGCAGAGGGGAGCATATTGCAGGAGTCACTGCAGTTCTAGCCTGTTGGAATGAAGGATGACTCGTGCCAGACTAAAGACCTTACAGTGATTCTTAGCTCTAGAGAAAGGATATAGCACCAGGACAGTAGAAAATCCATGTTGGTCTGTATGAGTCAAGATATTTCCATCCATAACAAGGGTGTTGAGTTCAAATGCTAAATAAACTGGTAGCTATGGAAAGAGAGGAGAGCAAGCAGGAGGTAAAATTAATAAGCCATAAACTAATAATTCTCTCCTCACCAAATTTGCTTACATGATTTCCTTAATTTAAAATTACAATCTGGAAAATGCAGTACATCCCACATTCTTTATTTGGTTGCATTAAAACTGCTCTGCAGGCCAGCAGTAACTCACCATGTAGTTGCAGATTGGATTTTGCCTATACTTTAGAAAGATTTTTAAAATATAGTGGAATTAATGTTGGTGAAGTGGTGAGTGGCTTGTATCACAGAAAATATAGCAAGGATTTTATTTACTAGACTCGTACCCATATTAGGTAAGATTTTTAGAAGCATGAAACTCATGTGAAAGGCTATTTCCTTTTACAAGAGCCAATACATTCTCATAGCTTTGAACACTAATGACCAAACATGTTTGCTCTGTTTCTTGTGTAACCAAGGTATCACGTGGCATGGTGTTGGTTTACTTTACTCAATTACCAACCACAGCTCAGTTTAAAGAAAGGGACTATTTTTAAAGAGTTTGTCACGAAAGGTTATCTTGCAGAGAACTCTGTTCCTGCTACAGCCACTGACAATGGAAGAAGAAACATCAATGGTAAAATGCACATTTCAGTAGGTTAAAAAGAAAAAGCACTTCCATCCCCTCTACACTCCAAAAACACAGAATAGGTAAAGCTCCACCAAAAAAAAAAAAAAGAAAAAAGGCAATTATTAGGTGTTTTTTAGTGAATATCAGCATCTGTATAAGTTTTTACCATTACTATTACTGTTACCTTTGTAAATAAGGAATTTACCCTGTTCTGAATCGTTTCTTGGCATATCTCAAAAAGTTTGAGCTGTACATACAGCTACCGCTTCACAGAAGGATACACCTAGTTCCAAAATGTTACATGCTGGAGCTGCTACGTGTATTCAAACTTCCTGTGAGCAGGAACAAGAAAAGAACAAATTTATTTTGAGAAACAAACAAAAGCAAATGCCTAATGACAGCCCTATCAAAACATAGGTATGGAATTGTAAAAGCAATCATTTGGGGATGTGGCTCATTTTTAATACACTCGGTTTCTACTCTCCCTTAAAATCACTTCTAAAAAAATTGCTTTTAGATCCACTCAAAATATGTTGGAGATTATTTTTCTTAACAAAAAATAAATACATAAATAAGGGCTTCGGCCAGAAGGTGGTGCTATACTCAAGCAGTATTTCTAAAATCCCTCATCACAATCTGTGTGATCCATCCAATAGCTGCTTCCTTCATTTCATCTCTTACTTGCCGTTTATAAACACTGAGCTATTCAAATCACCATTTTCTGTGGCCTTATCAGAGACCCCACTTCCAGGTCCCTCTCACTCACTGTTCCTGCTCTTTCACTTCTCATGGTGCCATCACTTCTTTCAGGATCTAATCTTTGCTCTTGTTACTTAAGGCTTGTTAGTACCACTCAGTCTTCTCAGGACCCGAGACATTGGGCCTCTTAATTACTTTTGTTCACTTATTCTGAAATCTTGGGTCTGAGGCATTTCAAAAATGCCTTATTCACTTCCCTGCTATCAGTGTTTCATTCAAGGTATTCAATGCAACTTCTGAATTTCTAAATGATCTCTGCAATGAGCTGTAATCCAGACCCAGCATTTCATCACCACAAAACCTACTCCAGAACTAGTGAGGAAACGATCTCGTTTCTTGCACAAACCCACGTTTTTCACTAGAATGTCTGAAACTTCTTATGCATTGTAGTAAAAGCAACATAACAGATACACCTCCATCCCTGGCAGCACAGCCTATAGAAGACACATCTGCGGCAGGTTGTATCTGAACCAAACGCAACAGCTTCCAAGCAAGGGCAGAGGAAGGTTTCTCAATAACATAGTAATTGTTTAATAATAGAGAACAGGAAGCCTATAGGATTCCGCACCATTTAGTGCCATACAGTACAGCTTTCTTTTGCCTGTAGCATGCTTAGCTTCTCACCTATAGAGAAATATGGTAAATGAGAATATTCCTTTTCATTTGTTTCTTATCAATGCTTGGTAGCACTTACTCCCTGGAGAACCATCCCCATGTCAGCTATGCCCTGCCACTGAAGGCTACACATTGTGGTAACGTAGTTTATACATAGATGCAAAAAATCAGAATAACATGTAGCCAACATTCTCATACTGAATGTTATAGTTTTGTCTACAAGATAACAAAGAACTCTCAAAAAAGTGATCAGGCAACACTCGGTAAGTTGATTGGTTCAGCTTGGGTGTTTGGGCAGAATCTTCCTCAAGTCGTAGTGTTCAATGAACACAGGAGCCTCGGTCAGATCTGCAGCCTGTTCAGAGGGCTGCAGAACTCCAATGGGATCTGACCAGTGGGACGTGTCCAGCAGAAGAGCCTCAGCGTTGTCCACAGAGGTCATTCATCACAGGCACCGGCTCCTCTTCACCGCCAGCCTCCAGCCTCCACTGTTTGCCTACTGCAAAGACAAAATCTCAAAGACGAATGAGTCATCAACGCCTGCATTCCCGGAAGGGGACTAAACCTATATCCCTATCTTACAGGGATGAGAAAAAAAAATAAACTGGAAGTTGAGAGATGATCAGATAATATGATAGTAAAAGTAGTCAACATAAGGACTCACATATCAGTATGGATTAAGCTTGTAGAAGGTAAGGGTGGACCATGTGAACAAGTATGTCATAAGGCATAACTTCTTAAGATCCAAATCTAACTAAAAGGCGCAGGAGGAGACATGTTCACAGAGTGATAACCAGGATCTTTGAACACGTTGCTTTGCAGATTGCTAATGCTCCAGAAAGATGCAAATTCTGCAAGTTTATTCTTGCAACTGTGTAATCTTGCTAAAGATAAATAACACTTGAACTAACGCCCACTTCTGGTTATTTGAATTAAAGGCTTTTTTTCTTTAATATGTTTTTGAAAAAGTACATCATTAATACACGAAAATAATTCTAACCAGAGGAAAAATAAAGTCAGAAAGAAGAGCATAGATCGATTTTGAAGTACTTTATTTAGAGAGCAAATTTTACTTCAAGGTCAGCAGTATCAACCATGACAAAAAAGTCATTCTGCTTCTGAAGGAAAATGAGACAAAAGACAACCTGTGCAACACACTATATCCACAGGAGGTATCTGGATACTCACAACACCTTCGTTACAATCTGAAGAATTTTCCTTCGTACAAAAGAGCATTTATTTAATCTACATGAAACAGAAAAAAGCTCCATTACATGAAATTCGTTCCCACGTTAAGACCCTCTCCCAGCCTGCCGAGTCCCGCTCTGGACGTCATCTCTATGGAAGAGCTACACGAGGCAAACGGAGCTCGTCTTTGGTGAGGCTGCTTCACTCCTTCCTTTTCTTTGTGCACCGGAGACCGGAGTAGGGCGGCCGACACCTGCACACGTTTGGAGCCACGCACTTCCCTCCGTGCTCGCAGGGCAGCTTGCACACGGCTGAAACGAGACACCAGACACACGCCGTGGCTCCCGCGCACGCATAGTGCCTCCCTGACGCATCGGCCCCTGGCGCCAGCATAAATAAAAGGCTAAGGGCAGAGCTGAAATGCAGCGCCGCTCAATTTATGGCCTTGTGGCCTGCACTGGAATACAGCGACTGTGTGCCAGGTCTTATTTATGCTCCATTCCGTTAGAATTAGAATTAGAATTATGCCGGTCTTATCTCCATTCCCCTTTTAAAATACTATCATTCCTGCTGTTCTTTAAGGGACAGCCTATTTTTGAGATGGATGCCACCATGCATGTGAGGGTCAATAAAGGCTCCCGTTGGAACCTCCCAAGGCAGTTCTTGGCCTCGGCCCCCACGGGCAAAGGGCACCCTTGCTCTCACCGTGGCCGCTCTTCCACCCGCTCCGCACAGGGCAGCGGCAGCGGCGCCCCGGCCAGGCCGGCCCCAGCTCTCCCCTCGCCGCGCACCAGCCAGGAAACAGGACCGGGGCCGCGCACGCCTACGAGAGGCCTGCAGAGCCGTCAAGCTGGGCAAAGAACCAATGAGTTCAGCCACGTTGATTATTTTAACATTAGGGACCTGAACAGCAGCACTGTGGATGGTGCTGGGCTCCAAACATGCTGTGTACCAAACATCGGCCCGTCTCCCAGGCTTATCTCTCAGCATCACCCTCAGGCTTGGTGCAGGGAGGAGTACAAAGGATAAGCACTTTCCTGATACAAACAGCAACATTAAAGATTGATTTGCTGATGGTTGCTTGCCAATAATCTGTAGAAACACTAACAACACAGTTGACTTGGATTCCCAAGACCACGTCAATGTCACTTCAAATACAGAGAATGTAATCCAGAGATTTTGTGCCCTATCCAAAGACGATGTCTAAATCAGAGTTTCTCAGGCTCCAGATAGGAAACACAAAGCTTTCCTTTTTCTGGTCTTGGAAACGCCTTTAGCATCAGGGCAGCGCTCTTCCAGGCTGAGAACACAGGGCTGAGAACGCAGCAGCTCTGGGTGGACTGAGGTTTTCATAACCACCTCCTGCCTTTGTGAATCACTGCTTGGGAAATGCAAGCGGCTGTTGGTAGAATGTCTAAGGCACCAGGCCTGGTTAAAGCTGGGTTTCTTAAGAGCACCTGGAGTTGATTCTCCCACTCTACCTTCAACATGAGCAGGGAGTTTGTTTTCCATGTATATAACATTTAATGAAGCCTTTAATCAGCATCAGTAGTGATAATGCTTTTGTAACTGTCATTTCTAATTCTTTCCATTGCGGTCTTGGCTTATATCTTGGCTTATATTTAAGACCCATTAAAGATGCCTTATGATGAATTTGGTGACAACCAAAACTTAGGTCTGCAACAGTTCCATCTTGATGACCAAAGGGGCAAGCTACCTATACCCTACACCCATACTCAGGGCCCTCAGTACGCAGAAGCAGCTCTCCTGAAACATACCACCCTAGCACCTTTGTTAGAGCCTGAAGATTTGGAAATGATGATGGTAATTCAAACAAGTCCAGAAAGTGCTACCAGAAAGAAATGCCAGAAGCCATTTACCTAAGTGACATGCTCCACCGACCCAGCCAGCGGGACAGCTGCAAATCCCAGGAGCCACACAAGCCCCGTTATTCCGACAACCTTGAGGACAAATTGCTGGAAGAAAAGTATGGATAAACGAAGAGGATTTACACATCTGATATAAAAGAATCCTGGCAGCAAAATATTCAGGATGATACAAATCAGAATGGAAGAACGCTCACTTTTTTTTTTCCTAAGAACAGATACTCAACTGGTATCCCTCTAAAATCATTTCCAGGACAAAGAAATATATATATTTTTAAAAGTACGCTAATAATTTTTGGTTAAATCTTAACAGACTTACATTAATGCAAAATAACTTGATATTTCTTATCTGCATATTTACCGGTAGTGCAGGTCCTCCACTTTCAAAATACTTTTTATTATTGGAGCTATATTTTTAATTGCCACAAAGGGTTTTAATTATTATTTTTATTATTATTATTTACATATTACTTTATTATTTTTTATTTTATTTTTTTATTATATTTTTATTTTATGTTTTATTATTATTTACATATACAATGCACTCTGTGTTTCCATTTTAATACACTTACATCAAAGTAACACAGACATTTTAACTGGGAGAAGAGTTTCTTCAAACTTTTCTCCTGGCAGGCCTACAGGCTTGGCTGAACAGTTTGTGTTTTGCTTTTTACACATATCACATGAGCAAGAATTTTGTTCTCCAGGATACAGTGGCAAAAAAAGAACGAGATAAGTACAGTAATTTTATCTAGCAATTTCTTTCTGTTTCCACTGATCTCTCCTGAAGATCCTACCGAACTTGTTAGGCACGGTGAGCATTTGAGTTACACGATCTGAGCACAAAGCAAGTGAGTTTAGACACCCACCTTCCTGGCATCTTGATCCCGTCCAGCCAGGCGCGCAGAGGCACTTCACGATGCTGTTGACAGAGATGCACTGCCCTCCGTTCTGACACCCTCCTTCACAGCTCACTGTAAGGGAAAAAAGCAGCACATGCTGCTTCATTTCAGGGAGAGCACAAAACTGCAAATAATTATCTTTAAATAGCTTGTCTACCATCCACTACTTACTTTATCACATCTGCAAAGAACACAACTTAAATTATTCAGCGCAAGGCACAGTTCCATAAAGACAGGGTGAAGGTGACAGAACCATGTCTATAAAATACTGGCTTAAAGTGCACTTACAATTAGATGTGTGTTTAACAGCTTGGTCAGCACTTAGCTTGGAAGTACCAAATATGGAAAGAGAGAAAGGGGAGAGGAGTCAGGTAAAGCTCCACCAAGAGAGAAAAAGAGAGAAAGAGAGAGAAAGAGATGGAGAGAGGGAGAAAGAGGGAAAGAGAGAAAGAGAAATAATTTAAAATTTAAATATTTTAAAACTTAAAATATTTAAAATCACGCTGCACTACACATCACACCTGTAGGCCCCATGTGCCACAGCACCCAGCAGACACAGCGTGACACGGACAGCGTTTCAGCACTGCAGCAAACACCCAACACTCATGCTCGGGTGTCAGCAAAAGCACAGACTGAAACTTCACTCTGCTTCTCCTAGCCAAATGGTACCTCTCCTTTTGCTTCTGATTCTGAGAAGGTTGAGTTCCCCCTGATACGCAGAACACCACCAATCCAGACCTTCATTTGGCTTTTAAGAAATAAATAAATTTTCATGCTGGAAAATGAAGGTGACCATGCTCCATTTTACCTCATTGCTGCCAATTCTGTCAATGTCTGCTTGAAACACTTATTTCCAAGTGAATTATACAATGGTACTGTGGAAGCAGTACAAAGGAACAAGAGCTCTTCATTAAAAGACACTTCCTCACAATTCTCATTCTTCTTTAAATGCTGACAATTTTGATATTAAAGTATTCTCACCGGCATTTGAATTCACACTCTCTGAATGTCTAATTAACATCTCAGGGCTATAGTTCAAGCTTTGAACAGATGTTACCATGTTAGTAGCAATTGGGTTGTGTCTTCTTCATAAAATACCAGAGAGCGCTTTATGAAAAAAGGAAGAAAAAAAAAGCAAACACCTAGATGCTGGGGTACTGCAGAAGATACCCAAGTTCCTTCTCCAAGTGCCTACATGCCGTTAGACCCCTACAGAAATTTCACACAGAAAAGGAAATAAAGAAAATGTTCACAGAATAAACTTCAAGTATCAGCTGAGAATCCTGTGAGGTGCAGTATCTAGTCACTGAACTGAGCTGGAAAGATCACTTATTAAAGGAACAGCTAAAGTCCTTTAAATGTACTAACAAATAACAAATTATTTGACTCAGCACAGGGATGACTGCCCAACTACTCAGTGTCTTTTTAAGATTTTTTTTCTTCTAGAAATTTTAAGTTGAAAAATTTCTTCTACAAGAAAAAGACAGTACTTTGTTTTCCTTTACTCTTATACAGATTTTCCCTTCAAGTTATTTTAATCTTCCTTCCCCTTCTATCCCAGAACTCAAGATATCGATAGCTATGAACTGAACAGGCTATCAATAGCCTGTTCAGTTCATAACGATGCTAAGGGTTTTCTCGGATTATTTTTTCCAATCCATATATATATATATATACATACATACATAGATCCGATAGGCTTCATATAAATAAAATATTCATCTTCTTTTACTTCTTAGTCTCTCTCATTAACTATAAGCATACTCTGCAATTTGCACTGTAGTTTGCCTTTGATACTACCATTCTTACAGACACTACAGCTACACAGCTAAATGGCACTTAAATTACCAAAAATGTACATAACAGTTGCTGTTTGCAGGGGACTATATTCTCTCAAACGCTGACAGCAAACTGCATTTTTTTTTCTATCCCCTCTTCCGGCAAATATGTATATCCTCCAGGCCATGGATCTTCTGACAGTAAGGTCAAAAGTCAAAGGAATTGCAGTCATTATTCTAAGGGGAAATAGATCATAAACTTGAGCACTCCCAAATACATTTTTCCAGTTTTCAAGCTTCCTGTTTTTCCTACCGTTTGCGTTTCACTCACCTTTATGGCAATATCTACCCCCATAGCCAGGAGGACATTGGCATTTTCCAGGTCTGAGGCACTCCCCATCATTTTTGCATTTGGGATAACAAGTTGCTGTAAGACAGACAACAAACAAAGTTTGAGTAACTATTGGTGAAGTTTACCAAACTGTTTCTTAACTGCATGTGATATGTGTATTATTTTAGTCTCTTGGAATACTGTCTGCATCCTGCTTCCCACAGAATGATTGTTCTGCCTTCCCACAGGTCCAAACAGGTGGAAGGGTCTCCCACAGACAACACACCGCCGTTTTCAGATTCTAAATGTTCAATCTAGGCTATATTAAAAGGGAACATTGCTGGACTCCCGAAGGAACTTTTGATAATTTAAATCAAGAAATGGAAAACATGGGTGAGAAAAACAGTCAGAAGAAGAAAGGACAAAGAGAAATCTAAGACCTCAGTAGCAACTTCTGATTCTTAAGATGTTTCATTGAACTTAATCTTTTATCGGTCTTTACTGGATTCCTATATCCCTCTCCAGACATCCTAATTTCCTCAGCTCTTCTCTAAATCTCTTTAAGAATACATCAGCTTTCTTTTCCATCCCCTAATTTTGACCAACTGGCCTCTTAGAGGGCCTTTCTAAAATATTGAGTGTTTGTTTAGAAATAATCTAGGAAGATAAATGTAACTTTATCATAACCATTCTTACCTGTGAGGACAAAGTTTCCATATTCCTCACGGATTATACAGCTCTTTCACTGCTGGCAGCTTAGCCATGCCACACAAGGCACAAAAAAAAGGGCTCCATTTTGTTAAACTGTAGGTAAAACTGATCCACTAGGCTAACATGGAACCCTCCTCGCGACTCAAACCAATCCTGAATCAGTCCTGCTTCCCAAGAAAACACTCATTTACGCACAGGAGCTCTCAGTTTAAGAGGAATTCTGTTTCCGTGCGATTTCATACGGTTTTATAAACAGTTCAGTTAGTTCGACACCACTAGCATGAGGAAAGCACAGCAAGTGGGAAGCACTGGAGTGAAACAGGAAAGAAAACTAGAGAACAGCCAAAGGCCGGCTGTGCGTTACGCAGTACTGGGAGATGACCAATGTCAGAATCCCATAAATATATATATATATACACATATAAAACATATATATATGTATGTATATGTATAGCATCCAGTTTTCTCAATTGCTAATTAATTTTCCAATTACTACCATTTGCATAGTTTCCTATGTAAAACACAGATTTACTCAAGACTGCTGAAGACTATAAGGCAAACACCTTTTAAAATACAAGGACTGCAATGAAGTGCAGAGGGAGGACGAGGAAGAGGGGGAATAACAAAAGAGCTCAATGGTGTCCTGAAATCCAAAGACCACGAGCTGCACTTACCATTTCCGTATGCCCATTTTACTTGTTGCTAAAACAGTTGCAACGCCTCCCTGACCCGCACAAAAACTGACCGACCTCCGACACAAACACTGACCCTCACACACGGGTATCCAGAGCTGCTGCACCCTTCTCTGTACGGGTTGAACTTTGCATCAAAAAAAAAAAAAGTTACCCTATCCCGATGACGCGTGTGGACAGAACAAGAAACAAGGGGTTTCACCTATCCGTTTTCCCCCCGCAACGCTGACTCTATCAGCAGAGCAAGCACCAGCTCCCCTACAACAGCAGGCGGTCCCGATGAGGTGCGCATCCCCGCTACCTCCTGCGCTCAGGTGCAGACCTGCATCTCTGAAGACCCCCCTGTGTCCCCCGAGCCCCCCAGAGCCCCGAGCTCGGGCGCTGCCTGCAGCGGGGACGCCGCGCGGCCCCGACACGGAGCGGTTCGTGGCAGCCCTCGGGCCGCGGGCGCCGTTACCGTGCTGGCAGCGCTCGCCCTCGTAGCCCTTGGAGCAGAGGCAGGTGCCGTTGCGCACGCAGAGGCCGCCGTGCAGGCAGCGGGGCGCGCAGGCCGCGCCGCCCCCCCCGCGCCACAGCGCGCA